>CM017572.1:43506093-44106093 GCA_007844125.1 Sinonovacula constricta | reverse complement strand
CTGTCAGATATCACTTTTAGGCTAAAGATTATTGTCCTATGGTTTTGAAGACACAAACGTTATTTACATTGAATACAATGATGTTTAAATAAACTTAATTCAAAGTGAAAACTATAAAAAGATTCACATGAACATATTAGGAAGTGAGGTGTCATCGTAATAATACAAAATAATAGAAACAAAGTAACTAACGAAGAATTAAAGATCATACATTACTGATAGTTTAAGAATTCAGTGTTGTTCGACACCCAAGCTACCCCTCTTTCCAACCCCCTATAAAATTTTTGGGGAGGTATTTGTACACCCCCATTCCATCGCCCACCCCTACTCATCCAAATAAAAATTTTGGGAAAGCATACTAGAAAAACATTGTCCATGATAGTTCTTTCATCTGTCTTTCTGTTTATAGACACAATTTTGCCCAGTGTTATTTTCTATAGATTTACAACAGTTTTGATAAAACTACAATTATCTTAGGTACCAAAGGTACCTGAGCACATGCTTTTTCATAAAGATCAATTGCAGGATCGGATGATAATTGGAGTTATTGCCCATGTATTTCAGACATTGTTATAAGAGAGATTTATGAAATGGGAGAGGGTGGGATATTCATTATCCACTAGATTACAATTCTACTGTTTTCAGTTTCTTTTTTCTTCATATAAATAAGAATTATGTGAAGTCAATTTAGCAGTGCAAATTAAGGACTTAATCTCCTATTAGTAATTTCTTATTCACACACTTAAATACTATCCCCATATTATGGGGTCTTATGAATTTGTCCTTGAAATCCCCCACTCAGAAGCTATGATGTGAACTACTTTGAAAATGCCTTAAGCACTTCAAGCACTTTTGTATTCTTAATGACTGGGTCATCCTGGTTCAACCATTATAAAAATTACACATAGAAACAGAAATTAGCCTCCTAGAGTACTAGTCAAAACAGAATGACTTGCATAAATACTTGAATCACCACTGTAAGCAGAGGTTCTGTCCAAATTTTGTACATAACAGTAGTGACTCAGTAGAGAAAATAAACCAAACATCTTGAAGTAATAACTACTTAAGTCCTAGATTTAAAGACACTGTCATAAATATTATTTTTTGTTCAGAGAAATCTTATTTGTCTGTTTTGTTTTCTGTTACATCGCACTGATACAATTATCATATTGGTGATGCCCAACTAATTATTGGTGGAGGAAGACCTCAGACATAAGCCTTTGACTTAAGTCTGGTTAGAACCATCAGCGCACCACAGGGTAAATATTGCATGATGCTTTAACAACGCTACTTAGATATGACATTCACATTTTAATGTAATAACAATACCCTTACAAGAAGTATATCAGCAAGGATAGAGTTTGCTGACTTGTAACACCACTGAGCCTCAATAGGTGCATCCCAGTCTTAGTAGGATTAACCTACATGATGTGGGAGGTCATCCAACTGACCAACTGTGTGTTGTAATCCTACCAATAGCTAGACATTACTACAGTGACCACGATTGTGATAATGTAATGTATTTGAAAATACCAATAACCATTTTGTTGGTATTCAATAGTAAGAAGAATGCGCTATGATTTGGTAGTCTGTATTAAAATAAAATGCTGGCAGTGGTATTTTTATTGCACTGTAGTAGAATATTTTTTATTGACTAGTGACAGAGATGTAGGTTATGTGTCTAGGTTAAGTCTAGGTTAAGTCATATTTTTCACATATAAAAACTGTAAAAAAATGATTTATTTGAAACTAGATTTTGATGTAGATAATGTGCTATTCATTTACCAACACAGTTTGAAGTTTCTATGCATGAAAACACTACTTTGATATGTTTAGTGAGCATCCTTATGACATCAAAAGATGCTATTTCTTCTTGTCTTGAAAACTGATCTTGTTGTATGTTGTTGAAGTACAATAGATTTGTTTTTCAATGAAACTGATCCCAAAGGTATAATGTTTATTATATGGTCAGTTGTCCATGATCACAAAGATATTTTTAAAGAATTGATAGAAAAGAGTATGCTTTTTGAAGGAAGATAAGGATTTCCTTGATAAAATTATGTTTGTAATTGTTGATGTTTGTCAAGTCCTCCCAACAATTATCAGTTATCAAAATATAATTAAAAGAAAAGTAACTGAAGTTTAATGAGAAATATTATCTCTTTTGTCCAGTTGTGAAAAAAAAACTTCCATTTAAAACTTATAAATAAACTTATCAACACGTAAATAATCTGTACTAATTCATAACCCTCTTCTAACATTGAGGTGCATAAGTGCCTAGAAAATTTGCTAGGGGGTGTGGCAGCAGATCCTGATCAAACAGATTCCACCTGAAGCTGACTTCAGTGGACCTACGTTATTTGTGTAAGCCTTATCAATACAATGCTTAGCAGGCCTTAGGTTTGAAAGTTCTGATTGTAATAATATAGGTAATAATAAGATGGCTATTCCCAAACTTCTGCTGCTAATTATTACAGCTTGGATTGGAGTGAGAGATGCTTGAAAATACCAATTGAAAAGACCATAAAAAAAAATGCTTGCATTTCCAAAAGTATCAATTTTTCTGTTAAAAAAAATCTCCATGATTATCAAATCATTCATAAGAAAAAAGTCAAATCATTTGGTGCTTTTTTTCTCTGTTAGCATGGTTAATGAGTAGATCCTCTCAGATTTGAGAGACACTTGATAACTTTCTAGTTTGAACAGATCATTCATAAGCAACCATGTATTTCAATATGCTTTAAAATTACTGTTTCAAACATCACGCTATATTTCAATCTGATTATTAATAAGAAGACTGCACAGGAAGAAGGCTATTCAGCATGCCTATTGCAGCACAGATTTTTTTTCTGTCAACAACCCAGCTAATTAGCGGCTTAGCTTTGAATGACAGAGGCTAATTAGACCTTTTTAATTCTCATAGAGACATTTCATACAAAAATTGTTATTATGTTCCAAACTTGCTTTTAAAAATGGGAAAAAAACAACAACTTTTAGCATCATTCATAAAAAACTTTATTTAACTGATAGGAGGTTTAGTCCACACTGAATCTTGTGGCAGAATTCTTCCATCAACAAATTGGGATACTGAATACAATAAGATCAGTTATATAATTTATAAGAAAACATGCATTTCTTTTATGTCTCAAACTTTTTGTTTCAAAAATGAAAAATAAACTACATTCTCCATCTTTGAATGAGATCATAAGAAAATGTGCGGCTAGTATTCGTTGATTCTGTGCTGTGTTGTTGGCAGAGATCTTTTCCTGTCAACAATGTGCCTAATGAGTACCTCAGCTGCGAGTGAGAGAAAAGGCTGTTATGTTTGTTGTTGGTAATGTTTGCCTCACTGTTGATGGCTAGGGGATTGCTGTAGAAGTGGGGTGCAGAAGGAGTTGCAAGTTTCCACTCAAGAAAAGTAAAGTGTTTAGGACTAGTCATAAATTAAGAGTTAAATTTGTTACACAGTTTCAGCTGCTTGTCAAAATTTAAGGGCAGTGAAAGTTGCTATCAAATTCAATAGTGTTCTCTGTTGGATTAAGCTTTGGAATAGAAGTTGCTTTGTATTGTGTATTCAGCAAATAAACAGAACGTTTATGATATCGTGGACATCGTGTTGTATAGGCATAGATCTGTCAACCATGTATCAAATGGTGAAAATAATTTGAAGATTTATCAGCAGTGGATAGAAATGCATTAAAAATATATTTTGTTTGTATATTAATCATCACTCACTACATACTGAGAGGTGTTAGTAAAGAGGACAGTTACATCCAACATACCTCATATGTTATATTTTAATTTTTATTACTCATAATTAGATTTTATGTATCATTTTTATGGCTCTTGCTTTATAAACAGCTCAAAGATTGTTAGGTACATACACACCAGTGACCCAAAAGTCCAAATCAGCTAGTAATATAACATTTAAAAAGTGAACAATTTGAAGCTATTTTAAGACTATCAAAATTTGCTTATTGACCAAAGAAAGCAAACTGTTAACAACTTCCTTTTCTTCTAGTCCATCATCACCACAAATAAGTCATATTTTCTAATAATAAAAAATAATTTTTTATTACCTTTTTTATACTGTACTAAAATACTTTCTAACAAAAAAAGTCTTTACAGTATTAAAAGGCTTTCTTATCACAAAAAAGCCATAACTATGCTAAATGATTTCTTATGTCAGCTAAGGCTTAACTATTATATAATATATAATAGTTTGTCACACCAACTATACTTTATATACATGTACTTACTTTAGATACAAAAGGGAATTGATTCTGATTGTTTTTGTGACAAACGGTACATTCAGGGTTTCTGCGTTATTCTAAAAGTCTTATGTACAATGACTTCCATAAATGGACAAACCAATTTGTAACTTCTCAGCCTTACACATCATACGCTCAAGTTATAGACTGGGTGAGAACTTTCAACTGACCTGCTGCATGCATACCAGTGGTTCTACCCAGACATTTGTCTTCCTCCTCCAATAATAGCTGAACATCATCAATTACTGTGTTAGTGCAATTTAACACAAAAAAGCTATATGAATGAAAACAAATGTATTGGTAAGAAAATAAGGATAATGTTAGAAGTAATGTCAGGACTGTAGATTCGTATGGCAAGGCTGTATGTTGAGAAAGCTTTACTAGGACCATTCATGTGTCGATGTTTATTTAAAACAAGACCCGATGTTTATATAGTTGTGAATGAGTAATTGACAAATATTTTTCACTAGTTGCTATAAGCTGTAAATGTCATCAAAACATGATGTAGAGTACTGGTAGGTTCTTCCAATATAGAGGGCTATGGGCATAATTTTGTGTGTGGGCAAAACTTTGATTAGCAAGTGTGAAGTTTTAAAAAATAAAAACATGTTTCTTTATTTGTTTATTATTATTGCTATAAAAGAAATTGACTATTTATTTTAGAGAAATAAAAGAAAAACCAATGTAGAAAGTCAACTTTTGTGTAAAGCCAGTGATAAGTCAGGTACATGCAGTTTTCAGAGCTACAATATTGTTTTGAGTCATCTTAATTTATCAGAAGGTCTTGTTTTTGTCAAGTTTGTAGCCTTTATTGGACTTATTCCCACACATTTTGCAGGGAGACTTAATATAAAAAAAAAACTAATTTGAGAGTAACACTAATTATATCAGTGTGATATATGTACAAAACAATTAAATTCATTAGATTATTGCAATATTTTATATAGCTATTGTTATGTAATCATCTTGACTATTCAATTACATCATGTAGCTGTTACGATGTCAACTATTAATTTATCTTTTTGGCTACTAATATCATGGAATGGTATGCATAGGATTAATTCCATTTGTTTTAATATAATTTTTAATTCAGTTCTTACATGTGTCTGTCCAGTTTCATGTTAATTTAGGATTAATCTCCTTTACATGCTGTTACTACATTATGTAAATCCAGAATTAATTTTATTTACATGTAATTATTATGTAATTCCGTGAAAATATTTGTTTACTGGCTGTTATTATTGAAATATTGACAAGTATGTGCTCATTGGAACATTACAGTATAAATTTCAAGAGTTATCAGTATGTTCTTTTAAGCATGTGTACTGTACCCCACACTTAGTTGAAGCAAGAAGAATTGTAAACAATCAAAGGGCACAGTAATTGATCATAAGTGTGGGGTTAGAACCAATAGTGTGAGAAAGACTGTAGGTTAATCTATAATCAAAGGGCGTCACACACATCAAACTAAAGCATTGATGGAATATGTTAACATAACAATTGAGAGTAAATGAGTGTAACTGTAAGAAATGTTTATTTTATGTAATACTTAGTGTATGCAGTAACATTAAACTGAAGCATTTAAGGAATGAGTAAAGCTTCAAGTAAGAGTAGATGTACTCAAAAAATGTTTGTTTTGTGTAGTTTTTATTTTAGTTTGTGCAGTTAGGTTCATCTGGTTATGAAGACTGGGATTTTTGCTGCGATTTTAAGTGTGCATAGACAAAGGCATCAGTGAAAATATTTATGGTTTCTATCTACATACATGAACTCAGTACCTGATTGAATAAACCTTTATGATATAGATAAATGTTGAGCAGTTGAAATGCAAAAAATGCAGCATGAATGTGGAGTCTCAAGATTTATTGACCTTAGGATTTATACCACCTTAAGTGGGTATAGGTATAAGATATGTATGTGGATTTGTGTGCATAAGGGAGTGGTGTAAGTATGGATGTGTGTGCATTGGGAGATGGTGAAAGTATGGATTTTTGTGCAGAGGGGGATGGTATAAGTATGAATTTGTGTGCATTGAGGGATCGTATAAGTATGGATTGTGTGCAAAGGGGAATGGTATAAGTATGGATTTGTGTGCAAAGTGGGAAGGTATAAATACAGATAAGTACGGATTGTGTGCATTTGGGGACGGTATAAGTATGGATTTGTGTGCAAAGGGGATGGTATAAGTACAGATTTGTGTGCATTGGGGGGACGGTATAAGTATGGATTTGTGTGCAAAGTGCAAAGGGGATGGTAAAGGTACGGATTTGTGTGCAAAGGGGGACGGTATAAGTATGGATTTGTGTGCAAAGGGGGGATGGTGTAAGTATAGACTTGTGTGCAAAGAAAGATGGTTCAAGTATGGATTTGTGTGAAATAAAAAACCTTCAAAATATGCTGTATTAAGTTTTAACAGTGAAAATAAAAAGAAAATGCTTTGGACATCTCCATTATGGGAATCTGTTGACTGAATTTTCACTAATTGTAGTTTTGCTAATTGATTGGCTTTTTTTACTACAGCCTTTGGCAGCTTAATCAAATGTAATTTAAGATGTATGTTTGTTTGTATAAGTATTCCAGGATTAAGTTATACTTTACTCACATCATTTTCTTCTGTAGATCTGATGGATTAATATGGCTAATTAAAAAAAAATGAAGAGTTGCTCTTCTTCCAAGGTGCTTTGAATTTCCTGAAAATGTAGTGTATGTAGTTTATGCAAACTTAGATACATAATTGGAATACATTTATCTATAGCTGTGAAATATTGTATTGGACTCATCAGAAGAGAATGACAACAACAGATGACAACAATGAACTGTGATATAGGATTATAGAAACATGTTAAAATATGTTCAATGTTTGGATTATACTATGTGAAAAAATGAATATTCAATGTTTGGGTTCATCTATAGGTAAACGCAATAGTTTCTTAGAGTGGTAGAGTCATCGACTTGAAATTCCTCTGACCACTGAATCTCCATTCTTTATGTTTATTCAGTTATGAACTATATCACTAGATTAGAAAAATGACTGACACCGAATGCTGTATTTATCTCATGAGGAAAGATAAACCTTGGAGGGAGTTATCAGACTATGTGGAACTTAGCTGCAAACTTTTTAGTGAGTCTTTTGTGAGAGCTCCATGATTTTTTGTTTACAAATTGCAAGTTAGTTAACTTTGCAAACTTGATTGACTCAGCTGTGATTCTCATTAGTGTGACCTGGATTTACCAACATGTTTTCCTTCCACCGACATAAGAAATACAGCTTCGGTATGTATTCTTAATTGTCAAATTTTTTATTGTTAATTTGTTATGTGCTTTTTTTTATTTCTACAGCACTTGTCTACGCCAACTAGTTACACAGTATCAACACGTTTAATATGATTATCTACACAAGAATGGTTATGGTAAACTTATTCAGAAACAAGTTATTGAATGTGGTTCAAACTGGAAATGGTGAAAACTCATGTGTGGAGGTCTTCCAGGTGACCTGCGGTGTGCCAGTGGTTCTACCCAGACAATTTGACTGGAGGTCTTCCACCCCTAATATATAATTCTATAATGCTATACAAATATATAGCTATACCGACCATAATTGTGTTGCAGTGAGGCATTTCAAAAACAAAACTAAACAGTATTTTAAATGCTAATGTACTGTGTTAGTTTCTTCTCGCTTTGCTTATCAATGCCACCTGATTCTGCTGTTTAAAAGAGTAAACAATTTACAGCTCCTGGCATCAGTGTTACTTGAGTACAAGTCATGCATGCTTAATATGGTTTATACCTCGTTGATAAGCTTTTAGAAATAGTGCATGTTAGTGTTTCTATATTTGATTAGGTATTCATGCATAAATTACTCAATAATGTACAGGTTAGTATAAGTATGCTAATCATCGATTTTTAATGTTCATCGGTTGATGAAAATCAATGATTCATTCTTTATATTTACATCACACTTTGATTAAATTAAAATCAATTCATTTAAAAAATAGATAATTGCAATGTCTTTTCTTTTATCTTTATAAGACATCCCTGCAACTTCTTACATATACAACTTAGATCAAATAAATAGCTTTCTCTGTGCTTTATAAAATTCTTTGTATTTAAGTCACATCCGCACATTCAAGAAGCAAAACAATAAGAACGTAGTTCCTCATTTATAGTTCTATAAATGTCACTGTTACAGATTTTTAACAAAGATAAAGCATTCGAAACCACAATTATATGTAATGTGTTTGCAAGCAAATGAAAAAGTAAAATATTTAACAAAGAATCACATGTTTTGAAAACTGTCTTACAAACATGTCCACTGCATGTCATAATTTTGATGTTATCTTGACAATCATTGGCTTGCTGATTTATTATGAACTATTTTTACTCTTTAAGTGTTAAATTCAATTGTCCAAGAAGAAGTATTTAAAAATACTGTAACAATCATGTTATAAATTATTCTTTTTTAACTTGCTTTATAATGCCTAAAATTAGTTATGAAATTATATTTCTGCATTGTATACATAAGGCTTTGCTGCTCACTGGGTTCTCCTTCCACCAATAATTAACTGGACTTTGCTTATATAAGTATAATTGTGTCAGTGTAATGTAACAAAAACGAGGCAAACATGTGATCTTTCCTTGGTCCCAAAGAGGGAGACTTAGGCTCTAAGAGAGGTAAATTAGGATGCCAGGGAGGGAGATTTCCGTGAATGTGGCATTAAATTGACTATGTGGCTTATCATTCTGTACTTGTTAAACAGTAATTTTGTCTTTTTATTAATAATCATAGTAACTCTAGATCTAATTCAGTGATAAAATTTTTCTTTGCAATATTTTGCAATATTTTTAAATGAATTAGAAATATATATCTTAACATATTTCAGCTCACTATCTAGACATAAATTGTATGCTTTGGTTTTAAGCTTGTGGCCTACAATAACAACCACTGCCAAACAGGGTGTAAACAAGTTAAGTGTTAACAGCACTAATGAATTGAAAAAAGGTTTCCAAAGTGATCTAAATATATTCTACCATCAAATTCAAATTTGAATCAAATCTTTAAAAAATATGCATGTACTTAATTAAATTTGAAATAATGAAGATGCAAGCATAGAAATTGTCTGTTTAATTTGTAAGTTATTGACAAAAGAGTTCTTAAATTATATAATAATTTGCAGATTTGTCTCCTAATTCTCGCCCAACATATTTCAGTACTAGAGGCTTGCTTTAATGTGTTATACTATGTGTTGTTTTGTGAGTGCCAATCATGTCCAGAAAAATATGCAGTAAGCAAAAGGCCTTACAAAGTATCTAATTAAAATCAATGGTTGTTTTAGTAGCACAATGCACAAATATACATGTTGCAAGCACTGTGTATTCAGCAGTGTTATTGTTTCATACATTCATCTCTTTGCTGCCAACTTGTTTTTGTGTTAATTTCATATACACATTTTTACTTTTACATAATGTTTATTTCCAACCATGTTAATTACACGCAACATGTTCTAAGTATAGGTTTTGAGTCTAAATTGCTGATTCTTCCAATCAGTCCCTATTGCTGATTGACCGTTCTATGGCGGTAAATGTTAGGTTTGCTCATAAATGACTCATCACATAATTTCTTTCACATTTGGCTTGAACATGAATACCTTTGTCCTGTGCCTTTTCAATTTTTGGTATATGTTGCAATGCTCATAGGACTTTGTCATAAGTTCTTATTCATGGAATAGAAACCGCAGTTGCTCGCTACGTTTGCTTCCTTTGGTTTCTAATTCCAGGATGCCGCCAATTTAGACACAAACTTTAACTTGGTAGAACTTTACACAGCAGTCATAGTTAAAGAAAAAGAAAATCAACACTAGAGTAAATGTTATGAGTACACACAAGTGCATCAGTTTCAACAAATGCTGTAGTCTGCTGACAAAATGGCACTATAACACGTTGACATCACACATATAATTAGCACTAGTTTGTTTTTTGTTTGTAAGGCACGTACGCAGTTGGTAAACATTTTTAGTATATTCTGTCATGTTAGTTACTGCCTGCATTCAAGTGCATGCATGTCCATTTTACTACATATTTACCTCATTTACATTGTGTAATTAGAGTACCAAAGTAAACGGAAATCATTGTAACTTTTTTTGCAGTCAAGAGGTTTGTCATACGCAATAATAATGCTGGAAATTAGTACCTTGACTCAATAAGGAAAAAAGGAGACGTTTAGTCTAATTGTCCTAAGCTAAATGGGTGTGGTTATATTGTCAATCAAGGGATTACAGTTTGTGACAGTTGCCTTCTTACACCAATAGGCAGGGCACGAAATTATCGTCTCTACCAATGAACACTCATGGTCAATGATGGCCAATAAGCTGTTCTGATAAGCTGCACATTTACACACACAGGTGCTGTTCGCTTGCAGTAGGTTATATTGCGTAATCAAGTAATAGGCTGGTAGGTACTGACTGGGGCAGTCTTTATGAGGAGCGATATTAACTCTTTCCAGGACATTAAAGCGAGAGAATCTATGTGCTCAGCGTGAGACATGAGGCAGACCCCTTATATCGGGAGTCTCTCGGGGAAAATTGGGAAAGATCACATGTCTGACAAGGGAGGAAACAAACATAACACGTTAGGATTAACTGGGACATGGTTGGTAGTGTCATTGATTGGTAACTCTTCTGACCCCTCAGCTCCTCTCCCATTGGGTTTGTGTCATGAACAAGGCTTTACCTTAATGATAGCAGGTCTTCCAACTGACTTGCAGAGCACATGTGGTTTTGACCAGACATTTGTTTGAGGTCTAGCCATCATCATCCACCAAAAACAGCTGCATTTTGCAATAATTGCCAAAATTGTATTGCTTAATATATTACAAGAATGATTAACCAAAACGTATCAGTTAACTGATCTTACCTATCTGTAGCTGTAAATCTTTAAATGTTCATATATCATAACTGTTTTACTGGTATTGGTTGCCTTTAATGTTTGAGCATGTTCTTAATTGTGAAATGTTGAACTTTTACATGCATTATAAGACTTCATGCTCGACATAGTTTTATAGTTGTAGTTTTCTATAACATTCATCTTTAATAATAATTACATTATAAGTGAAATAACCTGCACCATCACAATCTTAACAAGTAAAAGCATAATTACATGTACGAGTACATAGAGGTTTCATTTTACAAGCATAAATTGAAATCAATAGTTTACCCATCACAATCTTAACAAGTATAAGCTTGATAACATGTAAGAGTACATAGATGTTTCAGTTTACAAGCATAAGCTCATTTGCATA
Organism: Sinonovacula constricta; assembly: GCA_007844125.1. Taxonomy (NCBI): domain Eukaryota; kingdom Metazoa; phylum Mollusca; class Bivalvia; order Cardiida; family Solecurtidae; genus Sinonovacula; species Sinonovacula constricta. Next base: position 44,094,528 of record CM017572.1, on the reverse strand, counting down.
CAGGCTGTATATTTTGTGTAGAAGGATTATTTTTCTAACCAACTTAAATTCTTGTTCATTTCATGCAACTATATAAAAATCTATGGTAAAAATCGTTTTTCCTGCCTTATTTAGTCAAACATAAATAAATGCTGTAAGTTAACGTTATCAGGGGAAAACATGATAAAAAAGGAAACATGTATGTGGTTCTGTGATTCTTTGTTGGTGCCAATCAGGAGAGACAAGCCTGTTATTTTACCCTCAAAAATGAAGTATATGGGGGCTATATTGGAGTCACAACTGTCAGTCTGTCAGTCAGTCAGTCAATGTGTTTGCCAGTCTGTAGATGAGATTCTGTCCACTGCTATTTCTCAGCTACTGTTAGTCAGATTTTGATAAATCTTTACATAATTGATAAGTACCAAGCCTAGTTGCACATATCATTGGCATGTCATGGCTTGCTTTACAGAGTTATGCTTCTTTGTTATATTGGTTAACAGTAACTATGGCAAAGCAGTATCTGAGGGTATGTAATGTCTTTAATAATAGTTCTTTTTTAAAACGGTCATCTTGATGGGTCTGAAGCAGCCATTTATACAAAATACTATTGTTGATAAAATCTGAAACATGTAGCCATGTTGTCTAATGCGTGGATCTGTAAGTAGACAGACTTGGCAGAGTAAGATGTTAACCAATTATATTGATGAAGCATTGCAGCCAAAATGCAGGCTTCTGGTTACCTACTGTGTGTACAGTACCTATTATTAGAGAGACTGTACAGTTGTTTTGTTTATAAAAAGCAGTCGAGTTGCCACATAAATACAGCAGACATGTTACCTTTTGTATGTGAGGTTCCTGTAATGTTTGAGACTCGGGTGCTGATTATTAGAAGATGTAAGTCAAATTCTGTTGTTTGATTGTTTATAAGAAAGTCTGAAGCATAAGGTAAATGCAATTATCATATTGTAAATTGCATTTATCCCACCTGTAATTAGAGAGACTGGGAAGGTGATGATGAAAGCCAATTATATTGTTATGCTTCTGGATCTCATCCAAGGCAGGTCAGAGAGATGTAGAAATGCATAATGGGTGCATGCAGATAGTATGGTGTTGCACTTTAACCATTTAAAAAACACACAAGCACTGAAAAATATTAAAATATACATATTTGTATTCAAAGTATAATATTAAACTTGATAACCAACCCTGTTATAAGTGGAAAAAAGATAATAACAGTACAGAATAGATGGTTTATTTTGTACTGATATATTTGTCAAATTTGACTGAGCCACAGTATACACATTCCATACTTCACTACTACAAAAACACAATTTTGCACTAGGTTATGCAAGATAAATCAAGTCTCAGTTACGTAATGGCCCTGATAGGTACACTTGTGCAATATAGCCTGATATTTCTTTACTGATAGCCAGCTGAAAAGTTCCTTGTCATACATCATAGGTCAAAGGTTAATTTTTTTTTTATAATTTGCATGTCCAAGAGCTCTTACTTCACAAAGGGTTGATGAATTTTCAAATGATGAATGTTTGCTGTATTTAGAGTGCATGTTGGAACCAAATGGCTTGCTTTAAGGTCAAGGTGAAACTCAGCATTTAAAGGTTTTACTGCCTAATAGCCATTTGGTGGTGTATTTTATCACTGTCAGTCATAGCTGGATATGAAATCAGAGTAAAGGCAGCACAGTATCTGCTTCAGTGACCTCTGGCACATCATCCAGTTTAGTGATGTATGTGTGTATAATGTGAACACATTGTGTATGTGAGAAAGTGTGAACATTAACTTATTTTAATAGTATTTTTTTCTGTGTTGTTCTTACAACTATTCCCAACACAATCACATGTTAACTATTTTTTTCTAAATTGACAATATACTGTTTGTCAACAACAGAAATAAAGAACCTTTTCTGTTCATTACATGCAATTCATTGAGATGCTGGTGGCACACCATAGCTAGGAAACGTGATGATCATACTTTGTGGTTCTATTGTTAGAAGTTTCAACTAACTATGGGCGTAGCACTCAGCATGTCTACCATCATCATATTTTATAACTTTCTCCAACTGCTGGCAACTAATTTCAGCTGTTATCTTGATGTCTTTGTCTTTGTATCTCACACCAGTGTCATTTATGTGCTAAGCATGCACCATTTTATGCACCATATGCTCGAGATGTAAGGGCGAAATAATTCAAGAAACGTGATATTGCACACTGATTGCTTTTCTTCTTTGTGGGTAATTATTTGTTAACTTGCTGTGATATTGCAGGAATAATGTTAAAAAAGACATTTAATATAAATACTCGCTTGTTATTAATGAAGTTATAAAGAAACAGAAGAAATACAATGTATTACTATTCAATTTTCATTATTTGAAGTAAGAAAAGATTTTTTCGTTGCCCAGTTGTTGTTTTTATATAGAACGAAGTGGGGCAGAAGTCAGGACATTATATTATCTGATTATCTGTGATGTTTTGCTGGAATTCATATTTTTTTGTATACACAACCTGAAAACTCCATTAAAATGTGCTGTGAAATGAGTATGTGTATTATGTTAACCACTAAGTAATGCAAACTATGTCTTAAGTCACTTAATTAATGTGCTGTTTTAATCTATAAATCTAAAAAGTTAAACTGAAATATGTGTAGATATGTTCATTAAGATTGAAAGAAAAATGTAAATACATTATAAATTTTAAGAACAGCATCTTTGAAATTGAGCCTTTGCTTTCTATTTAGCCCAAGGCTGGATTTTCATTGCCATTATAGCAGCCTCCGTGTATATACTTGTGTATATATATTTTCATATTTTTTTTCTTTTGTTTGTTTCAGTTTCCTCAGAAGACTGTACAAGGACAAGTTTGAGACCACATTCAATGAAAGCTTGCCAGGTATGTTTAGCTCAGGGTTAGGTGATTAATTAATTTCTCATTAGTGAAATTATGTGAAATTATATGTGTAATGCCTATTATGGACTACTTAGGCAAAGTTGTTGTTACTGGTATGACCATTTGCCAGTAAATATTACATCCTATTCTATGTGCTATACTTCAGTTACTCACTAACCAATTTTTATATTTGTTTATATGTTAATTCAAAAGACAGCTGCATTTTCTGAGTAATTTCTTACTTATTTTCAGCTCCTACGATAGCATTTGAATAGTAATGACTTGAATGTTAATATTGTGATATTGATAGCTTTGAACTCTCCTTCCTGGGTTCTGATCACAGTGGGATTGTAAGGCAGAAGAGAGAACCAATATGACAAGATTTTATTTTACTTTTTGATAAGGTAATAAAATAAAATATCCAGGAGTATGATTTTTTCTCAAGTGAAAATGAAAATATTGCAAATTCCAGTTGTTGTTTTTGTTATATAAGTAAACCATAAAGTACCCTTTTCTACAAAAAAGGACAAAGTGTTCATTTTACAACAAGATTCTTTAACTAGATCATTACCTTCATAAAAAAAATGATGAATTACTATGAATGTTAGCAGTCAATTAACTCACACCAAGGTGAAACTATACAACAATGTACAATAAAACTAACAGAAAAAAACACCACTTAAAACAAACATAAATGTTACTGCATAGACTTATCATGAAAAGTAAAGTTATGAGCAGGTAATTCATCAACATAAAACAAAAGGTGAGATTGTTTAACACCCTAATTGGCTTGGTAACCCAATGCATACAGTACATTGTAGACCACTGGGCCCATGTATAGGTGACCCTTAGTTCATAAGGCTGCAATATATCTTAGTTTTGAAAATGGAATGGATATATCTCCCATGCTTATATTAAATCGCCTTATATGGAAGTTCCACAATTGGGACAGGATCATGTGACTGGGTATGGTATAATGTCAGGTGTTTACATGCTATCTTAGTGAACGCAGTATCCTTCGGAAATTTCTGAAAACATTTTTAGTTGGTTTTAAAACCAGAAAAGAGACAAACAAATGATAAAAACAACTTGATTTACTAACTGAATTAAACAGTAGCTTTGAAAAGGTCATTCATAAACTTGAAATCTTTTTTTTAACAGCATCACCTTTGCAGGTAACACTGCTGCTAAAATGTAAAACAGAACCAATCTCCCCGCTAGGTACTGGGGCGCCCAGATTTGATTCCTGGCTGCAACATAATTGAAAAAGTTGTAAAAAAGAGGTGTAGCTCTCTGGCCTACAGTTAAGAGATTGTATTATATAAGTCCACAATGGCTGGCCCTTTAGCAGGAAAAGGTTGTAACTGGATGTGGTTTCCTTACAAGGGGTTCATGGTATGCTATCGCCACAAGGTGGCCAAAGTGTTAGTCACTGACTTAGCCTCCCACTGCATGGGTTTGAATACCGGAGAGGGCAAGCAAGGAATTTCATGCAAGAGCATCTTCCAGCAGACCTGCAGTGGACAGTGGCTTTACCTGGACAATTTATACATTTATCTGGGGTCTTTCTCCATCAGTGTTGGATATTGCCAATAGGATCATAATTATGTTAGTATCATGTATCTCAAAAAAAAAAAGTAACTATATCTGATTCAAGTGGACACCCACTGTCTTTTTACGACTGATATATATCTGATGGAACATAACTTGACTATAAAAACTCAAGTTAAACAAAACATAAAGGTGAGTTTATGAATAGGTAATTCATCAGTTATAAAACCAAGGGTGAGTTGTTTTTTCAACAACCTTACAGTGTTATGAAAAAACAGCATAAGAGTAATGTGTACTTCATTGGAAATATTTTATAAGTAATGTTTATAAGTAATGTTTAGACTGAAATGTTTTGAAATTCTTTCAAAGCAAAAGAGATGCCTCATTTTTGGAGATTAGTTCTCTTAACTTAAAGGGTTAACAAGTACTAGATGGTAGGTATTTGCATCAAGAGTCTTTAAGATAAGATACTTTGGATAAGATAATTTGGACAAGGGGGCACCCATGGCATAGTGGTAGAGTCGCCGATTTGTAACTCCTCTGACTGCTTAGCCTCTCACCGTATAGGTTCGAGTCCTGTTTGGGATGAAGGATTTATTGTGAGAAGCTCTACCAGCTGTCCTCGGTGCGCCAGTGGTTTTACAAGTGTTTGGGTTCTTCCTCCACCAAAAAGGTGGATGTTGCTATAATGATCATAAATGGTCGCTGCAATGTATGTACATAACTTTGGACAATATAAACCTTGGTGCAAAGAAGAAGCTTTTATTGATAAATTATTAAGTAACAAAATAAGACAGACCCAAGATGATTTCAGTGTGAATTATAAAATGTAAGAAACACTTAAGACATGTTCAAAGCTAATTTTGCTGTGATTTATTAACAGGGCTTGGTACAGGTTAAAAACTAACTTTGCTGTCACTTTTAAAATGTTATAAGCTTGGGGTCAAAATCTTAACTTAAGCCTATTGGACATCCTTTTTTTTTCAAATTTACATTTTCTTTCAGAGCATTAAAAAAACAAGATCACCACTTTATGACATTTTTCTGTCTGACACATGACTACCACCTCTGTAGCCCATCAATGAACAGGGAAGATTAAATTCCTAAGGACATAAAAAGTCCACTCAAACTAGATAAAGCTACTAAAGAGGCCTGAGGCCATGAATTGTTATTGGACTGTGTTACTCAGGTACATTTTTCACAGGAGCAGACTTTGATATTGATTGATGTCACTTGATATATGCATTGTCTACCTTCTTTTGTGACTGATTGTGGCATCCAATTTAAATTGACCAAAATCTTGTGATTTTTTTTAAAAGAAAACTCTTATCCCTCCAATTTACTCACCTTAGTTAAGAGTCAAACTGTAGTATCCACTGCAGAAGCCAATCAGTCAAGTTTTCCAGACCCATTAAACAAGTTTATTATAAGTAGCCAGGCCTCTGGCTAGTCTTATGTAACATAGAAAAGAAATGTGCAGCCAGTTAAGGACTCGAAGCCAGAACCCTTTGCTTACTGGGTGAAAGCTATACCAACTGAGCTACCTAGACTGCTTACACATATTGTCCCTATCACTATGCTACAAACATCACTGGCAACTTTGTATTCATCCTCAAATTTCTCCAGACCATATGCTCTGCAAGCAACTGACAAGCACACTTCAAGTACGTAATGACTGTGGGTCATTTCACACAGGGAGCCAATATAACGTAGGGAGAAAAATGTGCAGCCAGTCTGGGACTAAATCCTTGGACCTTATAATGTGAATACTCTAGAGACTAAGCTAACAGGACACTTACATATTCTCTTCCTCTTTTCTCTAGCTACACTGATAATTTGTTCTGTTTCGATCGATAATAAAATCAATGTATGAACAGAGTTAAGTGTAGAAGGCACTAACAGTATCTGAGTAGAACCACTAGTGGACAAGTATCAAATTAAGTTTGACTGAGAAACAAAAGAAATGTTACAGAATTATGTCAGGAGTCATTGTCAAGGTAGGTAACCCATGTCTGCTTATTGTCTCAGTAAGTAAGAGTTACTCTCATACATAGCAGACCATGTTTTGTGAATGCTTGGTAATAATTGTTATCTTTATTATAATTCCTTTATTGTTATGTTACACACATCAGGACAACAAATGTGTCAGGTCGATCTTGTTTGTATTTGTCAATTCAACTTATTTTGAAGAAATATTTTATCTCATTATTTGTATCCATTGTCTATGCATGTACATTTGTATTTATTGAATAGTCTAATATAACTACTGTATTTTAGAAGAAAATCAATTTTACATTTAAAAATGATGCTTTCCTTTTGTTTAAACAAGTTGTGCTTCATCAAAAGTCAATTTAAAATATCCAATAAGACTAAAACCAAAGTCAGCAGTATGTGAAAAAAGTTTTTTTTTTTTCCATTTTATTTTAATTTTCAGTTATATACAGTCAAACAAGTATTCCTGTTTTCCATTTGTTAAATGTCCTTGTCTATCTTATTCGTTGGAGGCAGACCCCAGACAAATGTCTTTATAAAACCAGCTGAAAGATTTTCTCACAGTAAGTCATTCATCCAATTGGGGTTCGAACCCACGAAGACATTAGAGGCTTAGCACTTAGAGGATTTACAAGTTGGGGACTCTACAAATTGGCTATGGACGCTCGCTATTATACATGTTGTTTTAGGCTATATACATGTATACTTAATATTTTTACTCAAAATGTGTAGATAGGCTTTATAGTAATTTTCAGTTATTTGCACATTATATATGCACTGACCATATATTATCTTAGACACTTGCTTTTGCTTAGCTCGGGGTCCATTGACTTGCTACATCTACTTTATAAATGTCTGTCTTAACAATGCTGTGCAGTATTTTGAAACTTTACTATCAACATTATTTGTGATGTTTGGTGTTTATTTTCAGATCTCAGTAGAAGCTATGACTCTGCATATGATCTCTACCCAAAACGCAGACATGTTTTCAAAAAGTTTTTTCGTATGTATATTTTGTTTTATTTCCTTTATTTTCTTTTAACTACCCCTTATATTTGGTTTAAATTTCCTTATGTTGTTTATATAGTGCCCTAGAGAAATAATTCTTAGTGATCTATAGTTTTATTTAGGGACACATTGCTTGTACCATTTTACCATTTGTTTAACAATCTTGTGATATGGCCATTTATTGCCAAATGACAATATAATGAATCATATGTGTATATGTATATATATTTTTTTAAATATATTTATCTCACCTACAATTGCTTTTAATGAAGGTTTTCAGAGTTTAATCAGATGTTTCAGACTGGTCAAGTTTTGTCAATTGTTTTACCTTATTTTATTGTGTTTAAGTTGATACATTAGATTTGATTTGTTTATAAGTTGTGTTACTAATCTATAGATTTATGTTATAAGTCTTTAGATCAAGAACAAATTGACAGTTAGACTGTTCATACAATAGAATATGAGAATTGTTATGTATGCCATTTACCATTCAAGTTATTGAAATGTTTTTCACTTCCTGGTTGTTATAATAACAGTATCATGATATGAGATGGATATATGATGTCAGCTGTTATGTTTAAAAGTACAAGAAAACCTAGAAATAGAAAATGTGGATTGCAACATTAGTATTGACATTTACAGTCATGTCTGTCTGACTTGTTTGAGTTGCAAAAACTTACAGCCCAGTCAAGTGATGCATATGCCAGTTGTTTGTATTTATTTTTACAAAGGCTACTTGAGGTATAATGTTTTTTTGTGGGGCAGGACTATTTTTGTTTATTTGGTGGGTATTTTGTCCCACCAACAAACATAATATTGTGTAAGGTTAGTTCTTCTTCATCTCTATTACTTTTATAGCCTACCTGAGCACAACATGCTCAAGGGGAGCTTTTGTGATACCGCTGCGTCTGGCGTCTGTCGTTCGTCGTCAACATTTTAGCTTGTGAACACACTAGAGGCCTCAGTTTTTATCCAATCTTCATAAAACTTGGTCAGAATGTTTGTCTGCATGAAATCTTGGATGAGTTCATTATTGGGTCACATGGGGTCAAAAAGACGGTCACTAGGTCAAATTTTAGAAAAAGCTTGGGAACACACTAGAGACTACATTTATAGCCCGATCTTCACCAAACTTGGTCTAAGTGTTTGCCTGCATGAAATCTTGGATGACTTCATAACTGGGTCACTTGGGGTCAAAAAGTAGGATCACTAGGTCAAATCTAAGAAAAAGCTTGTGAACACACTAGAGGCCACATTTATAGGCCAAACTTAATCAAACTTGGTCAGAATGTTTGTCTGCATGAAATCTTGGATGAGTTCATTATTGGGTCATGTGGGGTCACAAAGTATGGCACTAGGTCAAATCTTAGAAAAAACTTGTGAACACAATTAAGGCCTCATTTATGGCCAATCTTCACCAAACTTGATCAGAATGTTTGCCTGCATGAAATCTTGGATGAGTTCATAACTGGGTACACTTTGGATCAAAAAGTAGGTCACTAGGTCAAATCTTAGAAAAAGCTTGTGAACACACTAGAGGCCACATTTATAGGCCCAACTTCATCAAACTTGGTCAGAATGTTTGTCTGCATGAAATCATGGATGATTATATTATTGGGTCACGTGGGGTCAAAAAGTAGGTGACAAGGTCACATTTTAGAAAAACCTTATAAAAATACAGGCCACATTGATGGCCTAATCTTCACCAAACTTGGCCAGCATGTTTACCAGTGTGAAGTCTTACATATGTTTTGAAGTGAGTCATGTGGATTCAGTAGGTTACTTGGTAAAATTCTAGAAAATGTTATCAACCCAGTGGCCACACTAATGGTCCAATCTTCACCAAGATTTCTAAAGTAAATAACTCTTAATTACTTGATGCCAGATTTGAGCCTACTTAAAGCCTGTGTCATCAGGTGAGCGATTAAGGGTCATCATGGCCCTCTTGTTAACTCAGTCTCCTGGCCTTCTCCTCATTAATTTTTTTCTGCTCCCACCCCATCTCCATCATTGTTATTATTTTCCTCCTTCTTCTTACCACCACTACCACTGTGTCATCACTACCACCATAATCACTACCACCACTATAATCACCACCACCATTTTCATCATCATATTCACCATTTTCATTACTAATACAACCACCACTATCAATACTACAACCACTAGCATCATCGTAATCACGATCTTCATTACTAATGCCACCACTAGCATCAACACCACTCACTTTCATTGCCATCACCACTGGCATCATCATAATTACATTCTCTTTATCCCAAATGCCACAACTATTATCAACACCACCACTGCTATCACCATCACCACTATTACCATCTTCCTTATATATTACCACCACCATCATCAACACAACCACTAAAACAGCTGCAGCCTGCATGACCAATCAGCCCATAAATTGTACAAACATTAGTAAATATTGTGCTACTAATTGATGATAGTATCCCAGGAAATTGCAACTTTTTCTCCATTTATGTTTATATCATTTATGCTACAGGCTTCATGAAAGAATTTTTCTGAGAATAACGTGAACATTCCCTTATTGATTGATTTCAAGTTTCTGAAAGAGAAACTGCAGCTGTAACATGTAGCATGCAACATGTGCAGTATTTCAATTCAAGGACATTTGAACATTTTTTGCAAGTTTTGAAGAATTTCCTAGCTTGACACGTTGTTGTTGCCTGGTTCTGTGCTTGTAAGCATCCTCTTTCCAATTGCTATGTTTTGCATTTTTTAAATACATATCTGTATATTTTCATTGTTTATACTATCACCATTATCATTATAATAAAAAAAATAATCAAAAATACAGTCAGAATGCAGTGTTTCTTAACAAACTTTAGTATACAAATCCTTAGTTTTATGTAATATTCTTTGGACCCAATTTTCATGGTTTATACATCAAGTGAGAGATCATCAATGTATTAAATATATGTACAAACATGTGGACAGGATACTCAAATTTAAGAGAGTCACTTACATAAAACTAGGCCCCAGGGCATTGTATCTTCCTGTTGATGTCAAAAAGAGTCCTAATTTGTTGATAATTGCATAGTTCTACTTGTTTATTCAACACGCATAATTGCTTCTAATGGCCCAATCAAGAAAAACCTATTATTGTTTATTGGATATTGAAGCTTTAACAACATAGATCCAGTATGAACATTGCTGTACCTAATCCATAACCATTTTAAAATGCAGTTTAAAATTAATTTCTGTTTAGCTCACCAGAGCGTTGTGCTCAAGGTGAGCTTTTCTGATACCCCTTCATTCATCTGTTGTCTGTCGTCTGTCATGCGGTGTCAACATTTTAGCTAGAGACCACAGTTTTTATCCAATCTTCATCAAACTTGCTCAGTATGAATGTCTGCATGAAATCTGGGATGAGTTCATAATTGGCTCACCTGGGGTCAAAAGCTAGGACGAAAGGTCATATTTTAGAAAAAACTTGTGAACACACTAGAAACCACATTTATAGCCCAATCTTCACCAAACTTGGTCAGAATATTTGTCTGCATGAAATCTTGAAGGAATTTGTAACTGGGTCACATTGGGGTCAAAATAGGTCACTAGGTCAAATCTTAGAAAAAGCTTGTGAACACACTAGAGGCCACATTTATTGACCAATCTTTGTCAAACTTGGTTAGAATGTTTGTCTGCATGAAATCTTGGATAGGATTGTTATTGGATCATGTGGGATCGTAAAGTGGGACACTAGGTCAAATCTTAGAAAAGCTTGTTTACACACTAGAAGCCCCATTTATGGCCAAATCTTTGTCAAGCTTGGTTAGAATGTTTGTTTGCATGAAATCTTTAATGAATTTGAAACTGGATCACGTGGGGTAAAAAAGTAGGTCACTAGGTCAAATTTTAGAAAAGCCTTGTGAACACACTAGAGACCATTTTATGGCACAATCTTCACCAAACTTGGCCAGAATGTTTGTCTGCATGAAATCTTGGATGAGTATATTATTGGGTCACATGGGGTCAAAAAGTAGGTCACTAGGTCAAATCTCAGAAAAAGCTTGTGAACACACTAGAGACCACATTTATAGCCCAATCTTCACTTAACATGGCCAGAATGTTTGTCTGCAAGAAATCTTGACTGAGTATATTATTGGGTCACATGGGGTCAGAAAGTAGGTCACTAGGTCAAATCTCAGAAAAAGCTTGTGAACACACTAGAGACCACATTTATAGCCCAATCTTCACTAAACATGGCCAGAATGTTTGCCTGCAAGAAATCTTGGGTGAGTTTATGACAAGGTCACATGGGCTCAACAACTAGGTCAGTTGGTAAAGTTTTAGAAAAACCTTGTGAAAACACTTACAGGCCACATTAATGGCTGAAATCTTCACCAAACTTGGCCAGAATGTTTGCCAGTTTGAAATCTTACCCATGTTTTGAAGAGATCCATTTGGAATTCAGTAGGTTACCAAGGTAAAATTCAAGAAATGTTATCAGCCCAGTGGCCACACAAATGGTCCAATCTTCACCAAAGATTTCTAAAGTAAATAACACTAAATTACTTGATGCCAGATATAAGCCTACTAAAAGCCTGTGTCCTCAGGTAAGCGATTAAGGGCTATCATGGCCCTTTTGTTCTAATATGTTGATAAGATTAAAAAAATATATATATATATATATATAAAAAAAAGAAGGAAAAGACATAAATGTTATAGAGACAAAAATATAAAATGCTTTTTTGTTGGGTTCAAACCCCGATCATGTAAGTGACAGTCCAGTGCTGTATGGAATGTGTCACTGAAGTCTGGTAACATGTTTGCCTTAAGTGTTAACATGAAATTTTTAGCATCAGCCATGTAATGATTTTGAAGTGTTTCAACTTAAAGATACTATTTACTACTAGCATCAACTTTAAAGTTTTCACAAGGACCTACTCAGTTCACAGTGTTAACATTTTCATCTGAGAATGTCATTTATTTCACTAGAAAGGCCCATGGAAATAAACAATGCCAAATTTGTAAAAAAAAGTCCTATTACACATCATCAGCTTAGCAAAAAGGATTATCAGAAAAGTTTGTATTAAAATTTTATCAATATTGACTTTGATTATGTACAGCAAACTGTTAATATATATTGGAATTCATGAAGAAATTGCAACTAGTTGAATCCATCTTTCAATATGAAACATCACTTGGATATAATTATATCACTACAATGATGTCATAACAGTGTTTGACAGAAATTGTTGGACATTTCCCAATCCATTGATTAGTAACACTGCAAAGCTGCAAATTTATTGTAAAGATTAACACTGAAAATCATTATAAACCCTATAAGCAAACATTAGAAAACATGCCATGAAGACACAAAATTAAATGAAATTGTCAATCTTTATATATTATATATTACAATAAATCTTCACATATAATTATCACATTTATAACCAAAATACTAAATGAATTAGGAACAAAATCTGTTGTCTCACACAATATAATATCTGCCAAGGTAACATTTATAACCAATTTATATTAAATGATTGGATTGAGGAATGGTGACCCCACCCAAGTAATCTGTTGTCCTCACACAATATAATGATCTGCCAAGGTAACATTTATAACCAATTTATATGTTAAATGATTGGATTGAGGAATGGTGACCCCACACAGTAATCTGTTGTCCTCACACAATATAATGATCTGCCAAGGTAACATTTATAACCAATTTATATGTTAAATGATTGGATTGAGGAATGGTGACCCCACACAAGTAATCTGTTGTCCTCACACAATATAATGATCTGCCAAGGTAACATTTATAACCAATTTATATGTTAAATGATTGGATTGAGGAATGGTGACCCCACCTAAGTAATCTGTTGTCCTCACACAATATAATGATCTGCCAAGGTAACATTTATAACCAATTTATATGTTAAATGATTGGATTGAGGAATGGTGACCCACCCAAGTAATATGATTGTCCTCACACAATATAATGATCTGCCAAGGTAACATTTATAACCAATTTATATGTTAAATGATTGGATTGAGGAATGGTGACCCCACACAGTTAACCTGTTGTCCTCACACAATATAATGATCTGCCAAGGTAACATTTATAACCAATTTATATGTTAAATGATAGGACTGAGGAATGGTGACCCCACACAGTTAATCTGTTGTCCTCACACAATATAATGATCTGTGTTCTCACACAATATAATGATCTGCGTCCTCACACAATATAATGATCTGCATCCTCACACAATATAATGATCTGCCAAGGTAACATTTATAACCAATTTATATGTTAAATGATTGGATTGAGGAATGGTGACCCCACACAGTTAACCTGTTGTCCTCACACAATATAAAGATCTGCCAAGGTAACATTTATAACCATTTTATATATTAAATGATTGGATTGAGGAATGGTGACCACACACTTTTAACCCTCTCTCCCCCCACCTCTCTTACTGCTTAAGGGCCATCATAAAACTACTTCCTGCCATAATCATCATTCAAGCCTTGTTTGCTTGGTTTGCATATTAATAGGCCAACCAGCAACATATGTCACACAGTTATAACTAATCAGACTATCCCAGGATGGATTGTTTACTTGTATGTTGATGATCTGGAGTTGTTGAATTGGACCTTTTTTAGTCTTCCGGTGGGCACATGAGCAGTGTTTCCTTTATATAAGTGTCAGCACTGTTTGTAAGTAGACAGACATAATAGTGGGAAATGTGTGTTTTTGGATGTTATTTGTCTATTGGGATTTTCATAGATTTTTATTTGAGGACTTAATAAAAAGAAAAAGTGAAATAATACAGGAAAAAAGACAAACATATAATTTTTGGCAACATGTAGACATTTACACATGCAATAACATACTAAGAACAAAATAAATTCAATATAAAATATTTCTTAATGCCTAAATCAAAAATGGAGAAAGACGTTCAGGTGAGGCAAAAGCCGGATAATTTGGAAGGAACTCAGAAATTGAAAGAAACGTCACAGGTTCACCTACAGTATCAGGAGAACCTTCAAACGTAAGAGGAAAAGGGATGTTGTCCTGCACAGTCCAGTGCATAGTCCTGTACACTGCAAAGGTAATGTTTGATCAAAATTGTCTTTCATGTTGTTGTTTTCTGGCTGTGAAACTGTATTAATATTTTGCAATGTGAAACAAGTTGATGAGTTTTCAATATGTTTGTATTGTATTGACTTGTAACATCAGTGACTGTTGCTCTCTGACCATTCCAAGATGATATACGTAAATATTGGGTTTGTTATTTCTATATTGTCATCACAGTTTTATTGTAACCTTTACATTTGACTGGCATATGAAGACCTTTGTCATGTGCCTTTTCAAATTTCAATCTATGTTGCAAATACTCAAAGGCTCTTGTCATATTTTTCTTAATCTTGGCTTCTCACTGCATGGGTTCGAGTCCATCTTTTGGCAAAGGACTTTAAATATGGGGGAGGTCTTGCAGCTGACCATTGGTATGCAGTGGTTTTATCCATATATTTGTCTGGTGTCTTCCAAAATAGCTTGGCTTCACCATAATGACCATAAATGCAACACTGCGATGCACTGAAAAGAAAATTAAAAAAAAAAGAGTGTACTAGGCTCATAAGAAAAGTGTACTAGTACTAGACTCATAAGAACAGAGTACTACACTCATAAGAAAAAATGTATTAGTAATAGACTTATTTTGGTTCTGTAAAAATTCATATATTTATGATTGTAAAACCAAATGTCCAAACTATTTACTGTAGGTTTGTGGAAATTAGCCTTTCAGTGTGCCCATGATTATGAAAGTGTAGTGCTGTAATCAGAGAGATACTAAAATGTTTTGTACTGACACTTAAAGGTCATAAACTGATATAATTCTGCTACTTTACTTTACAATAACATAAACCCATCATACCTTGACCAGTCACCATTTGCCATATCTATTGTTGAGACTCCTTGTCCATCAGGCTGCACACTATCACAAGATTACATCTCTGCCAAACTGTTATCATTTCATATGTCAACATTGTTATGTATTTATACCTACAATGTTATTGTATTTATATGGATAGATTGTGACCTATGTCACTATTTTGTGGTAGTGTGTATGGTGATGATTGCTTCAGATTTCAGATTTGTGTATAAAAAATCATGACACTATGGATCGAAAACATCATGGGTTATAAACATTGTTAACACATGAAGTTATACATTCATTGATTTGTATTCAATAAGAGGCAGCATGAACTGTTGGAGTGGTCAACAGGCTTCAGGTATGTTTTATTAAAAATCCGACATTTATTTTAGACATTCTCTGTATACCGGTATGCTATAATGCAGTTGAGAGCAATGAGGATACAAAATGTTAGTTACAATATGTCTGTTGCTATTTTTTATTGTAATAGAGTCAATGCACCTTAGTACACTTAAGATGTTATAAAGCCCTGGTACTAACTGACTTGTATAGGATAGGATACCGAAACCACACACAATAATGACATTACAAACTCTGATGACCACGATTTAATGCCAGATCAATTGCTCGTTACAATATTTGGACAGAATGGCACAGTGCGTCACATCTTTTTGTTGTCTTCATGCAGATTTAATCTGAATGTTATCCTAGTACGTTTGGACCATGTTACAATCATATCTGATTACAGTCATAATACTTTAGGGAATTTTGGTTACTTTTGCTTGTTTTTTTTCTTTTTGATTGCCTTTATAAATAAATAAATTTGCAAAGATAAGATTGAAGCTCATGTGCTCAGTGACTTCTATGAGTCCTAAAACTATATAGATCTTTCAAGCAAATGCCACATTTTTTACAAAAAAGGTATTTGTTGATGGTTATTCTGGCAGACAGGCTTGTGTCAGTCATTTTTACATACAAGTGAACTTGTCTCAAGATATTTATCAATACAGAAACAAAAATTTTCAAAGCAAACAATTTATGTGTTGTTCATTGCTATAGCAACTCATAGCTGTGTAAGCAGGACATAATTCTGGGAAGGCTGTATGTAGGTGGAAATGGCAGGACATCATCAGTGGTTAAAGGCACATCACTATTCAGGACATCTGCAATATTACGGAGTACAGTTATTGGACTGTTATGCACAATTTAGCTGAAGAACAGAACAGGGAATGATTGTGCAAGATGATTTAATTAATTCTTACCAATGCTGAACAAATCTGATACATCATATACCATCCTGCAACCTTCTGTGAAATTCATAAACATGCGTTTGTGACTTGTTTGTTACTATGTCTTCTATGGCAACAAACAACATATCAAGTAGTTGATTTGAGATAAATATTGTTTGGTTTCCTTGTAAGATAATTACTGAGCAATACATGTAACTGCTGAAATTTTCATAACAATATTATAAGAAACAAACACAATAGAAAGCCAGTCTGGTTTATTCTTGATCAGACCTAGGAATATGAATAATAAATGTTGATTGGCACTCAGGTCACAAACTTGGTCGACTGTCAGTAGCAGCAACTAAAATACCACATTAATATACTGGCTCATACAGTACACTTATTCACAATAGTATTAATCATGTGACTTGGTGTTGCATATCACATGTTCAGTGCATGCTTTCATAGTAAAAGCAGCATCTAATTTGCCTTTAGTAAACATTGTTCATGACAGTGATTTGATTTAAAGATAAGTTTCCATCTGTCAGTGGGATTCTTAAGTCTGGTTCCCAAAGGAAACTTGAATCAGTCGAGTCTGTATTGATTTCTCTGGACCCAGTCTGACCCTTGCCCTGGACCTTAACCATCACCCATTATTTGTCAGTTTTATCCCTGACCCTACTACATTTGTTAATAACGAATATCAGTTCTTTTGTTTAATTTTAGTATTACATGAACATAACGGCCTCTGGTCTAGTACAAGAGAATTGAAAACAAAGAGTGCAGATCCTGATCAGACAGCTACCAGCAAGAGTTGGCTGACCTGGATCTTCACAATTGCCTAGGCCTGACTAATTCATATTAAGCAGTTCAGGATTTGATTGCTTCCACCTCCACCCTTTGTCAATTAAGATTTTATCAATGTCATTGTTTCATTCATGCCGAAGCATGATTTACACAGCCTGGTTTCAACTCTTTGTTGTAACTGCACCCAGATCTTTGGTGAAGAGACCGTCATTGCATTTTTAGTTCCAAGTCGGAGTGTGACTTAAAACTTTAACATTTCAATAAGCATGGTTGATATAGCTTATTGTCTATATAATAAGATGACTGAGCGACTTTAAGGTTTTATAATGGTGTTAGTGAAATTGAAGGATATCTTACCAGGGCTTTCTCAGAGATAATGGTAAGGCTATTTTAGCTAACTTTAGCTAACCAGAATTAGTTTTCATATCACACTTTTATCAAGTTAAACTTCTGTTTACTGAATTAAATGGTGTTTTGGCATAGTGTAATAAGTACTATTTGCACGAATCATGTTATAATCTGTTACCTTGGCATACACCATTTTAAGTAGATCATGTTGTTGTTGTTTTCAACTTGTACCTATTTTCAACCTTAGGCACTTATTATAGTAACTTTATAAACCTGGATCATTTTATGGGCTGTTACTTTTACATGCACCATTTTAAATAGAACTGTTAACTTTCCACTTATCATAGAATGTAATAATGCAGAGGTCTTTCAAGAAGTTCTTTTGTCCTGTCGGCTCGTGGATCGGGAGGTTGTGGGTTCAAACCCTGGCCAGGTCAAACCAAAGACTTTAAAGTTGGTAGTAGTGGCTTCCCTCCTAACGCTCAGGGGCTAAGGGGACAGCATTACGCCCGACTTGTCGGTGTCACTATAATGGACCGGCCGGGTTCAATCCCTGGGCACCTCATAAGTGCCCATGTGCTATAATGATAGAAATGTCGCTGCACAGTATCAGCAATAATGCCGGTTAATCCCAATCCCATCCCTTTTGTCCTTTATAAAAAGTTGTAAAAAAGTGAGTCCTTATACTTCTTATTGCTCTTGCATACATGTAAGCAATATCTCCCACTTTGCTATTAAAAATCTCCCACTTTGACATCACAAAAAAATCACATGTATGCTCTTGCAGCCATTGCATTCATCACTTAAAATGTTTTACCATAAATGTTCAGTATATTATTTTGCTTTAACATCAACATCCTCTGACTAAATCCATCACCCACAACTTTAAGTGCATTGTAAGTGTCCAATAGTAAATGAGATCATTGTTTATGATGACTTATAGAAGTGTAAGCTTTTCCTCATGCACAATTGTAGTACCACTTGAACAGATGGTTATTGATTCATTTGTATTTCTCATTGGTAGTTCCCTTTATAACCAGTTTTTACCACTACAGTTGATCTTAATCCTCACTTTGTGATATTTGTTAATTCTTTTCTTGCTGAGCATGTATTAATAAGGCTTAGGCAAATGGTGGAGATCCCTGCTGGGAGCTGTCTGATCAGGTTCTACACACTTTGTCACAGTGTCTCTCATACATGTGAACTTTTTCTGAGGCTCAAGTGGGAGATTTTCACTTGCAAAGTGAGAGATTTGTTAATTTTATATAAACAAAGAAGGTAGTTATCTCTTTTCAAGTAGGAAGATTTCTGAAAATGTGTAAAAACAACCCTCATTTTTCAAATAATCTTGAACCTTAAAAGAGGGAGTCTCCCTCCAAAAGTGGGAGAGTTCACATGTATGGTCCCTAGGTGGTTGTAAGCAAATAATGAAAATTTTGTAATGGTTTATTATTTAATATAGCATTATTATTTAATATAGCAAGCTTAGAGTTAAAGTGACATGGTCATGCTTCTGCAGTAATCAGCACTTTTATTTAAATTATTGTCACTATTGACCCAATCAGTGTATTGTTTGTGACTGACAATACACATGACATGCATTACGACATGTAATGTTCAGAGATATTCTACATGTAGGTTGTTAAACTAAAAACAGCTCAAAAGTTATTGAAAAATGTTTTTGTTTTTTAAAATCTCCACCTAAAGGCAAAAGAATCTTTTGAAGGACAGCAATGTCACATACATGTTAAGTCTAATGATCAGAGATTATATTTTATTTCATTTTATTTATTGTTGTTAAAAAAAAAATTGTTTTCTACAATGTAGTTATACTGTATCTGGATTAGGAGTTTCATCATCAAAATCAGCAAATAATGTTTCAAACATAGTTTATCAAATATACAATGGCTGTTTGTTATTATTGTTAGTATAATTTCAAATGAACTGTTATACATTTTTGAAATGTTTAATATATTAACCTATTTTCAATTATTGTTCTACCGGGTAGATTTTTGTATTTTTTCTATATTTTACTCATAAAGTTTAGTTTTAACCTGATTATTTGCTATTCACATTATAATAGGCTTCTTTGTATTCGGTGCCATATGACCTGTTAACTCATTGTGCCCTACAGCTAATTGACCAGTTGTACCCTAGAGGCATTTCTCCAGTTATGCCCTACACCTGGTGGGGGTCTTATCTGCCCCTCATGCCGAGACACATCTGGTGTGGATTACCGGTCAGTGGAAGATATTGGGGGTGGGTGTATACACAACACAATAAACATGTCATTTTGGAAGTACTCTAAAGGGATATTTTCACATACTTGAAGCATAGAAAGTGCTTTACACAACCATGTAATTTTTAACACGATATGAGAAGAAATACTTCAGAAAAGAGTGAAATCTGAAGAACATGTAAGATTGACAATATCAAAATTAACACAGTTCAAATTATTAAAGTGAAGAATATTGACCTCATCAAGTCTTTTTCATGTTTATAACGTAAATAACACTGCTTTATATAATATTTTATATAATGAGTAACTTTAAAACAGTCGGCCATCTTTGATTTAAAGTTGCGATTTACCGGTAGTTTGAGAAAATAACACTCTTAAACTTCATATTTGATAGAAATCTTCGGCGATTTCCAAGAGTTAGATTGTGTCTTTTATCTATTTATATCTGCAATTATCATATAATTATTGGATCTGACGTAGGTAATTCCACATATCCGCCGATACATATGCGTATAAGTAGGAATTTTAAAGCTAACAGTAAGACACATCGCCGTTTTTCTTTGTCTCGACATAATTAATTCATTGTGTTTACATCCGGGTTACATGAAATTCCAATATATTATATAACAAGGTTTCTGATTGGCTGAGATCGAAGTATAAATTAATCATTTGAAAACTGCTTTTACGATCGTATTTCAGCCGAGAAATGTTTCAAATTAGATGTGAATCACTTCAATCAGAGAAAATGTCGCCGATTTTTCTGTTGCTCGATACAATAAATGAAAAAACAAAAAAGGATTTAAGCCGATAGATTTAGATTACGATGACATTAGCATTTACGATACTGTGATGTACTTGATTGGCCGAGACTCGAAAGTGATTGAAAACATGAGTTTTAACCAGCAAATATGATGGACGCATTAACGCGGCGTTCGGCAGTAGCCGAGACATTTTCAGGGCCGCCTTAACGCGGCGCTCGGCGCCAGACACAGGTAAAATGCGACGCGATAAGTCGTCTCCCGGCATGAGGAGGCTGTTTTTCGTGCCGCTTTAATGCGTCATTAGGGTACAATGAGTTAAGTGTCAGTGTGCCGTAAAACCCAAAATAAATAAATAAATATAATTTCAAATGAATAAAAAATTATTAATAAAATTGATATAATTTTTAAGCATTGACCTGAGTGATACAAAAATTTCAATAGTTTGAGTAGAACTGAAATAATGTTCATATTTCGCAAAATGATTAAGAGTTTTGTACATTTTACCAACAAATTATGATACTCTATGACTGTACACATCATTGTAATTGTCTGATAGAAAACGTCCAACTCTGTAACATAGCCACACAGCCATCAGCCATTCATCACTAACATATAGCCAAACATTTAAATCAGGTACTTTTACAATAATGCCTGAGTATATTTTGTATATATAATATATAGTTATATTTATACTATTGTCCTTGAAAGTAATGCTTCAAAAGAAAACAAGACTTACTGTGATCAAGTTATAATTGTGCTTGTGATTTCATTTTCATTCTATGGAAGTCGTCATGAAGATAACTCTGAAGACATCAACAGCATAGTTACTGTCGACTGTGGGAAATGCATGTGCAAATATTATGTGACATAATATTTATTCAACATGTTAAAAACTTGGTCCTAAACAACTAGCTTAACACTTTAACAGCTACATGTATATGTGGTAACAATTCATTTGATTGCATTGCTTTTTGCTAACAATAATAAGAAAATGTCACTAGACATGCTGCCTGAGGCGCAGCAGCAAATATCAATATCGCCAAAAAGGGTAAACAAACCAAAAGCTTTGATTAGAAGAACTCACTATTATAACAAAAACAATAACCTTGTGTTCTAAACCCTTCAATTGTTACTATCCTATACTTAATTTTAGCCATCTTCTTACATCAATTAGATGCAAAGGTGTTGTAATAGACATTTTCTATAGACTCTGCAACAAATAGTGTACATCCTGATCAGATAGTTTCAACAAGCTGCTGGATGATTTGGATCCACACAACATGTAACAAGCTGCTGGATGATTTGGATCCACACAACATGTAACAAGCTGCTGAATGATTTGGATCCACACAACATGTAACAAGCTGTTTCAATATGTGACCAGCAGGCTGATACTTTATATAATAATTTTACAATGAGATGGACAGAAAGAATGAAGTAGAAGAGGGATGTTTTAATGATAGATTGTTTGTGTAAGACTATACATTGTAGTTATTCGGATTCAGTTGTTTTATCATAAGGGTCAGAAGTTGAGCACTACTTGATGACGACTTACAAACATAGTGTTGTTGTGAGCTACAAGTGGTGATAAGTGACTGCTAAGTGGACAATATGCTTCCTGCTGATTTATACCAAATATCAGATAGCACAAAGTTGGTTATTTTAAAGTACATTTATACTATTGGCCAGCTTGTTTTTGTTTTTTTTTAAAATGTTTTTTATATGTTTAGATTGCACCAACACAATTCTAGTTATATTGAATGTCCAGGTTATTTAAGTGGGAGATGACTGAAAGACCTATGTCTGAGTAGAACCACTGGCATACCTTCCTACATGAAAGTTCTCGTCTTGACCAGGAAAATATTGTTCTATGAGAATTACCACATGCATAAAAATTTGGGCTCCATTTTGACAAAGGCATGCATACAATGTAATGAAAAATGACAAAAACACAGAGGTGAGACATTACACACATTGAGAAAAACCATCACTTTCAGCCCTGTAATGGTCTGTCAGCAAAAGGACTGGGTATCTTAAACCTTGTTTTTGGAGCTCACAACCCATTGGTCCAGTAAGTTTTGCCTGTATGCAGAAGTATGAACCATATCTGGTTGGTGATTTACTTATAGCTCATTACTTTCAATGATATCTATGAATTAAACAAAATGATAACTTATCTAACATCACTTTAAGTGAATGAAGATAATTGCATATTACAAAATAGAACACATACATGATAACATTTCCATGAGTTTCATTGCAAATAATTTTTGCTCATCACATTTAGAGTTTACCTTTTTTGTGTGTGGTGTTCATTTTTTTTTTGTTTTGTTTGTATTGTAAGAGTTAACCTTACAAATGAACACCAAGATGAAATCCAGTCTGTGAAACCGGATGGTCTAGGGTAACCTGCCTTTATATAGGTGTATGAAAGTGATACACCCGACTAATGTTGTAAAGAGATCTTGTTCTGGTCTCTTGTTCTGGTCCTGATTTAGCTCATGCTGCTTGCCATTACATACAGACTTGCTTTTATCTCACACATGTTTTCTCACACAAACAAGTGTCACATTGCTCTTTATTGTATATATTTTCCCACTGGTGATTCAAATACAGTGTATATTCATTCACATGCAACTCTTGTGAAAGTGAATGGACTATAATATATTGTGTTAGCTGTTTTTTGTGTATGTGTGTGCACCTATTTGTTTGGCTGTGTCATTGATTTACATTCAAAATGAATGGTTAAAAAACAGACATTTTAATACTGTTTTGCTCTATTGTATTACTACCATTAATTTATCAACCAATTAATTACCTGGTCCTCTTCATCAAATGTATGCATCAAATGGACAGTATTAATGGTTTGGTGAAACATTTGTTTTGATCAGATATAACAAGTAGTAATACACACATTACAACATTCACTGCCTTTACTGATTCATGAATTCAGACTGATAAGATGTTTTATGAAACATTTGCAAGTCTAAGTTGAAGGACAAAAATAAGCACAAAAAAAAAGTGAATATTTTATGTTTTCAGATGTATATGCTCCAAGATACACCTGGGAAATTTATACAGATACATGTTCTCTTTTTTGGTAAAACTTGTTTTATTTTAATGCATATGGATATATAAGGAACAAAAAGCAAAACAAGGGCTTCATGTGAAGTAAAATATGTGTTACAAAGTGATTTTGATAATTTACACCTGAGATAATTAAACTGGTTAATCAGGTAAGTAAAATGTTTTTCTCCGTTGTTGTACTTGTATATTTATACAATACACATAACATTACCTTCATTTTGATTATTTGTTTTTGAAATAATTAGCAGCAGCCAATTATGATAATTCTAACAACAACCAGCTATATGGTGGAGGAAGACCCCAGGCAAATTTGAGGGTAGATCCACTGTCGCATCACAAGTCAGCTGGAAGGTCCTTCGCACAATAAGTCCTTTACCCGAATGGGACTCGATTCCATGTTTAGATCTGTGAAAGCATAAATCCCCACTTGCTAACAGGTATTTCCAATCTGAGTCATGTTGCACTGTTAGTAAACTAAGAAAACCATATGACAACTTCTTTTGAGATCATGTTATATACTTTTAACAGAGAAAACTATCATGCTTTTTAAAGATTTGGAAAAAATGAACATTGAGGTTAATTTTTTTTTTGCAATTATTACTGTCTAAAAATATAGTTGGTGTTCAAAATTGTCTTTACTTAGCGAAAGTTTGTGTTTATACAGAAATTATGCCCAAATTCTGAAAGTAGTGGTAAGATAGTGTTGTACATGAATTTGATAAATGCAAATGGCTGATTGCCAAATTTAAGCTTGATTATAGTTTCTGATTAACAGAACACATCCTTTAAGGTAATGCATGCAAAGTAAGGATAAGTCATTTTCTAGCTCATTTGTTATGGTGTGAAACTTGCTGGAAAAGCACATAAAAATTAATTTAAATTGATTGTATTAACACATTCACTTGCAATGAGTATATAATTTTTGTGCAGTACTGTTTATTTGCAGGGCTTTTCATCAGGAAATTGGGAAGAGGCCCTGGCCTTTCACATTGAGAAATTTATGCACGATAATTGTTCATTATGGGAAATTTATGCGAAATGATTGTTCATTTTGGGAAAACAAAATTTAGTGAAATAAGGGGTACTGGAGTACAAATTCTTATAGGAATAAGCATTTTTAACATTAATTTAATTTTTATAGCACTTTATTTTTTCAGATTTTCACACTTCTATAGTATTGATAATTCAGTTCACAAAACTCAAAGGTTCATGTCTCTTTCCTTGGCATCTCTGAATTTATCAACAAGTGAATTTAGATCAGTTTCACTTAGAGTGATGTTGAGAAGATTGACCCTCATAAGATCATCTAGATGCTTGCTAGTGAGCGACGTTCTAAGGTCACGGATTTGCAGTAATATTTTCAGTTATGAGACATTAGTTTCTGCAACCGGAAATAAACACCTGATTTATCTCCCCTGAAACGGAATAAAACAATCGTAACTAACTCGGCCATTTCCTGTAACTTTCGGAAAATAACTTTCCGAAGTAATCCCCGAGGGGTCCCGATTGGGAATAAAATCCAGACTTTCGAAATGTTTGACTGTTTCACTGCGCATGTTTCTACTTTTATTTACTGATAACTACTGAGTAAGAGTCTATCGGAACTTAACGGATTAGACTGGTTTTGCGTAACACAGGTACCTTGCGTTGTTCGGCTATAGTATGACAAAAAAGTCGATACCAGACAAACGCTTCTTCCGGAAATAACAAATGTAAACGAATTGATCGTTTTTTAAACTAATCTAGGGGGAATTTCTAAGATTTTGGGAAATCATGTCTTGCATTTTGGAAAGAAACTCTGCCACAATTGGGAAAAAATCTATATATTCAGATTGGGAAGTGGCCGAATATCGGCCTCTGTTATATAAGGATGAAAAGCCCTGATTTGTTTTTATGTTTATTGCAATTTTTAGTTTATATTCTTTATACACCTATACATTCAAAATCATTTACCTACTATTCCAGCTGTCAACTTCCTTGTTCAAGCAAAAGGTGTTTATTATTATGTATGCAATGTTTTGGATCAATATATTATATGTCGCCAAACACAAGATCGTACGTCATGAAATCATCTAACTTTAAACAACAATGTTGCCTCTGCTGTCATCAGATTTATATTATCTTCCTACATTGTTGTCTGTGTGTTTGAGATGGAATTGAAAACAAAATCACTTAGATATGAGTTTCTCATCCACCATTTAAAGCCTCAGGATACTTAGTGATGTATATATTTTTAACTTTTTCTGAGTTTTCCCTGTTCTCTCTTACGTTGAAATGAAACATCGTTTATTCTTGCATAGGGTGCAAAATTAAAGAAAGACACCAATTTTGCATTTTTCACAAAATATTGATCCCATTGAAATATTTTCATAAAGTCAATGTTGCAAATATGTTCAGTGTATTTACTAAAAACACTCATATTTTATGAAGGCATATTATCTATTGATGACTGTTTAAAATAAATAAACTATGCATATGTGCAATTTCTTTTACAATGTTTCTACCAAACAGTCCCATTCAGATGTAGAAGATCAAGTAATTATGTATCAACCTGGTCTATTAATTGGGTGCAGTACCCAACTAATTGGCACCCATGTGTTGAGGGTGAGAGTGGGGATGTCATGTTGTCTTATTGGATCTCTCCCATATAACAAAATGCATGAAGCATTGTCTTTCTGAGACTTGTGTGCTCTGTACTGTTATGAAATAGTAATTTCCTAATAAATGTAATTAATTGTATATTACCTTAATGATTTTAGATTATGATTAAGATTTAGGGAATGATGCATTCAGATTTAAGGTATATGAAAAGCACAGACAATGTATATGTTTCTTTAAAGTGTAGCTGATGTCAATAATTCATACCATATAACAGTGATCATCGAGTAGTGACAATGATGATGATGATAACGATGATGATGATGATGATGATGATGATGATGATGACAACAATGATTACCATGATGATGACTGTTGATAATGATGATATGGATGAACTTTAGAACAAGAATACCTTCAGATATTAGCCAAACTGATAAGCAGTCATAAACCAAAATTAACAACATGCTTTCTGTCTATCATAACAGTAGTCAACCTCTCTGCCAGTAAGGCATTAACACTGACAAATCATGATGTTTATTCACCAGTCAGAGCACAATCCATGTTCTGTGAGATGTTTGCCTCTTTACCCACTAAGCACACATTCATCTGGCAAAGGCAAACAGTGCATATCTAGATCATGTAAATTAGAAATGGCTGATCAAGATCTACAAAATTTGCTGCGGAGTCACCAGCAATCATGTCTTGAGACCTGTAGAATGAAGTCATAAGGAGATCAGTTAGAATTTATGATGGATTATTTTGAATTTTTAATAAATGTAGCTTGCTAAGGGGTAAACAGAATAAATCAGCTGAGGTATAGGAGTAACAAGGGCCATAACTCATTCAAGGGAGATAAGCATCAAGATGGTTGTGATAGATAAAAAAGTAGATAATCAGGTAGATCTGTGTAATGTGCTTCATTAGATAGGTACTATCAGCCATGTATCTAGATGGCTGTTTGACAACTGACTGACTGCAGTCACGATTTGTCTTGTACCTTACCTCCATTATAAAGGCTCAGATTTCCAAATACAGTAGATAAAGAAGTGCGGCAAGAAACAACATGTATATCAGATAGGGATGTCAGTTAGGTTGAATGGGAATGTTGGAAAAAAAAATGGTTTAAGGAAAGGAACACAATAAGATTATATCTTTCATTCCAATCCTAATTTTATTGTTTGCATTTTATTACATATATTGATATAATGATGAATAAAATATTTTTAAACTGAAGACAGTGTTTACAAAACAAAAGACATTTGAAGTAATATATCTGAAATATGCTTAAGCTTTTTGTACTAAGAGAAAACTAACTAAATCATATAACTTAAATCTTCCCATAGACCTCTAACATAATAAACTCCATCTGTAATCCTTCTGACCTTTTCTTCATAATTTCTGTTTGTTTGTTTTTCATTTAAAAAAAGCTGAAATTAATTGTGACTGTTCTTCTTGGAAATGATTTCATCATATTTTATTTGACATTTTAATTTTAAAGTGATTATAGCAATAATCTGGATTATTTCTTCATTTTTTGGGGTTCATTATAGTTACTTTTAAGTTAATTGTTTCCATTAAATGCTGTTTCCCCCTTTTAAATAGGATCCTTGAAAAAAAGAAGTAGCTATAAATATCAGCTGAGGTGTTTTGATTTGGAAAAAGTTGCTCAAATAAGGTCATAAGCTTTCTTTTTCAATCAAATACTACAAAGAAGAGATACCAAAGCATCAAAGAGGTGATCCTTTGCCATTGAACCCAGGCAACTTAGGTTTGTTTATAGATAGCCCTGTGGGGCTGGTTTGAAGGGATGGATGATGATGTTAATGTGTTGATTTGTGGCAGTGGCTTAATTAGAGGTGTTGATGTCTGGAGTGAGCCATGGTTTAGAGGGTGATTGGGGCTTGGAGGGCACAGATCCCAGGGTCAGATTAGATGTTTATTACAACAAATAACTAAGTGCAGACTGGTACATGGCTAGCCAAGGCAGATTGGCCAGAGACTAGAGTAGTCTTCAAGTTAATAGCAATTTACTTCTATTAGAAGTAGAGTCAGATTAGATGTTAATTGCAACAATTAACTGACTGCTGTCTGAGACTATGCGGATCAAGGAGACAAAGGGATCAAATGTACCATGAAGGCAGTTTGAAGGTAACACAAACATAATCACTACATTCCGATACACAGTACAAGGGCTTTGGTACACAGTACATTTCGATAAATTCACTTATGAAAATATTATTTTTTTGTCTCAAAGTTGAAGAAATCAACAACAATATATTCAAAATAATCTTTAATGAAATCTCCTTTTTTTGTCCATCTTTCCATTTCACTGTTTCTATTATATGACCTTTTGGTTACTTGGACTAGTGCAAGAATATCTTAGTCATTTTTAATACATGAATAGTGAAAAGGGGTTTGCTATCAAATTCTTCTACTGTTACTCGGTCACATTCAGTGCCTGAATATTCTACCAACTCTTTCTACAGTACCTTATATTTTGCCCACCTTATGAAGTTTTACATGTATTTAGAACTACGACAGAGAAACCAAACCGGATTTATATATCCAAAATGCTGACATAAATCCACATGCCCTCTTAAAACAAACACCATGCTTTTTTATTGCAGTTGTAACTGAACAATTAAAACACATCTAAGACCATGGCCAAACCCTTGATCAATGCCACGATTAATATTTGGTGTTTTAAAAGAGATGGGGATCTTAATGATGGAATCTTGATGATGAAGAAGAAAACAAAAGCATTGTTTGATGTACTAGACTGATGTGTTATATTTTATCAGACAGCAGCACCTGTGTCATCCATTAAGTGTTTTATGCCATTGATTGTCTTGTTTTGGTTAAATATATATTCATATTCATGGCACCACTGGGACAGAAATGAGTTCCAAACAATTTTTGTTAGTTAGCCAATTGGCTTCTATATGTAGTGACATTTGAAACCCTTTACTTGCTGCAAACATGTGTCATTCACCCCATTAACATAAAACATATCCGAAATGGTGTTTCCAGCAAGTAAAGGATTAAGATCACTCAGTACTATGTACCATACTTTTAAAACATTGAGCACAATGCATGAATACATGTTGCTGTAAAGGTGTAATGTTTTTTTTTATTCTTTAGTTGTTTTCTTTTTCCAACACATTTTAAAGCAGAATTTTATAACTTCACTTTTTTACCTATATGGGACTTTTATTGAACAATGCCTATTGATGTAAAAGCTCAGTTGAAGGGCAATACAAAGTTTTATTGTTCTGCAATTTTTAATAGCTTTATGGTAAGTTTATCTTATAAATATAAACTGTTATGAATGGCTAGCTGTCAGCACTAACATGCTTCTCTCAGACTCACTGGTAAGTCTTTAAAGCAACACTTTTATTGTTACACCTTAAAACATCAATGGACCAGTATTGATAACTTTCCTATTGGGGATGTAGAAGTCCATTTGGGAGGCTGTATTTTATAGTTTCAGGATACATCCTCTGTGTAGTTAATCTGTACACATTGTCATTTATCTAACTACTTATCATCCCAGGAAGCTGGCTTGTAATGTCTGGCAATCCAACATAAGATTTTTCAAATCACTCACAATTCTTAATTGAAATACATTTAAAATACCAAACCCACTATAACATAGCTAACAGCTTCTTAAAATACTTCCATAATATGCAGGTAAATAAGCAAATGGGTGATGTTTCAAACAGGTTGTATCATCTGTTGCAACTAATATTGCTTTTCTCTAAACCACTTGAATTGTGCACAGCAAAATTTCCTTGAAAACATCAACTGTGGCCGAGTATTGAACAGTGTTTGTTAGATACAGAAACCCTGTTGAGAGGCTGAAACCTTCTCTGTATATCTTTTCTGTGCCCATGGTCACTTACCTAACGTTCAGTCTCCCAAGGAAGCTGTGGTTTCTTATGGGACTTGCATTATGTTTGGCCAGCCAGGAGATTAGTGGATGAGTGACCATAGTGATGTTGATGTGGTGTTGTGGCTGGTCAGCACTCAGCACCCAGCAGGAGTTAATAAGGTAAATAGGGCTCTCTCAAATGCTCTAGGGATAGAAGCTGGGTGCTGATAATATTGGTGTTCAGTGCAGCATGGGATATATATATACAAGGTGGATAGGTGATATTAGTAAAGCTTAAACAAGAGTGAACATGGGGTGGTTAATAGGTGTTGAAAGGTTTCCTATATTCTGAGTATATTATGTACAGTGGAATCAGATCTGGGAATCTGGATGTGTGATATTAGTGTTTGAAAGTGTTTGGATACTTAAAATCAGAAATTTTGTGTGAGCAATATTTTCATCATAGGTTCAGTTTGTCGAAAAACACATATTAATTAATTATTCATTAATGAGAAAGAAACAACAGTACATAAAGTCAAGGACAAAGAAATTTATTGCATTTTGATTACTGCTGTGGAAAGCATTAGTATATTTAGGAACATATTGGGTGTGTTTGATTGCACGTATATCGCCAGTAAAGGTTAACATTACCTTAAACTACTTTATTAAGAATTTTGATTATTTAACATTCTCAATATATTGTTTTGAGCATAGACCTTTTAAGTAATGATAGAATATATACATGTCTGAGTCACAACTAGCTACTATAATAAATGATAGGTGGCAGTTATAAGTTTAAGACCCAGTTTGTTTGGTCAGTTGTATAGCTGCAATCATCCCCTTGTGCCTTTTTTTACAATGTTCCTGTAAAGAAATCTCCGTAGACAAATAGGTTCAGATTTAACTGGGATTTGTATGTTACTTAAATGGGCATAGGTTAAAAAATAAGTGTTTAAATGTTAACATTTTGAAAGTGACAGTTTTTTTCTAATATAGAAATGTTAAATATTCAATGCACATCATTTTTATGAGTAAATTCTGCAACTGAAATTGCCAGACATCATTTTCTAAAGTGCACAATGAAGTTATGAAATGGCCTTGGCATGTCCATTCATATGAATGATTTCACATGAAATGTTATTGCACAAAACCTATGAGGCCCATTGCTGTGTTTCAACTGCCATACTGCTGTATGCTTTGTTATCTCTTTTGTATGTTAAATCAGTATGGCATTGTTACCCAACCAATGTTTGATTCAATAAATAGCATGCGGCTGTATGCATCCTGTTTGTCTGTTCTCTTTTGTCTGACTTTATGATGCAGATACAAATGGTCAATACTTGGGCTTATATTTCTAGTATCCTGTTTAGGAGTGATATATTTGGATACAATTGTGTTTAGTGTTTATGTCAACAATTATAATATTGCATTGAACTTAATTGTTATGCCAATTTTGCTGTCGTTCCTCTGCATTTGGGTTTCTAATGGGTATTTGTTTGTACACAAGCATTGAAAAGGAGAAATGTGAAGCTCAATATACACTCTATTTTTCTTCTGATATGGATTTTGGAATATTATATACATATATTCTATCAGTGCTTTTTACAGATTACATTGTCAGACATAATTCCAGAGTGCAGAAGAAAGTCATGGTGTGGCCTTGTTATGTCCATTCATTTCAGTGATTTCCTATGAAATGTTAATGCAAAGTACTGTGAGTTAGTTTTTTTGCTTGTTTGACTGCCATACTACTGTAGGCTTTATTACATTTCTTAATTATGTTATATGGTTATTGCATTGTTACAAAAGAAAAATAGCATATAGATTTATGCATCTTGTTTATATGTTCACTTTTGTCTGGCTTTATGATGCAGATGCAAATTGTCAATACTTGGGCTTGTATTTCTGGTCTCCCATTTTAACGTGATATATTTGGCTTCAGTAATTCTCTTTCATGTTGATGTCAGCAGTTATAATCTTGCTTTGAAGCCATTGTTATGCTCATATTAACTAATATCTCCAGGCAATTGAATAGGAACAATAGAACAGATATTGAGTTGCACTAACTGCCCAAACGAACACTGATTACTATACCATTGATATGACTCATTTCATATGACTTGGAGAAATTGGAGTCTTTATCAAATGATTTTGGTCATGTCTGCAATGAAAAACAAAATATTTTACCTGATATATAATTTATTCAATCTTTACTAGGAACATAATAGTTGACCTTTTTTATAAAATTTCAATGTCAGTTTGTCAAACATGTTTTGGTTTAAATGTTACTGTTTCACCATGAAGTGATACACATATAACAGATAAATCCTTGGAACTTTTCTTTAAGAAATTCAAATAAACACAATTTAGTGATAGCAGATAACATTTATTGAATCTGAGGCACCCTTAACAAGACTTAATGAGTCATGAGTTGAATGTCCCTTGTATAGTTAAGACAGACTTCTGTCATGAGTTGAATGTACATTGTATATTTTAGACAGACTTCTGTCATAAGTTGAATCTTCCTTATAAAGTTTAGACAGACTTCTGCCATAAGTTGAATCTCCCTTATATAGTTTAGACAGACTTCTGTCATAAGTTGAATCTCCCTTATATAGTTTAGACAGACTTCTGACATGAGTTGAACCTCCCTTATATAGTTTAGACAGACTTCTACCATGAGTTGAATCTCCCTTATATAGTTAAGACAGACTTCTGCCATGAGTTGAATCTCCCTTATATAGTTAAGACAGACTTCTGCCATGAGTTGAATCTCCCTTATATAGTTTAGACAGACTTCTGCCATGAGTTGAATCTCCCTTATATAGTTTAGACAGACTTCTGCCATGAGTTGAATCTCCCTTATATAGTTTAGACAGACTACTGCCATGAGTTGAATCTCCCTTGTATAGTTAAGACAGACTTCTGCCATGAGTTAAATCTCCCTTATATAGTTTAGACAGACTTCTGCCATGAGTTGAATCTCCCTTATATAGTTTAGACAGACTTTTGTAATGAATTGAATCTCCCTTGTATAGTTAAGACAGACTTCTGCCATGAATTGAATCTCCCTTATATAGTTTAGACAGACTTCTGTAATGAGTTGAATCTCCCTTATATAGTTTAGACAGACTTCTGTAATGAGTTGAATCTCCCCTTGTATAGTTTAGACAGACTTCTCTCATGAGCTGTATATCATATGTATAGTTTAGACAGACTTCTGTCATGAGTTGTTTTTTGTAGATTTTAGACAGATTCTAGTTTAGATCCAAATGATTATTGAGAGTAAAAACCATTGTTGAGACAAACTGCTGCCATGATGTGTATGTCCCTTGTATAATTTCAACAGACCTCTACTATGATTTTATCTGTTTGTCTCATGCTGTGTTGACATGGTCAACAAAATTGTTTGTCTAGCAAAATAGAAATAAAGTCAGTGTTCAGACTGCAGGGATTTGTTTTGAAGGACTATTGAGTCAGGATTGTGCTGGGATGTCCACAAACTATTTGCTGGTCCAGACAACTGTTTTATAGGAACATGCATCAATGTCACATACACAATCAGTCAGTGGTACTTTTCTTGTTGGATGTGTTTTGTTGGTTCTTACTGCCCAGTTATGTATAGAGGATAAAAATATGGAGATCTGTTATGATGAATGATCCAAGTGGGGGTTGAATGGTATAATAGAACCCTGATATTTGAATTATAGTGATATTGGAGATATACAAACATATGCATAAAAAGTAAAGCCAAGAAATACACTGCAGGCCACAGAGCTGAACAAGAAATTTAAATGATGATTTATATTAATTTTTAAATTGAAATAATTGTGACATTGGTTAACTACATAGAAGGTCTGTTGCAAAGCCTTTCTATTAAGGTCAAGTTTATTGTTCCTAAAGTAAACATGTTGGCCCATGGCTATTTTAACAAAGCAACCAGATTCAAAATTGACATCGTAATTGACAGAATGCACAGAATATTGTACTGAAAAAAAATACATGTAAAAATAAATGGGTTAAAAAGTTTTTTACTTTTATGAAAAAACACACACTTCAGACAGCTTTATCTAGAAGTTTTACCTAAGACATTTTACTGTTCAAAAAAAAAAAAGAAAAAAGAAGAAAAATGTTGGCACTATTTTGATTATTATATTACGGTTGAGCCAGAAAAAGGTAACACAAACATAATCATGTCACTGTCACTTTTATTAAAAATAAAAACATAAATAATAACATTGTGCTAGAACGGTTTCCATCTCAGAAACCGTTATTAATAAATTTTGATTTTGTCTGACTTGCCTAATTTCATAAATTGCTGAGAAGCAGTTTATAATCTGGGGCCATATGGATAGTAATTGACGGCTTTGTAAATGTCAATTTGGCTTGATTTGCAATGATATATTCATTAACTTTGCAATAAAATAATATCTGAATAAAATAATCATCTGATTTATGCAACAGCCATTGGGAAGTATTAGGGCAGATTTCCTGTGGCATTATATCTCTGCACGTAGAAAAAATAAGCAGGCAATATCTGGATAAATATTCACAACATGCATGCCAGAAAGTCATTTATAAAACCTCAGCGTTTACTCTGTGCATGTAAGGAAGTCAATACTATTATATGAACCCTTACTTTGCTTAATTCTGTATATAACCAACAATACCCTTTCACTCTCTTCTTCTTACATATACTATATTCATACCAGGATGTACCTGAACATATTGCTAAAGACTTGGCACCAAATAGGGTTGGTCCTGACCTTACAGCTCCCAGTGAGGAGCTGGCTAATCTGGACACATTTTATCTTATGCCTGGTCATATTTCTGTTCAAAGCACAGCAGATTTAGAGTCATAAATGCTAAACATTTAAGGCGTACAGTTACCATGCTAATAGTGTCTATGTATGAATATCAATGTAGGCCCAGGATTGCCTGTCCAGTGTTACATAATATCATCAATAAGACTGCCTGCAAATCAATTATTTACCATGCATGGGAGCTGCTGTCCCACACATATAGGACAGTGCATGAGAGTAACAGTTTACTTGTATACAATTCATGAATGGATATGCAGCAGTTAAGATGTTTTAATAAATTACATGTGGTTCCATTGTTGGCACTTTTTAGTGGATTGGTTTGAACAGAAATAGTGCATAATTTTTTTGCAAAATGTTAAATTAAACCAACACTCTTGTTGTTTTCTCCAAGGCAATTATAGTGAAGGCAAGTAACTTGTTAACTATATCATTAAATTGCTAACATGTCATTGAGGACTTTTAGTTGGATTGCTTGTTTATAGTAATAGTTATTGATTGTAATAGTTATTGATAGTTATTGATATTCTTGTAAAATGAAAATGTCAAAGCATAGGATGATAACTTGATTTCTATTACATGAACAGATGTGCAGGTCTTTTTGATAGTTAGTGAACAGTTTGCCTCATTAATGAGTAAGAAGATGTTGGTATATTTGTGAACAGGACAGGTTAAGGCATCATTTCCTTTCTTTTCAAATTCCTTGTTTAAAATAGTCCATAGTAGGTACACTCTACAACATATACACTTTTATCTCTTAATTGTTCGTTTATTGTCAACATTTCTGAAAATGAGTGTTAAAAGAACATTTTTGGCAGGAAGGATGTGTCACTTTTACAGGATGTACAGCTCTCTTAACTTTCTTGTCATTAGGAAGTGGTGCAGTTGCTGAAATAAGTATCATGATTAAAAATGAAAGGAATTTAAAGTAGCAACCCACACCAAAACGCTTGCTTGCGACAAGCTCGTCACAAGTTTGCGACAAGTTTGCGCAAGCTTGTCGCAATCTTAATAAGATTGCAATTCTTAAATATTATGGTCGCGGATGCGAGCACGCTCGCTTGCACAGAAATTAAGGTTGCGGTTAGGTTTTGTTCGCACACTTCTCGCAATCTTAAATACCATTAAGATTGCGAGAAGCTTGCGGTCTTGCAAGCTTGCAATCTTATATTCCACTGAAGATTGCAAGAAGCTTGTGATCTTGCAAGCTTAAAACTAATTATTATTAGGATTGTGGATAGGTTGTGGTCTTGCAAGCATAAAATTATTCCAAGACATTAAGAAATTTATTTTGTATTTCTTTAAAGAAATAACATTTGAAAGAGAACTTGACCAGCATGACCAGTTCCACTTGCAGATATACAGCAAGAAAGCTATGATGGCCCTGTATCGCTCACCTGAGGACACTGGCTTTAAAATTTAATCACAAGACTAAATGTTCACAACTGTGCCTTGGATTCTAGTGATTACAAGTTATGTTGAAGCAAATCTTTGCCTACAGTTACACATCAAGACTTAATGCAAACAAAGATTCTGGTCAAGTTCTGAGAAGATTAGGCCCCAAAAAAGTCTTTTAATGTGTTCTCAAGGTTTTTGTAGATCTGACCAAGTCACCTACTTTTTGACCATGTGACCTATTTATTAACTCATCCAAGATTTCATACAGACAAACATTTAAAGACATTCTGACCACCAGTGTTGGTTAAGATTGGATCAAAACCGTAGCCTTTAAAGTGTTTACGAGCAAATTGTTAATGCAGCTAGATGGACAGTTGGTTGAAAAAAGCTTACCA
Organism: Sinonovacula constricta; assembly: GCA_007844125.1. Classification (NCBI taxonomy): domain Eukaryota; kingdom Metazoa; phylum Mollusca; class Bivalvia; order Cardiida; family Solecurtidae; genus Sinonovacula; species Sinonovacula constricta. Next base: position 44,057,620 of record CM017572.1, on the reverse strand, counting down.
GAATGTGACATAAAAAAGCTGTAAATACTAACTGCCATTTTTTTTTTAATTTTATTTTGTCATTATTTATTATTTAACAGAAATCACACAACCCTATACAAAACAGTCCCAGATTTACTCTCCCTAGAAAGTAATTTGGTAATGATACCTTACTCCCATCTTGAGTTATTTATTGAAAATCCAAAAATATATTTAATAACTTGACAACAATTGATCCCTAAAGCAATTCCAAACATATTCTTCCCGTGAGATAGTTGGTTAACTACTTAATCTGATTAATCTTCAAAAAAAAAAAAAAGATAACGAACATAAACAAAATAAAATGTTTTTAGTAACAGTGACTCAGTACTTCAAACTAATTGACAACAAAAACAATTCCATACTTTGGCATCCCATAAACAAGTTAACTTCCAAATTTGATATCTATCTAAATCCTGAGTAGACATGGAAAGCAAATTGCTGCTATGAGTTACAGTGACCTTGATCTGACTGATCACAAAAGCAATATTAAGCTATGTAATCATTAAAGACAGCTACAAAAGATTTGGTAATAATAGCTCAGTACAATATTTATTTTTTTGATCTCATTCCAAAGATGTCAGTTTTTTAATAACTTTTTGATGTTGTCTTTCGAAAACCTGGTCAAGTAGATCTGCAATCTAATATCTAATATGACAACAAAATAACAGAACAGACAGTAGAGTATCATGTTAAAACCACTCTTACTTTATTGGGAATGTGAATAAACACCATTTAATAATAAAAGTTTAAAAGTCGCTTTTATGGTGTTTTAATAAAGTCAATCTAACTTTCGGAAAATAACCGAAGAAATCGCCGAGCGGTCCCGATTTACAATAGCACATGCGCAGTCTACACTTCCGGCCGCGCCAATTTTCAACGAAATGCAAAAAATGTGATGAAAAAGATGAAAAAAATGACTCCTTCACTGGACTACTAAGCAGAGGTGAGACATTGATCTACTTAAACAAGTATAAGAAGCACCACATTTTAAATCAGGTTTTCTGAACGTAGTAAGTTTAGTACATTAACGGTTTAGAATGCAAAATTAACGTTAAATATTTTCGCCATTTTTTTCAGTTCCGACATTTCACCTTAGTTTTCTCTTATCACAAACGTTTTTTGAAACCGTTGACTTTTCCATAAACATGTGTTTTCTACTGTATATTTAATTTATGCTTCAGTTAGAGTTGATACGGTTCTGACAAGTTCAAACGTAAGATATTTTTGTAATATTGTTTATTTTAGAGTGACCCTATTAACGGTAATATCCAGTTACCGGACATTACACATGGATACATTCCATACTATAGGAATAAAGGCACATAAAACGGTTTCAAGTGGCTACACAATATTTTTTGTTGTTGATTACATTGTTGTGTTAAAAAATAAATTTAGGTCACCGGTAATAGAAATATCCAAGATAACTTCTACATGATGATTGAACACATACATAACTGTGTTTGCTAGTATGGAATTGCCACTCATGTACAGTATTTTATTTTCTGTAATAGTTTGAAACAGCCAGATGCAAGTGAACAAAAAAAGAATCGGAGATGCAGACAGATGTCAATAAGGAGGTCAGTGAAGAGCAATGCGTGGATGACAGACAAAAGGTACTTAGATAACTATGTAACATTTTGACCATTTGTACCAGTTCTTGTATTAATGCATTTGCTACCTTTTAGCACTACCATGTTTATTATTAATTGCATGGCACAGCTGTTGGTACATGAAGATGTCATTTTTGGGAAATCATAATTATGTTGTTTTGATTTTGTTTGATTTTTTGTTACATCGCACGGACACATTTATGGCCATATTGGCGACGTCCAGCTAATTATTGGTGGAGGAAAACCTCCCTACATGGAAGTTCTCACCCCGACTAGGACTCGAACCCACACGGTGAGGGGCTGAGGAGCTTCAAGTCAGCGATTCTAACCGCTCAGCCATGGGCGCCCCTGTTTTGATTGCAATATTATAATATTAAAATTAGTTGGTATATTTTAAATTTAAATTTCCTTTGTTCTCTGTATTCACTTACATTAATAAAAAAAATGATCTTGCTGTAATTACCATACATTTTAAATTTACTGGCTTTTTATTTATCTGTGTGTTTATGGTTGGCCTGGTGTCAGGATAATATGACTGGATGTGGTATCATGTTATTTGTTCATGGCATGCTATACACAGTGAAGGCAGCACTATATCTGCTTCAAGTGAACACCGTCTCCAGATAACTGAAATACCAGTACTACTGTTGGTGGCTCAATAAACCTAATAAACAATCAAACCACCAACAATTTATTTGAAGACAGTGTTCAATTGAAGCCAGTATAAAGCTGTTTTTACTGATTTTAGCATGCCATGAACACCTGGCATGATACACCCAGTCACATTATCCTGACACCTGACTGACTAGTCATAGAACTAGCTGTATATTTGCTTGAGTATTAGCAAGGGAGCAATAACACTACCATTTAACATGACTTTGGTATGTTGCAGCCCAGACTGAACCCAATGCCTCTAGTACCAGGAGCTGGCACTCTACGGATTGCACTACCAGGTCTGGTGTTTTACTTTTACCCCTTTGTGCATATTAATGCTTATAAAATAACCAAGATAGTATTTCGTTAAGCTTTACTTTTTAGTTAGTTCAGCATTTCTCAATTCAGGCTTTAAACATATAAAATATGGGGGTGCTTTTGCCTATAGCTCCTGTTATTTGTTGCTGTTTTCAAATTGCTGTTTTAAAGAATAGGCAAGTTTGCATCATGACCAAAGCTGTAAAAGTTTGTGTCAGCATCTAATAAGGTTTTTTGTTTGTTTCCTTGTTTTTTGTAAAATTTCCAATCTATTTCAATCTTTGAACACTTACTCTGCATCAAAATTTGACTGAAAAATCATTAGATGCCTGTGTGGTACAAATAACACAAGACCCTTACATACTAAATAAATCTTTCATTGCTAAATAAAAAATCAGGTAAGGAAAAAAAAAATTAAATAATGCAGAATGTTGGAATTTTTTTCTTTTTCAGACGTAATTGGAGAAAAAATACATTTGCTGTGCAGATAAGAGGAAGGATGCAAGATTCCCTCAAGCTGAACTAGAGTTGTCATCTGAGAAATCAACAAGAACTGACTATGAACTGTTTTTGAACACAATACCTGTGGTACTATTTCTTGAGTGCATTGTATGTATTTTATTCTTAATGATAAAAAAATTGATACTTAAGTTTGATTTAATCATTTAAAATCCTATTTGCTAGACCCCCGAAAATGGCTTGTCATGCTTTCTCATATTAATAATAAGTGCTTAGCGAGCTATGGGTTAAGAATATAAATTAATTGATAAGCATCTTTTAGTTGTTTCCTTTAATAAATGACCACTTCTTCTTTATGTTTTTTGCCATTGTCTTTAATTAAAGTGGAATATATTTAGTATCTTTCTGTTGTGTTATTTTCCCTGTAAATTTTTTGTTGCATCAGATTTTTAAGTGAAAACCACAAATGTTATCTAGTGATTTTATTTATGTCAATCTAGCCACAACCTTAGCCACTCAACGGATTTGATCAAGCAAAGAGAAAAACAACCCAAAAGCTTGGGATGATAGCGCAAGCTTGCAAGCATGCCAAACCGCACGCATGGGATAAGTGAGCAAGCGAGTCAAACCGCTCGCTTGGCATGATTGCGCAAGCTTGCAAGCGAGCAATCAAGCTCGTAAAGGTTCCTATCGCAACCTTGTAAGCGTGCAAGCGAGCTTCTAAGCGAGCCAAATCGCTCGCTTGGCATGATTGCGCAAGCTTGCAAGCGAGCAATTAAGATCGTAATGGTTCCTATCGCAACCTTGCAAGCTTGCCAAGCGTGCAAGCGAGCTTCTAAGCGAGCCAAACCGCTTGCTTGCTTCTAAGCGAGCCAAACCGCTCGCTTGGCATGATTGCGCAAGCTTGCAAGCGAGCAGTCAAGCGAGCAATCAAGATCGTAATGGTTCCTATCGCAACCTTGCAAGCTTAATTTTAAGATTGCGGCTTTCTTATCGCAATCTTACCGCAAGCTTAAATAAGATTGCAACACGCTTGGTTGCAATCTTACCGCAATCTTGTCGCAAACTTGCCGCAAGCTTATTTAAGCTTGCGGTTTTGGTGTGGGAAGCTTTGTGAGGGATGAAAATTGTGATTAATGAATGAGGAAACAAATGAATTGTAACTGGTTAAATGAAATATATATGCAAAATGTCTGATTTGTAACTTAGTCTCTAATAGAATATATATGAAAAAGGTCTGAATTACAATTGGCCTAATGGAATGTGTGTTAAATTCATCTGAATTATAACAGGCTTAATGAAATGTGTATGGGAAAGGTCAGAATTATAACTGGCTTAATGAAATGTGTATGGGAAAGGTTAGAATTATAACTGGCTTAATGAAATGTGTATGGGAAAGGTTAGAGTTATAACTGGCTTAATGAAATGTGTATGGGAAAGGTCAGAATTATAACTGGTTTAATGAAATGTGTATGGGAAAGGTCAGAATTATAACTGGCTTAATGAAATGTGTATGGGGAAGGTCAGAATTATAACTGGTTTAATGAAATGTGTATGGGAAAGGTCAGAATTATAACTGGCTTAATGAAATGTATATGGGAAAGGTCAGAATTATAACTGGCTTAATGAAATGTGTATGGGAAAGGTTAGAATTATAACTGACTTAATGAAATGTGTATGGGAAAGGTCAGAATTATAACTGGCTTAATAATGAAATGTGTATGGGAAAGGTCAGAGTTATAACTGGCTTAATGAAATGTGTATGGGAAAGGTCAGAATTATAACTGGCTTAATGAAATTTATGTGAAAAGGGGTGTAAATTAATCTCTAATAGAATATTTGTTAGAAAGATCATGATAATTGATAATTTGATGTACACGGGTAATATGTGTTTTTTTAGTGCCTCTTGAGACTTTTTCATTTTTTAAAGCTCTTTTAAAAACCTTTTAAAATATCATTGTTATCATTCTAACAGTCTATTTTCAAAATACTTTCATTTTTTATTTTACAGAAGCTTTTGCTGGACTGACTCTTTATTAAGTTACAGTTTATACTTCAAACAAAAAGGCTTGAAGAAATTCAGACCAGCAGAGAGATGAATGTACATGTAACTTAAGAAAAATGGCTCAAGAAGTGAAGTGGAATTGGTTATTGGAGTGATTTCAGTTGAAGACAGGGTGCAGTGAAAGGCTTTGATATATTTCCATAACTGATCGAAACTAGGAGTTGCTGGTTAAAGATGCTTCACTCTTTTCTACCAGCAAATATGACAAACTGTCTTTAGAAAAAAAAATGAGAAAAGAACAACCTTTTTCACAATCAATATTTGTTTGAATTCTGACAGTGTTTGTAATTATTATTTATGTTATAAAGGCATGTTGAATGTTTTAAAAGTTTTATTTTAACACTATATTTTTTTCAATTAATTAGGATCTACTCTTTTTGCCTAAGCTTTAATAAGTGTAGAGCAGACAAAAAAGGTTTTGGAGCAGCCTTTTTTGATTAACTTGTATAACTGATTTTATTTCACCCTAATTTAAGCTTGTCACATAAATGCTTGGAACCTTGATGTGCTGTTTATTATAAATTTTAGTTTAGAAGAAAGAAAAATCAATAAAACATAAACATAAAATCCATTGTTTTTTAATCATTTACCAATATACTATAGGGTGGAGTACCTTTAAACAATGTAGCCAGAGGTATTTTGTTAACAGCCTGAAATATTGCAGATTCATCTAAATTGTCCAAGATTTCCTGGCAATTTGACTGAAATGTTTTTAGCTGGGGAAATTATTAGTGTGTCATTAGCATGTCCATGGTGGCATTTTATGTATTAATGTAATGAAATCAAACCGTTATCAAATATATTTGAGTAATTTCAACATTTATGGTTTGTACAATTTATTATTTTCCACAGACAGTTTCAATATGCATTTTTGGTTTAAGAAGTAAAACTATATGTATATTCATATAGACTAAGGAAGTCATTTTGTTTTAAAAAGTGAAACTTCATGTATCAAATTTAAGGAGAATGAAAGCAGATTTGAGGATTCAAAAGAATTGTCTTTAAATAGTGTGTTTTATCTAGCTTGAATTTTAGGAAGCCGGCAAAAAACATGGGCTAAGTGAAATATGTAAACTTGTGACATATTTTGCATTGGGAAAGTGACACTTGTGACATTGGGAAAGACTTGTGTAAACACTTGTATGAGATTATTGTAGTTGCAGAAGGAATTGAATATGAAAACAAGTTTAATAACATCATAAATATTGCTGTGGGAATCAAATATGAATTGATGAGAATCTGTGAAATATAATTATGCATAGAAATGGAAAAAAAATGACCATATAGATTTCAATATCGTAATGTTCTTACTGATCCCTTTAAGTTGTGAAATGAATGGGAATTGAAAGGGACAAGAACGTGTTTAACACTGTTTTGTGATATTTAATTGTGATAAAGTCTGAACTTTTTGTGGATTTAATTTGTGGTTACCATAGAAACCTGTTTAAGATGATGATCATCAATTTCTTCAAGAGGTTTTTCAGTAAGTAGATTTTTGTTTTTATATGAAGATTTTCAGCCATCTTTGTATTTCTGATATTGTATATCTGTCTTCATTATAGTGTTTTTCTCCTTGACTCCTTCCTTTATTCATTCTTTGTTCACACCTTAGAGTATGCCAGGAAAATGTCTCAAAAACATGGCCGCCAGGGGCTTGATCTTTTTCCATAAATGGCTTTCTAATAAAACTTTTAAAATCTTCTTGTCAAAAAACTACAAAATATGGAGTCTTGATATTTGGTCAATAAGTTTCTTATGTAGCCCTCTATCAAGATTGATAAAGAATTTTGATCCACTGATAAAACCATGCAGCAACTGTAAATTTTCTGCAATTGTTGCTGTTGTCACTATTTATTTATTTGTTTTATTTTGTAGGAAGGAGGCTTTATAGCCATTGTAGATCTGCCTAGAGCAAAGATGACTTAAGGGGGATGCCCATGGCTGAGCGGTTCGAGTCACTGACTTGTAACTCCTCAGTCCCTCACTGTTTGGGTTCAAGTCCCAATCAGGGTGAGAAATTTCATGTGGAGAGGTTTCCTGCTCACCTGTGGTGCATCAGTTGTTCTAACCAGACACAAGTCTGGGGTCTTCCTCCACCAATAATAAGCTGGACATTGCCAATATGACCATAATTGTGTTGGCATGATGCACAAACAAATAAACAAACTTAGACATAGGACTTTAACTCAGAGGATATTATAGTACACTGAATTAACATTTTATATATATTTATATATTGCATTTTATGTTGTGCTGATTCATTAACTGTAATACATGTTTAATTGCTATATGCTTACCTAAAGGAGAGGTTTTACATTGTGTAGATTCATCAACAATTTAGCATCTGCTCTCTTAGTCTCCACTCCCTTATAAGTCCTAGTCATCAATACAGGACCAGTGTTTGTAAACCTAAAATGGGTTGTATGACACCAACAGCTTGCATACCAGTTTATTATTACTAAATCATTCACTGATCATTTTCATCAGTCTGGTCCAGCATTCTTATTTTATAGGCTGATCACAATAAGCTTACAGGTGCCATAATTATTGAACTTTATTTGCAGGTAATGATGCAGTTATTGTTATAAAACAAGAGAAACAACAAAATGTACAGCAGCAACAGGAATTATTCTTGCAATGAAGGCAACAATTTAATCATCACAATAATATGCATAACATTTCAGAAGCTGTTGTATATTTTGTATTAATTTTGTATAGGATGTACATGAGTTGTGTGTTACTTGATGAAAACATGACTGTATGTGCCCAGTATTTGTTATACTTGACTTGCATAAACATTTAATTATTCTACACAAGAACTTTAAACTTTTTATAGAGTGTATTGTGGTGTCCGTCTCTACACAGAAAACTTAAAAGACTGATCTTAAACATTACAGCATCCCTTTGCTTCCCATTTTTATACCAGATTATTATTGGATCAGATTTGTCCTGTATTCTGTACCACTTGCCATCTATACCATCACTGTGTGTGGGTTTTTTGTAATACCTAGTGTCACCTGAGATGACCCAGTAATTCTTGAGGTGTTCTGAGTTACATTGTTTGCTGTGTCATTTAACACCTAGCTGACCCTGTGTTCACATGGTGAAATGCTGGGGAAAAGTTTTTTTATTATTTGGTCTTACCATGCTACATTTATTGATATCCAAACTCATTTCGAAGTCATTTGTTTACAATTTTGCACGAAACTGACAAGACATATTGAAGCTATGAATTATAGATCCAGATCAGACAGTTCCAAGAGGGAAAGCTCCATGATCTGTATCTGTACTATTATGCCCAAAATTGTATCAATTTGTGCTTAGTAGGAAATGAGTTAAAGTCAAGTTTATGGCAGGTTTAGTTTTACCACTACCATTAGACCACCCACCCTGGGCTTATTGTTGAAATGAGACAATCAGATCAGATGTTGTATTTAATATTCCCCGACAATATTACTATATATGCATGTGTATATATAAAAAGCATTTTGCCTGTGAAAGTCCATAATTTATATAGCTTTTGCAAGGCTGTTTTTAAATAACATTTCTCAACTATCAAATGGTTGTTCCTATTAGTTTTTACTCCCCATTTTGCCAACATCTATCTTTTGGACATAAGGCTTAAGGCTGTCTCTGGACTTGTAAAGGTATTGTAGCAAAACAAAGTAAAGGTAGCATGGAAACAATTTTATAGAAGTCAGTTGATTATATAGAGATATATTAATGTTTTAATTAAAAAAAAATAATTCTCGGAAGTAAATGTATATATAAAAAAACATTTGCTGAATGTTAAGATCTAGTTTAACAGTCATGTTTTCTTAGATATAGCAGCCTCTTCTTAAAATAACCACAAAAAAAACATCCAACAATTTTAAATAAATAAATTGTAGACAAAAACAGTCAAACAGAAATGTTTGTTTTTTTTATCCAGTCTGTAATATTTTTGAAAGGGAGATAATTTTATTATCATGTAGGAAAGTGGAAGTTTGCTCCCTTACATGTGTACATACATATACACACACACACACACACACACACACATATATATATATCTATCTATCTATATATCTATCTATCTATCTATCTATCTATATATATATATATATATATATATTTTTATTTTTTTTATTCAAATTACACTATTTTGTACATGTGGAGGGCAAAGCTTATTTATTATGTATGTGGTGGTTTTGGCTTACCAAACCTTTTAGGTTTTTATGCTGAAATAATGCTTTCTTTAGAAACAAGGTGTGCATTAATTTATGCCATTAAATATTGCCAAAGGACAATGAGGCAAAATTAATAAAAAGTCCGAGCGTAATGAAGACAAATGTTCGTAAATGACATGTAATCATTATTTGTTATGATGCTTTTTCATGTGATGATGCCAAGTATTGTGTGCATCCTTAAATATGGAAACTACTATACCAGTGTTACATGTAAATATGTGAGGAAGAAAATAGAAAATAATAATTTTTGTTCATAACTACACTATGATAATCATCTATGAACTGATTTTGATATGCTGATATGACAGCTATGTTTCAACTCGCTTTGAAATAAAAACCAGATTTGAAGTAAATGATTTAAAAACTGGTTGAGATGACATAAACTGTTCTTCAATTCCTATACAGCTAGTTTTAAAATAAAAGTCAATTTTTATTGACAACACGCTGATGCACGGAATCTACAGTGATCATGTTTGCTGATTACCACTCGAGAGTCATGTGACCAGGATGATAATCAATAGGATCTAAGCAGGTAATCAGAAAAACAGTTAATCATCAGGCAATAATCTAAAAAAATGTCTTTGAAATCCAATGTCACATAAAAAACTGTCCTGATTGTCCCAATAAGAAACTGTTGTCACATTATGATAATCAAAAATATGTTTAATTTTAGTTTTTTTTTATATTTTTTTTGTATATTGTATTGTTTTTGAATTTTATTTGTCAAGCAAGGGAGATTACTGTGATGAGAATCTTGTGTTTTTTCTTTTTGCCATATATCTCTTACTCATGCAATACATTCTTTTGCATAGTCTTTGATGCTTTGCATCAATGTTTTTCTTGTAACTAATTCTTACGGCTTGTGTAGTGAAGTCACCATCAGCTATACAACACCCTACATAGAGAGCAGTATATAATATACAACTCCCAGCCTCCTTTAGGAGCTGTAACCCAATTATTTTCCTGAGGGAGAGCCAATTTTCAGGACAATGATACACTGATCAAGGTCTCTTTTATGTCTCCTGATGTTGTGTCTTGTCTTCTGGGAGAGAATGAATGATTCACTGAAAGGTTATTACTTTGGACCAGTGTCTAACATTGGGGAATGTTACTTCAGGGATAGCAAGATGAGTTTTGCTCTCTGATGTTTTGTGCTGTCCAAGCATTTATTTGTAAATGCGTGTGCTCTCATTTGCACCAACTAGCTGTGCACAGTTTGGTGATTTCAAGCTCTGTCTCATACGGAAAGGACCCTAATTTTCTGAGTAAAAACCTAATAAACACATAAGTATACTATACACTGTAGATGTAATTCTATCTTATTTCCAAATATGATTATGTGACTCAACTGTTTATTGGTTATTGCATTATTGCATTTGCAGTTATAGTTCAATAGCTTATTGGATATCAAAGGAATCATAATGAAGTGATTTTGTCTCATATAAACTATTTTAATCAGTAATTAAACAGTATGAAATAATTTTAAAGGTACATTAAATGGCTTCCCTGTGTCAATGACCCCATTTCAATATACCCTCTGGTACATGACCAAGCATTTAAAAGTTGATGCAGATGGATTTTCTCTTATAATTATTAGTCCCCTACTGGTGTTCATGCTGGAGGGGACTATAGGTTTACCCTCCAGCCATCAGTCCGTCAGTCAGTCTGTCTGTCTGCCAAAAATCTGGATTTGATAACTTAAAAACTATTAAAGCTAGGCGCATGAAACTTGGTATGTTAATAGGTAGCAATGTGTACAATATGCACGCGCAAAATTTGGGTCGCTACCTTGAAGGTCAAGGTCACAGCATGACCATGAAGCAAAATTGTGTCCGGCCCATAACTTCGTTATTTGAAGCCGAATTTAAAACTATTTCACAGAAATGATCACCATATTAAGATGACGTGTCGCGAGCAAGATTTGGGTCGCTACCTTGAAGGTCAAGGTCACAGCATGACCTTGCAGCAAAATAGTGTCCGCCCCATAACTTTGTTATTTGAAGTCAGATTTTACAACTATTTCACAAAAATGATCACCATATTGAGAAGACGTGTCCATAACAACATTTGGGTTGATACCTTGAAGGTCAAGGTCACAGCATGACCTTGCAGCAAAATCGTGTCCGGCCCATAACTTTGTTATTTTAAGTCGGATTTTACAACTATTTCACATAAATAATCACCATATTGAGATGACGGGTCGCGCACAACATTTGGGTCGCTACCTTGAAGGTCAAGGTCACAGCATGACCTTGCAGCAAAATCGTGAAGTTTTGGATAGCGCATTCAGGTGCCCTTACCTTAAATGATAGTGAATTAAGGGGCTCATACCTTATTTTCTTATGTTTTGTGGTCGATATTTTCATACCTTTATCTGACATAAATTGCAAATAATCAAATGATAGGGCCAAATTCACTCCTATTGATATTGTTTTCAAAACATTGGAGACAAACAATAAGATCAGGTAATAATATAAAAACATGGCATATTGAAATGATGCTAGATAAGGTAAAAAAACAGACAATTGATCAAGAGTCCTTTGTTCAGGGTAAAAAGGGTGTCCGTTGTCCACAGACCACAGGTGTCCTTTGTTTACAGGTCAATTATAGAACGATTTTCCTTTGGGGAATATTGATGGGTCCATTGAAAGCAGATGTCTGCTGTTCTTAGGTGTCTCTTAGCTCAGGCTGACTTGTATATGTATCTGTAGATTTCCTTGTTTATTACTTCATTTTTAAGCCATAATTATACAAATACAGACTTCAACCTCAAATTAATTATAAATGGCAATAAACAGGAGCGTATGATAATTAAAGAACTTTTTGAGGGACCGGTAGGGGCCTACTGTATTGCCCGCAATACTATCAAATGCTTGTTATTGCAGTTGTAAGATAATAATATCACACAATGATACATTTTCTTTACTGACAAAACTCTTTAAGATCTTGTATTAAATGAATTTCTAAATACCCATTACTAACTGAGGTGGCAGATAAGAGAAAGTCATTTTCTCTGAATGAAATAGAAAGATCTTGGAAGATTCAAAACAATATTGATTTAATGAAATAACTATATCACATTATCATTCAAAGTTATTTTTTTACCTTTAAAGCTCTTTAGGTCTTGCTAAAATTAAATTTCTTAATTGCAGTGCTCTCTGGAAAACTGAGAAATTTAAGTAATTTTATTAGAATGAAGTCGGAAAAGATGCATAACAAAATTACATAAAAATATCAAAAATACATAATTATATAATCAAAAGTAATAACACACAAGTTAATTTCCTTTGATCTTATACTAAACAAACAATAAGTAGTACCAAAGCTGATAGGAAGGACTAAAGAACTAATTGAAAATTGTAAATACACAAATCTGTTTAAAACAGGCAGAGGAAAGAGTCATTTTCTCTGAATTAAATAGTGTGGACTTTGGAAAAAGATGCTGGAGAAAATCCCATCATGAGAGGAAATGGGAGGAGAGACTTGGACTAGTTGGGATTTGGGAAGGATATTTCTGTTCACAGCTTTTATTGGGCATTTTGCTAGATCAATAGTTGGAGAAAAACTGTTGTCTTCTACATTCACCAACATTACCATTCAGAGTTTCCATCCCTGTGCGATGAGGCGATGACTCACACTGTCACAGTTTCCTGTGTCTCACACAAGAATATAAACTCTACTTCTAGAGATTGTGGTTTCAGTCTCATACTACAATAATTGTCATTGAAGCTGTTGGTTTTCTTAGCATACTGTAACTTCTTACATTATTTTAACTTTGTACAACACTGTCTTCAATATTCTGGTGGTGACTGTTGAAGGACTGTAATATATGATATTGTTATGAAAATTCAAGTGTTTGTAGATTCATAAATATAGGCGAAACATACATGCAAATAAACACAACTATTGAATAATTGTGGCCCCTAAAACAGTGATTATTCTGTATGGTGCATACTTGGATGTCTGAAGTTTGGATTAAAAGAAGTGTTAAAAATATTTACATAACAGTATTTGTGTAGGAAGTTCATTTGAGTGAAAGTATTATTTCTTAAAATGGTGTTAAGTGACTTTGTTTAAAGTATGAGTTTATTATTTTTACTGAATAAAGCATGTGAGTTTAATTGAAGAAAAGTTCTTATGTTGGCAGTGATTATAATTTGTTTTGTTTTTTCAAAGTTCATACTTTACGTGTATGTAGTAATTTATATACTTAAAAGAATAAAGTGTAAGAAAGATTTAAGTTTATATACAAGGATGATCATGGTGTAATGGGCTAGATGTAAAATATATGTAGTATGGTATGGGCACATTTATATCTTATTGAATTTTTGATGCTGTGTTAGGCCCTTTGAAAGAAGCTAATTTGATTTGGAGAGATTACGTAATGTTTTAACATTCGTATATCAGACAGTGAAAAACTAGTTTTTCTGTAGATGGTTCTTTTTTTTTTGTTGGTTACACCACAGGATAAAACTTAAAAGTTCCTATTGTTTGTTGTATGTGGTTTTGGGATTGGGATTTGCCGGCATTTGTGCCGATACTGTGCAGCGATATTTCTATCATTATAACCCAGAGGCACTTAAGTGCCCATGGACTGATCCCGGCCAGTCGATTATACTGACACCGCCTAGTCTAGCGTTATGCTGTCCTTTAGCCCCGAGTATTAGGAGGGAAGCCACTATTACCAACTTTAAAGTCTTTGGTTTGACCCAGCCGGGGTTTGAACCCGAGACCTCCTCATCCGCAAACCTACGTATGTGGATTAATGCCAGTGATAAATGCAGATTAAAGTTTCCTTTTTTCTCAAGAAATAGTAGTATTGTCTATTTTCAGTATGAAATAAAAATAGTTAAAGGTCAAAACATTGTAAACGTTTGTTTTTACTTGGCACAGACTATTTTCATGTCTGTTTTAACAACACACTTTGGCACAGTGGTACAAGTCTGGGCTTATCGGCTTTTGACAAATTGAATCTTAAATCCACTATTTCTAAAAAGTTTGTCAGACATTTCAAATGAAATTATTGTCTTTAAGACTATTGCAATTTCTTTTTACTCTATTTGTCTCCCATGATGGGGTAAGAAAGGTATAACTAAACGTTTATTTATTATCATAGATTCATAAGGCTAATTTTCAAATTGATCAAGTTTACAGATTGTAAAAGTGACTAATTTGTATAATTGAGATAAGAAATTGATTACTTTATTTTTCAGCATATTGTAGTGAAGATTAGTCTAGTATAAATGATGAAGCATGTTGCAATTTGGTTTATCTACTGAGGGTTATGATGCTGCGTTATAAGAATGTTGATCTGTTACTATGAATTATGATGCATGCAAGATTAATAAATGCCATTTGCTATATTCATTGTCAAATATCTGCACTATCGCTGCAAAGTAAATGCCATCCAATAATACAGACAGTGACATTAATTTCATTATGGAGTGAAAATGGGGCTAATGGTGACCTTTGTCTACAGTTGTGGTACTGGGTTAAATATTAACAAATTGCTGTGGTTGTAGAAATAAGCAGAAAGAGTGCCAACAAGTTAATGTTTCAATGTCCTAGTTAAGTGATACTTTATGCTGACTCACCTTACATTGTTTTCTAGTACAGGTACATGTAGAAAGTATTGCATTTGATTGTAGGTGTCTGTTGTCCTTTTCAAAATTGAATTTAACCATCCTGTCATAACAGGAAGTAGTAAATATTTAAACTTTGAATAATTGTGGCTGAGTTTGCAATATTTGAAAAATGCAGTGGTTTTTTGGTTAGATTTGGAGGAAGTCTGATGGAGGTTGGGTTTTATGTTCTAAGATTTTAATGCTTGTAGTAAAAGTGGATGAAGTACTTTTATTTGTTGCTTTTTTATACACATTTACATTTAGGTTATATTGCATCATACTACATTTTTGGTTGTTCTGATTGAACTGCAGTTGTTTATCTTTTAGAATGTAACTGGGGATAGCTCAGAATGATTACAGTTATAAAGGTACTAATTTGATTTAAAATGCCATATTTGTTTTATAGCACTTGTACTGATTACTGCTTTAGACAACATGATCACAATTATTGTTGTACATGTTGCTATAATGTACTGAACAAATACTAAATGTTAAACATACTGATGTTACTAAAAATAGTATAAACTGTAGACCAATATAAGTGTGAGAGAAAATTAACATGAGTGGTCATTTAAAGGGATATCCAGCCTAAAACTCATGGAGTAAGACCTCACACAAATGCTTCAGTAGAACCACTAATGCACCTGACTTAACAGCTGGAAGACTTTCCTGCAAGAAGTTTTCTCACGCTTTCCAGGACTCGAACCCATGTCGAAGGGCTGAGGAGTTACCATTCAGCAAGTTTGATCGCCTAGGTAAGGAGACACTCCATCACAAGTGATGTCTCAAAATAGTTGTCTGGAAAAACAACAACAATTAACATTGGTGTGGTTCTTACATTTTTATGTACATAAGTCATATTTATACATAAGAAAAGAAGTGTGCCTGTTATTTGTATGACTTAACCTGTACTTGAAATCTTTCAGAAAGAAAAGGAAAACCTTTTTAGACTAGAGGGAAGTTAGGGGAGAAACAAAATGTCCTTGGGTACATGTGAAAATACACACTTGACAATAGCAAATGCTTTTATTGGCCTCTTTCATCTCATATATGGTTCAAATTTAAAATTCAACCTTTCATTTGAAGTTAATTAAGTTAATTGTAAAAACACTGTGCACAAGAGACTTCTTCAAAGACAACAAGGGTAATTAAGAGTCCATTGAGATAACTGTTTAAATTTAAGTTAATTTTTCTGGTCAATCTCTTCCTTTTTGAGGTTTTTTTTTTTTAATCATCATTGTCTATATTTGGAGCATTATATATGCATATCCAAGCGACTTTCTAATTTACATTACTTTTTATTTTCAGTTTTATTTAATATTCACTAGGAAAATAAAGAAAAACAAAATAATTTATCAGGATAATGTACAATGTACTTGATATTTTTTTCTATTTACAATGAGTGTATATTTTCAATTGTTTTATGTATTGATTGTTTTTTTTAACAAGGAAGCAAGATCATAAACACATTAAGAATGCTTTTTCTTGTGGTCATAAATAAAAGTATTAGGTAACAAAGTTAAGAAAATGGCTCACTTTATTACTGGAGTATTCTACTTGGTACTATTATTGAAGAATATTGCCTGCAAAAGGTCTTGTTTTATTTTACTGTTTATTGTCACTGTCTGGCATACAGAAGAAAGTTATAAAATTTTATTTTAAATGTGTACCTCTCTTCGTACATGTAGAGGATCACAAATGTTAATGTTACTAAGGATGGTACATACACTTAACTTCGTTAAGACTGCAACGCCTTCAGGGGGGTGTATGGTGCCCTGAAGATCAAATGAGGATTATAGGTTGTGGTGGGCAAGAAGAAATAAGATGGTTTAAACATGTGTGGATAGTTTCCATTTTTCACAAATTTGAAAAAAATTAAAAATGGATATCTTATAATTAGGCATGTTATGAAAGATAAATCTGTAAAATTGTTGTACATACAAAAAGGCATCATAGTCTAGTTGTAGGCTTGTACATGTTAAAGGTGGTATTCGAAAATTTGCCTTTATCTAATATATGTAACAATGTCTGACCTCAGTTTGAGGCATGTATACATAGTTTCTTTAGAAAACAATCATACTTAAGTCTAAGCTTTGAAGATTTTCAACAGTATCTCATTTTTAGGGCAGTAAAACTCATTAATCAACGCTTAAATGTTCATTCTTTCCAAATGTATAAATACGAATGATTGGGATTCCTGCTAAAAAAATGTTGATGTCACAGTGGATGAGCTAAAGCATAAATGGTCACTTTGTTTTCTTAGTTTAAAAACTCTGCTAACTCTGCAGCATGGCTGAGATAGGCAATACATATTTGAAAAGGTGATTGTGACCTTATGGTTCACGCTTCAAGACAGGTGCAGAGCATCAATAAACAGCATTTTGTGAGATCTGTTAGGTAACAATGGTTTTTTATGATGTTTTACTGAAAATACTTTTTATCCAAAATGTAGGATACCACCTTTAAGTGCCCTGAAGGTCTTATGAGGAAAGACTGTGGTTAGGAAAAGGAAAGTGTTTTTTTTCACAAATTGAATTTCTTCATTAATACTTTCCAGTTTGTTAGGAAAATGAGAAAAAAAAGTCCATGTATTGTATGAGACAGTAAAACTTCCTGTAAAAATGGCTCCACATTTTGTACCCAGATTTTCTAAAGACTTCAATGTCTATGTCTGCAATTGTCATCATGTGCTTTGTAGGTCTACTAGAGAGAGGCTTTAGATGGCAAAAAGAAAATAGTCTCTAAAAGCCATGTTTTAGGTTGAAAATAAGTAAAATGCATTCATGTAAGATTTTTTTTCATTCATTTGGAGCCTATAATATAATAACTATGTAGGTTATTTTTTCCATTATTAATTGTGTGACATCTCACACTGTTGTTTGCAAAAGAAGATAATGTTTGAATTTATTTGAAAATGTAGGATGTATTTCCATATCTGTAAATGTACTCAGTTTTTGCAGATGGTGTGAATAACAATTTACTTTTGAAAGATGGATGTCTGCTGTTTTTCACAAATATTTGAAAATAGGATAAAAATACCAATTATGTATTTGACAGTTTATCTTAAGATTACATAGTAGATGTCTGAATATATGATAACATGTCTTTCTTGACTACCAGCAAATGTTTTGTCACAACTCCAAATATGTGAGGCTGGCATCTTTAGAGGCGTCTTGAGTTGTCATGTCAGTGGTTCATAAATATATCTAGTGTCTGGGATGTTCCAGACAAAAGGAACAATAAAAGTTAAATTGCAAGCTTGTCATTATGTGAAGAGAAACAGGTTTAAAGAAGAATTGCATTCATACATGTACATGACAGCTAAAATAGTAATTTGTCAAAAATTGGTACCATGCATGAAAGCAAATGTGGTGTCAGTTTTTTTATCAATACGATTGACACATTTGAAAGCAAATATATTAAAAAGGGTGAACTTAAAAGGCATCATGAGTTAAGTGGAGTGACATAGGTTTTCAGCAATGGAAACTGATTGACAAAATGCAAAATGTTTATTGAAATAATTATTCCTGCTATGTGGAGTTTAGTCCCCTTATTCAGTGTTACCTAGTATTACCTTCTTGAGGGTAGGTATTTGGTACAAATATTTACCGTATTCATTTTCCATTTTTCTATTGAGGAAGCTTCAGATTACAACATATACATAATATTGTATTTTGTTGAATGAAATAAAATAAGCAAATTTGCATTGAACAGTATAGTAAAAATAAGCAGTAAGACAAATATTAAGACTATTTTTTCATAATATCCACACAAGGGAGATAAGTTATTCATTTCTTTCATTTTCAAAGTGGAAATGGACAATTCTGCAATTTGCACATAACTCCTCCCCCTTATTAATACTGATTGACAGTTTATCCCTACCTCTGTCAAGTGCTCACAAACAGTATCACAAACAAACAGCACATGTTCTTTTGCTCAAAGTCATCTTTTTTGTCAAACGTTCGCCATGTGGTTTGTAGTTGCACTGGTTAATAGACTGCATCATGTAAACAAGCTTGTGAGAATTGACGAAGTGCCTATACAGTTAGAAATTATAGAAATATTGCCAGTAATATTTATGCATTATTTGAGGACAGAATTTAGAACCTACCCAATAAGTACCAAGTATTTGCACCTGTGGCCAAATGGGTTGAGGCTCCTCAATCCCTTACCACTGGAGGTCGGATCTCACTTAGCGCAAATACTTTAAAAGCTGGCAGGTCTTAGGTCAGAGGTGCACCAGCAGTTCTTCCAAATACATTTGTGTGGGCTTTTCCTTGATCCATTATAGCCAGATATTGCAATAAACAGTACTGAGTGACAATATGATGTATTTCAAAACAGAAAAATAACAGATAGATACTTTTTGTTGCTTTCTCGTTATGACTGAACATGGCAGGATGTTGAACTGGACAGACTAAAGTTCTTGATGTATATTACTCCATGCATTATTGATGGAACCCTGGTGTGGATAGATGAGTTAGTATATGTATAGATCACTTATCACCCATGCAGTCCATTTAGAGTGAGCTCCCTTGGGACTGAGCTCTACCACTGCAAGAATAGATAAATGTTTCTGTCCTTATATCCATAGAGGATTATATATCTCTCTTTTAGAATAAAGAAGTGATATATAAAATTATAAATAGTTTTAATTTTACTATTATTTTTCTGATTTGGAAAAAACCCTTGTATGTGATTCACTGAAAGTGCTCAAAGTAAATTGATATTCAAGAGTTATGGTCCTTGTGCTAAGATAAAAATCTTAATGGAAATAAATAATATTAATAAAAAAATAAATAGAAATAAAAGTTGAATGACTAAAAGTCTTAAGTGATTCAGTTGAGGTGAAAGTTCATTCTGGTTATACAAGTGACCTTCATTTAATTTACTTCTCACTTCACTATTATAGTTACATAGGTCCAGCTGCTGGTGTTGTTAAAACAGTTAGAACCACAATGACTTGGATGTCAACTTCAAATTATACCATCTGTCCTAAATTGGAAACTAAATTTATATTGCATTGCCTCTCAATGGTATATAGGTTTTCCAGAAAGAACTTTCAATTTACCTTTGACACTTTATTGCAGCAGACAATTTAATCAAACTATCTAGCTGTCAGTTTTAATTGAATTCATACAAGCCACACTTTATATTCCATACCGCTTTTAATATCACAAGGAAACTTGTCCGGAACTCAGAAAAGTGTCTTTCTTCCTTTCTCTGCTGAAAACCACAAAAGCTCTTATCCCAATAAGCACAAAAGTTAATCAGGCTTGGACAAATAATGTAGATCCAGGTCAGACAGGTCAGGATTTCTGTCAGGATTTACACTATTCTATTAAGACTTAATTTATCATTATATCTTCTACTCTATGGACAAAGTTTCTAGTAAATAACTAACACTTTGATGTTGGTTATAAACAAATACACTTATTTAAAAGGGAGGTATAGTTGGAAGCAGGCTTCAGAGAAGGTTGAGAGATAGGACGAAGAATGCAGCATGTGAGGTGGGGATGGATAGACTAAAGAAACAAAAGATTGACCTCTTTCAGAGAGACACACAGAGACAAAAGAAAGAGAATAGAAAGAGAGATCAGGATAGAGTGATATGGTTTATGCAGTGGTGGTGGTGGGAGGGTTCATAAAAGGGATTGACACTCTGACAAGCTGATCTTGAGACAAAAAAAAATGAATTATAATATTGAAAATCCTGCAGGAGTGTTGGGTCAGGAGATGGTGCTGAGCCTTGTGTGACTAATTGCGATTTATGCTCCTATTCATTCATGCATGTGTCATCCATGCATTCCAGAGCAGTCAAAAAGGGGTCTAGATTCCAAAGGATGATCTTATTTCAGAGAAATTAATCATCACTTTGATTTATTTTTTCCCCACATTCCCTTAAATGCTTTTCTGTGTTTTAGGTGCAGAATTCTAAGAACATGTACATGGTTCAGTTGAAAGAATCAATCAAAGGAGAAATTGAGAAAAACATGTTTTTTATTATTTACTACATGTATGGTTTAAGTACTTTGTAAGTTTATTTTTTTATAATGTAAAAGCTGGGAGATTTATGTTGAGTTTTTTTTGATGCCACTTTGTCTTACTTTCATCTCTTTTGCTATTAAATAATGTACCATAGGTCAAACTTTGGACATCGCTTTTTGCTTTTTAACTTTTCTTTTAATAATATTAATGCATATGTTATTTCAGCGCCGTATGACCTATCAAGTGTCGATGTGCCGTAGCAATCCCCCAAAAAAAAAAGAAAAAAAGAAACATATGTTATTATATTATGAATTATTCTTTTGAAATCTATTAGTTCCAATTACCGTGTTTTTCTTTTAATACATTGAAGTGGCAAAAATGAGTAGCACATGCAACTATTTTGATAGAGAACTTCTTGCTGACAGCAGGTCAGCTGGAAGATCATTCCACATTTAGTCCTTGTCCTGAATGGAACTCAAACCTATAGTGAGAGACTGAGCAGTCAGAGAGACAAGTCAATGACTAAATCACACAGACATAGGTGCCCATCCAAAAATAGTGGTCAATGTCACAAAATTGGTGATAGAAAATGCTTTAAACAATTATGCATCAGTGTCATCAAAAAATGATGGTCGTCCTCATCATATGCACTCAACCTTCTAATTCTCCATAGCTGTAGTCACTATCCTCATAATAAATTGCAGCATAAAACTGGGACAATAAATTCAAGGCCAAAAGAACTTGGCCTTACATTTTTTTCATCTGTGTTTTTTGTTCTTATACTTTGTTTTGAAGATTTTTTATGACTTGTGTATTGATTCAGAAGATGTCTTTTAATCATGACTTATTGCATGCTAAATTGTACAGACTTTTAATTTTCGTTCCATTTGGGCTTTTAAATTTATACTTGTGCATGTTAGTAATAAAATATTGTTGTTTGTTTTATTTAAAAAAAATCTACTTTTGAGTCCTTTGCTATAAATAACCTCAGATATTGATATAACCTAAATCTCAAAACTGTTGTTTCCAATAGATTGTTAGTATAACAGCCAAATGCTGTCATCTTGCATCTACTGTAATAGTGTACATTTTATTGTTTAATTCCTTTTGTTACATGTTCTTACCTAGATTGAGCAGCTCATAATTTTTATGGTCAAAGCAAAACTTCAAAATGTGAACACCATTTACCATAAAGTTAAGTGTTACAGTGGTATTTTATAAGGATATTTTCAGTTAAATCAGCAAGGACCTTTATTGTTTATCATTTTGCTAGACCTAACTCTTGGCCTGCTAAGCCCAATCTACTGGTAAGAAGGCTGAGACAAACAGTGAAGGTCCAGATCAGCCAACTTCTGGGGAGCTGTCTGATCAGGAGTTACTCTGTTTCCTGCAGAGACTCTAGATATATTATCAAAACATTACATTGTGTACAAATAATTTAATTTTTAGTAGTGGTTTTGAGAAAAATATAGAAGGGTGAGGGTTGAATACGAAAATAAAAAAGAAATTGAAAAGGATTGACTTCAGTGTTTTATGGTGTAAGGAGGGAAACTCATTCAGTGCCACTTCATTGATAGTTTATGGATGTTACTTTTATAACTGCTACAAAAAGATTTTTATGATTGTTATTTCTGTGCGGAAATGATTAATAGGTATTATATATTTCATTAAGAAAAATGGGGATTTTTTTCAATATGAGGGGGAAAAAAAAAGGAGTTAGTGTTTTGAATAAATCTGATCAATTAGAAATTTTCCTTGAGGCTTTGTAAGTGTATTTAGAAGTGCATTACTAAAAAATAGGAATGTGTTTATTGAAATTCAACTGATGCATGTTATAACAACTGTATAGGTTATTGCAGCCTTTAGATATTATGTCCCAAGATACCATGTAAAATACTTTAATACATGTATGTTCCATTTTTAAGATAAAGTTTGTCATTATACAAGTACAAAATCATGTAGGCTCTTACTAATTAAGATTTTTTTTTATATTGTATCCTTTTTTTTTTAAAATTTTACTTGGACCCTTGGTCTGCTAGGTTTGTTGATAACCCATGTCAATTTTGGTTATATTGTATTAACTTATTCATTATGCACAGGTCACTAAAGCATTGCTTACAGTAGACAGCTCCTTACAAGAGCTAGCCAATTTGGTTCTACACGCAAAGGCCTGATGTGGGCTCAAGCAAACAAAGTTAATTAACTCTTCTTAGTTTAAAAAAAAAGGGGGATACATGGTAATTTGATAATGGTTTTATTAGGCAGATAGGCAGTTTTCATTCTTTTAAGGATATATTTTATTATCATTATTTGTTACAAAAAACCTGTATGCCTGTGAAAGGAAGGTTTAACTTTCACTTCTTTATAACCTTTTATAGGTGATATTCGACAGTTTGCCTATATCAAATACATATAACAATATCAAACCACGGCATTGGGGGAATTTGGGCTTATTTTTATATGTGATTACTTGGTTGTTTTTATTAACTGTACCTGTATGTATGCAAAGGCAACTTAACAATTGTAAAAGACCTTGCAACAAGTAGTGTAAATTATGATTAGACAGGTCCCAACTGTTTGTTTAGACATCATCAATTGATGACTAGAACACCAGGAAATAAGAATACCTTTAACTTTTAGCCTGCTCTTCGCCACCTTATTATAAGGCTTAGGCAGAAAGTGTAGAGCTAGATCAGCCAGCTCCTTGTGGGCACTTTTGGGTCAGGATCTACACTATTTGCTACTCAGTCTCTGTTCAAGTATATCAACCCTGACATGTAACATATATAATGTTAAAATTAAAGTCCTGAGAAAAATGTAGCAAGCTAAAGGTTAACAGGGTTAAAAGATCTAAGTTATGAAAATGCAGTGTTTGCCATCATTAGGAATTGTTTCAAAAAATAAAATGAAAACATGAAAAAACTTTCTAACAATCAGCTAGACCTAATATTATAGCCCATATAAGGAAGAGTTAAGTTCCTTAGTATTAATACACACCTGGTTGGGTAAGTGGGGGGAGGGTATGCTGGTAATATGCTGCTGCGGGAAGTTAAATAGGATTTGATTGTTACGTACCTGCTCCTATGATCCAAAATACTCTCTAACTGGCTGGTGTCTCTGAGGATTTGACACTCTCGACTGAGTTAGAGAAGGTGTGGGGAGGCATGGGGAGTTACGCTAGCGTGTGTTTTTGTGTGATTATATTAAATGTAGTGCATTTGTATCAGTTTGAAATCTAAATGTGTTGGAGTATATGTTTATCTAAATTGTGTTTTCTTGGGTGATTATAGAGCAGTAATGGAGTAGGAAAGGATGATATCTTAGTGTGCACATAGTTTAAAGTAAATAATGCTTTTTTTGCTCTTGTGCATTTTGAAAGGTTGAAATATACATAACTAGATTTAAAGTAGATATTCTCTCTTGTGCTCTTGAATGAAAAGAATGCAGTTAAATGAGTATGTAATAACATGCATAGGTTATAGTTAATAACTCTATGTTTTAATGTTTTACATAGTACATAATGTTGTAATTGAACATAATTTATTATAGCTGTCTGTTTTATGTACATGTAATGTTCTTGTGTGATTATGTACATACATGAAAGTGCATAGTATATATTTTAAATGGGACTCTTATTGGGTTAATACTTAATGTTTTAGTATGAAGTTTAAATGACTGTTAATGGTAAGTGACTTTTATAAAACATTGTGCATTTGGGGGTATTAAATTTAATGACATAGTGTGTAGAATGTACATGGTTACAGCATGGTTACAGCAAATTTGAGTTTTGTGTTTACCGAAAATATGTGTTCCTGTACATGGTACATTGTATATGTGCATTTAGGGAGAATAAAATTAAATGTCTCATCCCCATACCTTGTATAAGTTATTTTCAAAAGTGAATAAAATATGATCAGTTTATCAATAGCTTATTGATTTTTATTTGTATGTGAACCATTATTTTTGTCATTTATACTTATGACAAGTATGGTTATGTGCTTTTGTATAATATCTTATTGGTAAATGTTTCATTTATGAATATTGTTGTTGAGTGTCTTTGAAAATAATATGTTCCTGTTGTAAAATGGAGATTTTTTTTATTCAGTAAAAGTAAGGTGCTTTTTTATGTGTAGAAACATGAATGTTTTATTTTGAATAAAAAAATTCATTTTATTTCTATTTGATAATTGTTTTAAATTTAGGAATAAGTGTGGTACAAGTAAGTAGGAGTGAGTGTTCATGAAGGTACAACAAAATTGGTGTTTTATGTAGTACTTAGTTCAACTATTCTACAAATAAAATAAACTGGTTAGTTAACCCAAGATTGGTGTCTGTCTGCATTGCTGTCATGCACATGTTCAAATTTATGCATGCAAAGCCACTATCAAGTTTCTAATCTCAGTAACGATCG
This sequence comes from Sinonovacula constricta, assembly GCA_007844125.1. Taxonomy (NCBI): domain Eukaryota; kingdom Metazoa; phylum Mollusca; class Bivalvia; order Cardiida; family Solecurtidae; genus Sinonovacula; species Sinonovacula constricta. Next base: position 44,032,241 of record CM017572.1, on the reverse strand, counting down.
AGTGCATTGATTGGAATGAAAATCCACATATGACTTCCCTATTGATCATATCTACTGATATAATTAAGTTTTATAGTAACCTTGTTGGATTCTGTTAGAAGTATGGTTCTGGAGATATGGTTCTGGTTTGACGTTTAACATTTGGGTGCACATGAAGGTTACAGTGTGCGGGCAAGTACATGTACTAACAAGATTACTTCATACTACACACATATCAAGCAGTTGAAACATGAGCACATTGTCCTGATATGTTTGGTGTGTTTTCAGACTGTATGTCTTTTACTTTTATTCACTGTTAAACAAAAATGCTCTAAAATTAATTCCAATTGATTTTATTTGGTGCGGTTAAAGTGAGTCATATAGTTTGTTTATTTGTAGACATGCTATGTTTGGCATATAAATTATACAGGATATTATAGTCTACAGGATTGTCTGTAATGCTGCTGTGAGAATACCAAAGTGATTTGTATAGGTATGATGTCTTTCTCAGACTATCAAGGATGGGTTGCTACAGAGTTTTATTATTGTAGTCTAGACCAATATAGTAGAAGGTATAGGAGTATATGACTGCTACTGGTTTTACTGATAACTAGATCTTTGTTTACTTCTTTTTGGCATACTAGTTAAGATGCAACAGTATTGTTCATATAAATACCTTCATCTCAGCATTTGTATGATTGTTTTGGCAGCTAAAACTAAGGAGTGGAAGTACCTGAGTTTCAGAATAACTTGAGCAGCCAGCATTTCAAAGTTTACTGTTGGCATCTTAGCTAAAATAGATGGGTGGAATTACTGATTGAGGTCTTACACCACAAATTAGTGCAGGATCTCGCCGTAGTGGTTATTATTGCAGGTTAACACATGTACGTATCATCAGTGTTCATCTGATTATGAATTAATTATGGTTGGCTGTGGTTGTTAAAAAAGTTACGCAAAAGTTAATTCATGAAGGTTGAAGGTCTGATGGTTAAAATTTTAATATACCTGAACCTTGGTATAATTGAAAGTAACTTACGGTTGACCATAAATTATTGCCATACACGACCAGGTTTATATCAGCACTATTTTTCCTGCATATTGGAACATAGCTGTGTGCAGTAGCTGCGTTATATGCTGTTCCATCAATTACACCTCCCAGTTAATGTCCTTGACTCAAACTCATGGCATGCATACAACCAATTCTTTACAGCTTACTTTGATACATTTTATCTTTTTTAATTCATTTACAACAACAGCATGCATGTGAATCTTCAGCATAACAAATAAGTAAAACAAAAGAAAAATATTAACAAAAGTTGACTATAAATCTTCTCTCAGTTTTGATCAATTGGCAAGTTAATATTATACTTTTAAATTAACATTGCTTTTACTTTAAAATACAACTAAGAAATCAAACAGAACTTGTTATTCAAAAGTCTTTAGATAAAAATTATGATATTTGTGTTTAAAATGTTCACTTGAACCAAAACAAAAAGAATTTTTCAAAGTAAAAAATGATTGGAACAGTCTGATTTTAGACAGAATCTTTATAAATCGACACTGAGTTGGCAAGTAAGCATCCAATACTCATTTGTGCTGTATACTGGCAATCCCAGAATCAATTTGTAAAGATTTCTGCTACACACGTGTCACACACTGCATTTTAAGCTAATTTAGGATGTACAACTGTCAATAAACAGTATTCACATAACATGATGTTTATTCATAAACAGCAATTTTTAGGTTGACTGAAATATATGCTCAATGAAGGAAACCACCAAGATACGTGCATAACTGAGATTGTCATGCATATTATCCTAGAATGGGGCCTATAGACCACATTGATTTCTCTATAGGTAACATGATATTATATGAATCATATCAATTCCTGACAACTGAAATTCATCTTTTATATTTGAAGTGTACATCATAAAATGTTCATTTTTAAGTGTTATACATGTACATTTACCAGGAAGAAAAATATTAATTTATAATCACCACATTCACTATATGATGGGTGGCTGAAGAAATAACAAGTGTCAAGTGTTTAGATGGAGTTAAATGTCGCAGATTCTATGTACATGTAAAATTCAAATCTGCTTCCTTGATGGGAAAACAAAACAGAATGCTTTACAAATAAACTGAAATTTAGGAAATAATTAATTATTAATCTTAAGAGTTTCTATGGAATACATTTAGCATTTAGCAAAGAGTTGAATACAAAGTTATAAAAATTACCATGCATGTGTTTTATTGAAATATGTTGCTATTTGGGTAATTTATTACTTGAGTTTCCTATCCTAGGTTATTATGGAAAGTTATGTCCGGAAAACAAACAAAATACATAATTTTTATCTGTATAGAAATAGCATGATGTCATTGAAATAAAAGGTTGTTTTGTTTTATGTTTATACAAAATTTATATTTTTGACAACTTTAATGCAATAGGACATTTTTTCTGCTATTGTTATTCCCCGCCGATGAAATTGGGAGGAGGATATTGAATTGGTGTTGTCCATCCGACCGTCTGTCCATCCGTCTTATCACACTTTTCCGTCTGCTGCCATTTCTCAGGTAACTAGCTGGTAGAATTTCATGAAATTTGAAACAAATATGAATCAAGATACTGTGATGATGCCCATCAAGTTTGTTTTTTTATTAGTCTATTTTCTTCAATCCGTCTGTCCGTCCGTCTGTCACACTTTTCCATCTTCTGCCATTTCTTGGAAACTAGGTGGTAGAATTGCATGAAACTTGGCATAAATATGAACCAAAATACGGTGATGATCATCAATTTTTTTCTGAGTTACTGCGTTTTATTTAATGAAGAATATTAAAAAAAATTCCAGTCTGCAGCCATTTCTCGGTAACTGGCAGGTAGAATTTCATGAAACATGAAACAAATATAAATCCAACATACTGTGGCCCAGTGTCAGGATAATGTGATAATAGTTCTTTGATAATTATCTAAAAGAAGATTGTAACATTGTTTAGCACATGCCTTGAAAAACAGAGCTTTATGTTTGAAAAAAAAAAGGATTTACATCTCTGGCAGGGAAATATAATAACCATTTTTAATATTTACCAAATACATTTATACTACCGGACCTGGTAGCACAATCGGTAGATTATCGGCTCCAGGTACGAGAGGCCCCGGGTTCGATCCTGGGCCGCGACATAACAAAGTCGTTAATAATGGTAGTGGTATAGCTCCCTTGCTAACGCTCAAGCAAATATAAGGGTAGTTCCATGAATGGTTGGCCCGGTATCAGGATAATGTGACTGGATGTGGTATCATGCCAGGTGTTCACAGCATGCTATACACAGTGAAGGCAGCACTATATCTGCTTCAAGTGGACACCGTCTCCAGATAACTGAAATACTGTTGGTGGGACGATAAACCCAATAAACAAACAAACATTTATACTTGTATTTTATACATTGACACAAATGTTTTTTTCAATATAAGTTAAGGAAAAGCCTTTGATCTTTTAATACCTGTATGGATAAAATTTGAGTAAACATACATTGTTTGATTGAAAGTTTTATTGTCTTAAGGAAATCAACATAACAATACTTCCATAATTTCTCAAAGAAGATACATTTTGTGTATTCCTATAACAGACCAAGGTTATTTTTTGGAATAGTTCTTTTACATGTAATTTTAGATATAATTTCCCTTTTGGTTATATGACTTGAATGTAATAGATTTATAACCTCAGACATAAGAGAAAAGGATGGTTATTTTGAGGGATACACATAGGATGGTTGTTATGTACATTATACCATTAAAACATGGGTGTGATAGGGTCTTTGTGGTAAAGTGTATCTTCCTATTTCATGTATGGCAGAATTTTTGGTTTCTGTCTATATTAAAATGTGTTTGATCAAATACGTTCAGAAAACTGTATTGCTAGTTAAATATAGAATGTGGCACTGAATTTCAGGAGTTGAACAAAATGTTGCTGTACATATATTATGTATGCATATGCAATACAATTGATATACACTATCACTTTTGTCTAGGTCTTCTTTAATGTTAAAGCTTATTTGCTTTCTTCATGTTTGGCATGAAATATATAGTCACATATGTTTATATTATAATAGTGTTTTGGTCAAAGTTAGGTTTCAGACTATTAAGCAATATAATTTTCAATTTTTGACAAATGGATAAGTTATTAATGAACTGAAAACATGGTAGTTTTTTGTGTAGTTAAATATCTGCTATCTTTGCTACAGCACTGACAGATTTAATGTTGTTGTTTTTTTCACTGTTCGATGAATGTCAGATGTGAAAAAAAAAGAAAGAAAAAGATAACAAAGAAAACATCATGAAAAGTGTATGATGTATGAGCTACAAACATCTTGTAATGTGATTTGTTTTACAAATTGTATGCAAACTGCTTTATGTGGGAAGGTCTTCCAGCTGACAGGCTGTGTGCCAGTGGTTCTTCTCAGATATTTGTCTGGGGTCAGCCTCCACTAAAATTGCAAAACATCACTATAATGACAACATATTTGTTTGCTGTGATTAAATAAAACAACAGAAAAAAAACAAACAAAAAAAACATACAAGGGAGACAAGTTGTGGTGCTAGAGCTTATTGTGACAATGAATGGTTTAGTATGTCTTGTCTGGTTTTTTTTCCTCTCATATTTAGTTGCTTGAATCAGCTGGGAAATTGTGTATTCTGTGTCATATAAAATACTAAGTAATACAAATGTATCATTTTAGACATCTAGTTATGTTGCCTATGTATATTTCTAACTGAGACTCTTTATAGATGGTGCTAATCTTGCATTATATGATGGTTTAGTTTTATCTTCAGTATTTGTTTGGTTGTATCAATTGGGAAATTTTGAATTCTGTTTATTCTATAATACACTGAACAATACAAATGTTATTCTATAAAACACTGAATAATACAAATGTATCTGTTTTAGACATCTAGTAATGATTTTAATGTGAATGATTTTGTGGTAGAGCCTGTAATCTGTGGACACTAAATGTGTGATATGTTGTTTTATCATCCATTGTTTGTTCGGTTGAGATCATCATGGGAAATGTGTTGTTATTATAAGGATGTGTACGTTTTACTTGTACATTATATCTGTTCAGACATCTAGATATAATGGAACTATATGTACATTTATTTTAATCTTATTATTTTGTTAGATGATTATTGGTTTTATGGTTATTTCTGACAAGAATTGTGAAAACATTTTGGTTGAAAACATCTGTAGATAATAATTTTATATTGTACTATTATATAGGGTATACTGTGTCTGTTGTGATAATATCATCTCCTTTCAGAGGATGTAGCACTAGTTACATAGCTTTTGGCTGACATATAAATAATATTTATGAACAGTATTGTTAAGGAAATGTATTTTGAAAGGCAAACAGAAAAACCCCCGAAAAAGACAACTTTTATTTATATGTATTATTTTTTCCACAACCACTAGACACTCGACCACTAGACACTTGTATTGTAAATCATATTATTTTTTCACATTATTTTAAGTCCTATCTAGACCTTGTAAACAATTATGTATCAAAATGATTTTCATCCACAGCCTTTTCTACTAATTCGCTGCACAAGTCGAAGTCGAGATCTGTTAGAAAGTATAATTTAGAATATAGTCTGTTTTTCCATCGATGCCAGTTCTCGTTCCAAACATGTAATTGTTCCAAACATGTAATACTATTATCAATGTTTGACATGCTACATGTAGAAAGTATTATACAGGCTCCCCATACTGTAACCCCAGTCTTGAAGGAGAGGTGAATGTATTAGAACTCATGTTTTGGTGATTAAAACATTGTAGGTGTTTGCTTATCCATGCAGTATAGACTGATGGATTTACCTGTAATTGGATTGCTGTACTGTTATGATATAGAGCACCGTTAGCTTGGAGTCTTACTGTAAAATGAGGTTGAAAGAAATAGTACAGCTGTTGTTCATTCTAAAATAACAATGAATGTTTTTATTTGTAATATCATAAAAATTATGTTACAGCCAGGGTTTTCCTTGATCAAGCTGGAGGAAGATTAGAAGAATAGGAACAATTGATGTTCATGGCAGTCTTTCTTGTAGATGAGTGCTGATACTTACAAGAAAATCAAAATTGACAGTAATAATTTGATAAATAGTTTTTGTTATAATTAGAAATAATTAACTTCCACCTCACTGCAATATATGGCCTTTTCATTGTTTATCTATTTCTCACAGTTTTAATATCTAAATGAACATTTCCATGTATAAACAGTTTTTTTTTGTAATACTTATAATACAGTCATTAAATAGATGTTTTAACATGTAGCCTTTCTCTCGACATAATATTTATAATCCTAAAAATGAAGACATCTCCACAGTTTACATATTATTGTCTCAGAGCAAACTATTTCATTCTACTTTTTACAGTGTTGGAGCAGATTAAAAACAGACAATAAGTGTTTCAAGTTTTATGCAAATCACTATTTGACAGGGTCTGATTTACATTTAATTTATGCGATACAAATGAAGGACAGGTACGAGAGGCCCAGGTTTGATCCTGGGCCGCAACATACCAAAGTCATTAAAAATGGTAGTGGTATAGCTCACTTGCTAATGCTCAAACAAATTTAAGGGTGGTTCCACGACTGGTTGGCCTGGTGTCAGGATAATGTGACTGGGTGTGGTATCATGCCAGGTGTTCACAGAATGCTATACACAGTGAAGGCAGCACATATCTGCTTTAAGTGGACACTGTCTCCAAATAACTGAAATTCGGTTGGTGGGACAATGATCCCAATGAACAAACAAATAAAAGGAAGATTTGTTCTCAGCAGGCTTGGCTAACTTGGCTCAAGCTAAAGGTTGTATACCAGTGTGAGACTATGTTCATAGTGAGAAAAAAAAAGTCTATAATGCTTAAATGAGTTTTGGAATGAAATAAAATCGTTCCTTTAGTACTCAGAAAGTCCATCTACAGAATAATTACTTCCCTGGTTGTCATTGGTAGAAGATTTTTATTTCTTTCTGATGATAAAAATGGTTTGTTTGTGATGGCAGTTTGTTGTCCTAGTAGAGCTGGTAAATATAAAAAATAAGGATGATTATTAATGATAATAATTTAAATGAAAATGATGGTGATGACAGTCCAGTATTTATGATTAAAACAGCAGTGATGATATCACTTAAGATGGCAGCGATTATAATGCTGATGATTATAAAAACACCTATGCTGACAACAATATTTGCATGGTAACGATAATGATAACTGCATAAATCCATCTGTGGCATGTCTTGGAAGAGCAGGTAAAAGTGAAGTCATTATCATACTTACCTGGTGTAATGGCTTCATAGCTTTACAGTGTTAGATCAATAGACATGAGCGGCAGCTTTCTGTGAAACTCATAGGAACACAACAGTGTATATGAAAACATGTATTTTAACTCCAAGCCTGCTGAGGATAAGTCAGCCAGAATAAAGCAAAAAAGTGTAAGTGCAGATTCCCACTAGAGCTGGCTGATCAGGATCTGTGCTGTTAGTTGAAAGCAGGGGCTGGCTGATTAGGATCAGTTCTATAAGCTTAAAGCAGGAGCTGACTAATCAGGGTTTGTGCTGATTGCTGAAAGCAGGAGCTGGCTGATCAGGGTTTGTGCTGATTGCTGAAAGCAGGAGTTGGCTGATCAGGGTTTGTGCTGATTGCTGAAAGCAGGAGCTGGCTGATCAGGGTTAGTGCTGATTGCTGAAAGCAGGAGCTGACTGATCAGGGTTTGTGCTGATTGCTGATAGCAGAGGCTGACTGATCAGGGTTAGTGCTGATTGCTGAAAGCAGGAGCTGATAGATCAGGGTTTGTGCTGATTGCTGAAAGCAGGAGTTGGCTGATCAGGGTTTGTGCTGATTGCTAAAAGCAGGAGCTGGCTGATCAGGGTTTGTGCTGATTGCTGAAAGCAGGAGCTGACTTATTAGGGTTTGTGCTGATAGCAGGGGCTGACTGATCAGGGTTAGTGCTGATTGCTGAAAGCAGGAGTTGGCTGATCAGGGTTTGTGCTGATTGCTGAAAGCAGGAGCTGGCTGATCAGGGTTAGTGCTGATTGCTGAAAGCAGGAGCTGACTTATCAGGGTTTGTGCTGATTGCTGAAAGCAGGGGCTGGCTGATCAGGGTTAGTGCTGATTGCTGAAAGCAGGGGCTGGCTGATCAGGGTTTGTGCTGATTGCTGAAAGCAGTAGTTGGCTGATCAGGGTTTGTGCTGATTGCTGAAAGCAGGAGCTGGCTGATCAGGGTTAGTGCTGATTGCTGAAAGCAGGAGCTGGCTGATCAGGGTTTGTGCTGATTGCTGAAAGCAGGGGCTGACTGATCAGGGTTAGTGCTGATTGCTGAAAGCAGGAGCTGGCTGATCAGGGTTTGTGCTGATTGCTGAAAGCAGGAGTTGGCTGATCAGGGTTTGTGCTGATTGCTGAAAGCAGGAGCTGGCTGATCAGGGTTTGTGCTGATTGCTGAAAGCAGGAGCTGACTTATCAGGGTTTGTGCTGATTGCTGATAGCAGGGGCTGACTGATCAGGGTTAGTGCTGATTGCTGAAAGCAGGAATTGGCTGATCAGGGTTAGTGCTGATTGCTGAAAGCAGGAGCTGACTGATCAGGGTTTGTGCTGATTGCTGAAAGCAGGAGCTGGCTGATCAGGGTTAGTGCTGATTGCTGAAAGCAGGAGCTGACTGATCAGGGTTTGTGCTGATAGCAGGGGCTGACTGATCAGGGTTAGTGCTGATTGCTGAAAGCAGGAGCTGGCTGATCAGGATCTGCACTATTTTCTTGAGTTCTAGCAGGCTGATCAGGATCAGTGCTAATTGCTGAAAGAGGGAGCAGGCTGACCTGGATCTGTGCTATTTGCTGATAGTGTAAACTGGCTGATCAAGATCAGTACTGTTTGCTAAAAGTGGAAGCCAGTTAATCAGGATCAATGCTTTTTACTCAAAGTGGGAGCAGGCTGATGAGGATCTGTGCTATTTGCTGATAGTGTAAACTGGCTGATTTAGGCCTGTGCTATTTGATGAAAGCTGTTGCTGTCTAATTAGGAACTGCACCTTTTGCTGCACTGTGTCTCTAAGAATAACTTTGCCTGAAGATGAAAGCAATTCAGTATTATGCCTTTTATTTGAACAAATGCTGCAGGATATAATACCCTAGGCAACAATATTCAGCTTTAGCTCGCTAAAAGTGAAAATCGAAGGAAGTTTTGATAGTGAGGAAAATCTTGAGAAATAGTTGAGGCACTGAGAAAGCTTCTTCAACAGTTACTGCAGTTCTGGGGACACTACATTGTATGTGGAAGACCTACTTTCTTAGTCAGTAGAAAGTGCTAACAGAGTGGGATAGTGTGGAATAACATGAGCTGACTTTCTCTGATAGATTAATTTTAATCTCACTAAGTCACTACATTGTTAGTCAAATGAAAAGGTTGTAATGGTGGAAAAATGTGTGTAGTGGAAATAAAATATGTTCTTTACTTACATGATGACTTCACATGTACAGTGCTTACTGCTATTTATGGGCCTTAATTGTGGTAATAATATGGTAACATGTTTTAAAGTTTGTATTATGTCAAAATGACCACAGAACAGCATGTATAGAGGATTGACTTCAAGTCAGTGAAATGTTCTAATGGTTTGCACAAGGTCTGTAGAATATAATGGGTCTTTTTTCTACTTGTGGAGTAGGTGTTGATGTTTATAAAGGGTCCTTAATGTGTCTGTTTCAGAAATAATGAGGATAAAAAAGTTTTCTTGTATTGTTCTCAAATAAAATTATTTTAAAGCAAAATAACTTGTTTTGTGGCAGTACTGTTTGTGCCAAAGTGAATGTTTGTGTTGGATTTATTGGTATTTGTGTGTTTCTTACAATCTATTCTTGAAGAAGTGACAGAATATTTCTGAGAATGGATTTGAAATGTCTTGGATTTTACTAATAAGAAGTCTGTTAATTTTTTTTAAGAAAGTCGTTTCTTTTTGTGATTTTAAAGCATGCTGTTTAAGATACAAATAAGGTATTATGAAGTTGTGTAGTAAAAGTTATGCATGTATACATTTACATGTTTTATCTGGTTCTTCCATCACAGAAATGTCTATTTGAACTAAATTTGTTTATCAGCAGGGGCTGTTCCCTTCCAGATGTTACATATGTATAAAAAAACCTACTGGTGCTTGTTGTTCGGCTGCTTGAATCTGAAGTGTACTTTACATTGTGAAGATATAACAGAAGGCTAGAAACTTCTAAATAATTAAACATTCTTCATCCATTTATATTCAACTCTACCTAAATGTATGAGTGTTTATTATTATTTACATTTAAAACTATGTATAAAAGATTACTGTTATAAGAGTGTTTATGCTTCTCCTTAAATTTTGACAAAGTTAATTAAAGAGAAGAGACTTTTTTTTAAGTAGCAAAAAAAAAAAAATATTATATGAAGGTATTTTTATTGTGATACAATGTATATTTAGTTGATATAGTGCCAAATCTATTTATTTAGTTTCAATGGTTTGATTGTTCAAAAGTGACAGATTATAAATGTTTAAGTTTATAGGATTAGGCTAACTACTTCTGTCGATAAGGTCTGGATTATAACTTTTAACTGCTATTCCTACATGGTGAAGTAATTGTCTGTCCTTAATATTGCACTTACGTATCACAGTTTATTCTGATCATTATTATACCCCTACCACAAAATGTGTGTGTGTGTGGGGGGGCTATAATGGATTCGCTTTGTCCGTCCGTCCGTCCATCCGTCTGTCTCCATTATTGTGTCCGCTCTATAAATCCTATACCAATTGAAGGATTTTTTTTAAACTTGGCTCAACAAGGGGGTGTGCAGAACCCATGTTGCCCACTTGCAGCTCAAGGTCAAGGTCACAATTGAAGGTCAAATATCAAACAATTAAATATTAGACATTATGTCGTGTCCGCTCTGTAAGTCCTACACTAATTGAAAGATTTTCTTTAATCTTGGCTCAAATGTTCACCTCAACAAGGGGATGTGCAGAACCCATGTTACTCTTTTGCTGAAGGTCAAGGTCACACTTGAAGGTCAAAAATTGACTTAGAAAATATTCTTAAATTTTAACATGTATTTGAATATTTCTGAAACTAGATAAATTATTTGCTTGAAACCTAAAATATATATGAAGTGTCACAATTAGGATATGCAGGTCAAGTTTCATAACTCTGTATTGCATTTTGACAAAGTTATGCCCCTTTTAAGTCTTCAAATTTACATACAATCAAGTATTAGACAATATGTTGTGTCCTGCTCTGTAAGTCCTACACTAATTGAAAGATTTTCTTTAATCTTTGCATCAAATGTTCACCTCAACAAGGGGATGTGCAGAACCCATGTTACCTTTGTGCCGGCTTAAAGGATCAAGGTCACACTTGAAGGTCAAAATTGACTTAGAAAATGTTCTTAAATTTTAACATGTACTTGAATAATTCTGAAATTAGCACAGGTATTTGCTTGAAACTTAAAAGATATATGATGTATCATAAGTAAGATATGCAGGTCAAGTGTCATAACTCTGTATTGCATTTTGACAAAGTTATGCCCCTTTTTAAGTCTTTTAATTTACTTACAATCAATACTAGACAAAATGTTCATGTCTGCCCTATAAATTCTATACTAATGTGAGGATTTTCTTCAAACTTAACTTAAATGTTCACCCCAACTGGGCAATGTGCAGAACCCATCTTACCCTTGTACCAGCTTTGTCAAGGACATTGGTGGGGGTATGAATCACATTCAGCGATAGCTTCTAGTTTAACAAGTCCTGCAGGTTCTAACCAGTAAGTGAATGGTCATGTTTTGCATCAGATTGAAATAAATAACTCAATCTGGCCATTTTCTTTTTTAAAAACGTATTTCTTTTTAAGTGAATCAATCAATCACATTGAAATTAGATTAAATCAATATTTTCACTTCTCACAACATTCAGTGATCCTTCATCTGATATATTGTACATGTATTTGACTTCTTAATGTGGTAATTGGTAGCATTAACTTGATAATTGGTTGTGTTTTCTTAGTCTATGATTTGTAGCATTTACATACTTAGGTAATTTGTAGTATTTACTTATAGTTGGTACTTTTAAGCATTTATGTAGTAAGTAGTAAGTTTAATATAGAGGTTAAGGATCTTCAAGTGTTAAGAATGATTTTTTCTGTGTACAGAGAAAGACTTAGTTCTTGCAGAAGATTGATTTTAGGAAAGATAATTGAATTTATCATGGGGTTATTTGAAAACAGCTAATTGATTGCTCTGCTATTTGGCTTGATCTTAACCCTGTCCGTGACTTAATTAAGGAACCTGTGGATTTTCTTTTGCAAATATAAAGCCCCACCAGGATATAATGGAATAGTTATCACAACTATAGTGTTAACCTTTACCAAACATTTACAAAACCAGCAAGAAAAAAAAAGGTAGTTTCGTGCAGAAAATACTTTGGGTATCTCACATAGATGTAACATCTATACACAAAAATATGAGTTCTAAGATATAAGCTTTGAGCTGAAATGCATATCAATTTTTATTTCATATTTGTAAAGGGAAATATATTAAAAATCAAATTTAGACCCATGGTTTCGCTGAGGATAATTAAATTATAAATTATTAATATCTTCTTCTGTCATTTTAGGGTAGAATTCTGTCAAATCAGTTTCTGTTTGTTTCTTATCTTGTTAGTGTTTGCAAGACTTTTGCAAATAAGATAGATCCAGGCCAGCCAATTCTCTGCTTGGATTGTGATAAAAGATTGTAATGGAGACAGTTGTTTGAAAGGCTTTAGTATACATGTGATACACGAATATATAGCCACAATTATTTTATACAGCATTTTATTTTATACTTTTATCTCACTAGCTCCTGTGACTAAACTCTTTATCTGCTTAACACGCTTGATCAAGCTAGGACAGATAGTGTAGATCCAGATCAGCAAGCTGCCACTGAGATAAGGATGTGCACTGTTTCAGACAGAGTTGGTAATAATATATCGTGTTACTGTTGCATGACTTTCTGAGTCATAGCAGATAATTTTAAAATTTTGCATTCCTTAAAGACAGACGTAGCATGATAATGGTCAAAGATATACACCATATTACAAAGGATATACCTTCTAACTAGCAGTAAATCCAACCATTATCATGATCTGTAACAAGATCACTATTACATCTACAACTTTGATCAATGTACATGCGTCTTTCAATACAGGGCACTGGTGGCCATGCAAGTTGTAGAGTTGTGGACTCTACTGACTGCTTGCCTCTTAATACTAAAACATAACAATGCATTCTTCACAAAATATTTCATGGTTAGAAACATTGAATTCTACATGTGCCTGTCCATGAAGTATATAAAAAAGTGAAGAAAAAAAAAAAAAAAACGCAACAGATTGAGACTTTAAACATTATGGTAGAAATCAATTGTTCATACAACACAACAGCTGGGATTTGTAGATAAGGTTTTTGGAAATGATTCAGACTAAATGTTGCATTTGTTCTCACATGGATTGTAATTATCTTGGTGAAAGAAGATCTAATTTAGTTGTTTTATAACTGCTGATCTTAGAAAAACCTATCCAAAACTTTTCACACCTACATGATTACATATATTAATGTTCAGGAAAAAAAAATTCAACATTCTCTGAATTGTTTACGGCATTATTAACCTGAAAGTCAGTGCAAAGAAACCAGTGAAGAATATTTTAACTGATTTTACACAAAATGAGTGCATTTTTCCAGCTAAACAATTGAGATGGAAAGTGTTAAACTTGACAAATAAAATAAAGAAAAAATTAAACATTTCAACTTGAAAATTTGTGCGTGATGACATTACATATGGTAGTTATCAAAAAGTGTTTTTGAATTCTTTTCACTCTATGTAAAGTATAACAAACAATTAAACAGTTTTAGGGCAAGGCTTATGTATTTCCATGTCTATATTGAATGTCATACTTATATGTCCTGCTTAATCTTATACTTTTATAAGGTCTCCTAATGGAATGGAGAACACAAGTATGTTTTCTAAGTAGTAAGACCATTATCTTCAGCTAGAAAACAAATGATGTTAAAAGAGGGTTGGTTAAAAAAGAAAAATCACAAAAAAACAAACACAATGACCTTGAGGTAATATCTTGCAATCCATTTCAAATGTAAACCATTGCTTTATACACTGCATGTGTTTAAGTCCAGGTTTGTGATGAGAACTCACATGTTGTGATGTCTTTCAGACAAGCTGTGGTGTGCCTGATGTTCTATTCAGACATTTGTCTGTGGTCTTTAGCAACCGATAATGTTGACATTTGCATAATAAAAAATCACAAAACAGAACTATCTTTAAAAAAAGTCTTGTTATAAAACACAAAACATAAAACCAACGAAAGTGCAGTGTAAATACAAAACAGTATTACTTCAAAACCAATGTAGATGTTGGATACCTCCTTTAAACAAGGTCCCCCCTTTTCTTGAGACACCGACATGGACAGAAGCCTAATATGTATCTTGCTATTTTTGCTAATGGCCCTATCTAATTCTTAATCATCCTTTTATGCCAACATGCAAAGGTGAATCAGTAGCAAACAGTACAGATCTCGATCGGAAAGTTTCCAGCAGTTAATGACTAATCTGGATCCACACTATTTGCAGTCATATCGTTACGTGCCAAGCAAGCAGGCAATAAGAGAAGCTACATGGAAATGTTATTGGCAAAGGCTGGTACTCTGTATAGAAATGTGTCTCCTAGATTCCTCAATTAGTGTGTGCTGATTGGGTTTCAGTGACCACCATGCATATAAATGGTCTGCTAATACTTCCCCTTCACATCCTTTTCTTTGCTGATTTGTCAATCTGTGTTTCTGATGATGCAGCTCTTTAATCTGCAGCAGTGATAAACAGATTGGATTTTGCAACTTGAAGATGTGATGTGTTGTTGTTTTTTCTTGTTGTTGCTTTCCTGGAAGAAGCATAAAATAGTGCATATAACATTGGATATTTTTTGATAATGTGAAAAACAAGGATTTGATAGGCTTAGTACTACAAAAATCTTGAAATGATGAGTAGACTTTTCTTAAAAAAACAACACTAACAAGATAAAAAACCAAGTAGAAACTGATTTGACAGAATTCTATCTTAAACAGATAGAAGAAGATATTAATAATTTATAATTTAATTATCCTTAACAAAACCATGAGTGTAAATGTGATTTTTTATATATTTCCTTTTAAAAATAGGAAATAAAAATTGATATGCATTTCAGCTCAAAGCTTATATCTTAGAACTCTTATTTTTTTGTATAGATAGTTGTTTATTATCATAGTCAGATATTCTTACCCAGTAGTAATGATTCTTTTTAATGACAATCTGACCTGCTTTTCATTATTGTTGCTATGACAGTGATAAAAATCTAAAAAAAATCCTGAAGTATTTCCTTAATGTCAAGTTCAAATTTTAGCAAATTTCAAAAGGTGCCTTTATTTTTTATGTTTCATAAAAAAAGAATTCACTTTATTTTAGTATGCCTTCATAATACAGCCATAAAATGTTACAAATATGATTTTTTTTTTATGTCTGTAAATACTAGCTGTAAAATCTTGAATTATAGTATAATAATTATTTTTTTATTATATGATCTCGATGTGATACATTATTTACTCACTTAAAGTTATCTTTAGAGGAAATGATGTATTTAAAGTTTAGCCATTGAGCTAATCAATTTGGTATTCCATTATATAAACCCATTAATGTGACACATGTGAGTGGTTATGTAAATCTTGGCTGTACATTACAGAATGATAATAGATGTTGTTAGTGGTTACTGGGGATAGCATGTGTCCCTGAAATCAATTAGTTCACATTCAATTATATGTGAAAGTAACACATAAAACTAAGAGTTTAACAGGCATGATCTGGTGATATTAACAGATGCATAACATTTCTACTTTAATGCTATACATATATTTGATTCAGTATTGTTCAGCTTGGTTGGTTTGTTTGGTTGGTTAGTTTGTTGTCCTATTAATAATATTAAAGCTTTCAGGAGAGGGTGTGCATTGAAGCAGATATAGTGCTGTCTTCACTGTGAAACACCTGGCATGATATGCGTTATCCTTACACCGGGCCTACCAGTCAGAGAACTGCTCTTATATTTGCTTGTCAGTGTTAACAAGGTAGCTATAACACTACCATTTCTTAAGACTTTGTTGAAGCCCTGATTTAAACTCAAGGCCTTTAATAGATGGAGATGACACTCTAGTTTGAGTTTAAAAATTATCATGTAGTCACACAACAAAGAATCGAGATCAGAATCAAGAAACAGACAAAATGTTCAGTTATAAGTAACATTCACAACAAATTAGCACCAAAAAAAAACAATGTTATGCTAAATTTATGCATTAAACAAAAGAGAGTAGATGAACTGGCAAGATCATGTACTCATTATTACAGAAATGTCAAACATTATCTGAAAAATATCAGAATTTACACTAGTATCATTCATAAGGTACAACACTGGTGTCCTTGCCTGGAGGCATTTTAAGATCTCCAGGAGATTTTCTGTGTCACTGATAGTCCAGATCAAACTGTTGACAAGGAAACAAGTCAGTGGGAATAACTAAGGATGATCTGGTGTCTTTGTATATCAGTTCATTCAAATGAAAAAAGTTACTTCTCCCTCTGGGAAAGTTAGAGTAGGACTTCAGATGAGTGAGGGGGAGGGGGTGATGGAGCGGGGGGGAACAGTTAACAGTAAGTACTTTAAGATAGAAGCTCAGAGTGAATGATAGGTTTGAAGGACAGACAGACAGACCGAGAAAGAGAGAGGGAGGGGGAGGGAGGGAGAGATTGAGAGAGAGAGAATGCATGAGAGATACATGTACTAAGAGCAAGGTGCTGTTTTCACTTTCTATATATTTTTTACAAAGATTTCAGAATACCTTGGAATTGCTCATTTTTTAGTGAAAAAATCCAGACCTTTTACATCAATTTACACATTAGATAGGTGTTGTTTTCTCTTTTTAGAAAAAAAACAACAGACTTATCTGTCTTGGGAGAGAGTCTTAGAACTTTCACCTTGATTGTAGATTAAATGTATTGAAATGTTTCTGAAGGGTGGATGTAATTGAGAACCAATTAACTGTAAGGTGGGCACAGATTGACATCTTGATGTATTCCTTCTGTTCTAAGTGTAGAAAATAGAAAACAGTTTCTTCTGATGTTTAGTAACTATTTTGGTGTTTTGCAAGAAGTTTTCTCTTTAGTTGTCAAAGTGCCTCACTTTTTCATGTATGGCTCATTTAACTTCTTTTTGTTTTTGTGTGATGTTCCTTTATCTTTGCTAATTGTATTTGTCTTTCTACAAGGAGGTTGCAATTTGTTTACTTCAGAAGGAAGGAGTAGCACTTTGAAACTGTGAATTAACATTTGTTTCTATACATAGTTTGCAACTTGTTTTCATATAACTCAAAAGTTAAGTGCTGATATTTATTGTGTGAGATAGAATAATTATCTGCTGGAAATCAAGTAAAAACAATCCATTGGAAGAAAACTAAAATTTCTCATGGAAACTTACCCCGTGCTCAGTGTAATCAATCGTGTCGGTCTCATTTTGATCCTTATTTGGATATAATTGACAACCATGGAAATCGCATTACCTTGGTGACGTAATGAACTGTTTGTGTGGTTGCCTGGCAAGTTGCAGGGAGAAAGGAAAAGGCAGCAAAAGGATACGATTGGTCCGTGACCTCTCAAGTATTGCAGAGGTGGACAATGAGACAGAAGTATCCAATGTTGAGGTCACATATGCGGAGTCAGGTAGGTCCACATAGGGACTTTCAGTGCTTTGATTAAATAAAAAAAAAAGGAAAAAAAAAAGAACAACACAGAAACAAACAGTAATACTCAAACAAAACATGAAAGAAGTATAACTAGAACAAACACTTTTTTTATTTTGTTTTATATTTTTTCTGTATGTAAGATGCCTAATTAATTTATATAAACAAATCTTAGTAATTTTGCTAAAATGTTGTTTTTTGTTTGTTTTAATATTATATAATTATGTTACATATCCTTGTTGATATACTTACAGAGACTGAGCAGCAAATAGTGTTGATCCATATCAGACATCTAACAGCAGGGAGCTGGCTGATCTGGATGTACACTATTTGCCAAAGCCTTATACAGATGTAAATAGCAGGCTAAGAATTACAATATAAAAAAGACTTAAGTAAGTTTCCTTTCACTAAGGCAGATTTCTTTTTTTCCTGATTTATTTCACATAAAGGCCAGATAATATTAATTGTACCTTAAATGGGGTTTGTTGAGGTGACAGACACATGTAGTGAAAGTATTTTTCTGACTTTGGCAGTCATTGTAGACTGTTACTTTTTTAGAGAACCATGATATTCTCTCAGAGTCTGAAATTGTTATCAACAAAAAAGTACGTATTTCTAATCTTTGTAAAAACACACCACATAACATAAACAATAAAGTAACATGTTCAGGGCACTTGCAAAGAGAAATGAGTCAGAAAGTTTCCTTAATTAAGAATCAAGAGTGTGGCTTCCAGCTAAGGCAGTTTTCTTCTCTTTTTTTATCTGATTTAGATGACATTAAGGCCAACTACTATCTTCTATAGGCTAAATTGTGATGACATTAAGCAACATTTTGGCCTGGATGCTGCAGTGAGTGAGAGTGATTTGTGTTCAGGGATATCAGGCTGCATTTTGTACTCTCTATAGTTGAAGGGATCAGCTGTTATTTGAACAAGATGACATTCACTGCTTCCTTCATAAAATGTAATGGAGACTTTGAATCTGGCCACAAACATAATTTATGTGTATCACAACTGATATTGATTTTCCACAACAATTGTGAAGGTATCTATAAAAAAATTGTTTTGTTTTTTTAAATCTCCACTTATCCATAAAAGTTTAATTAAATGTTTGTCAAGTTTTGCAATTATTGAAGGTAATACTGTTGCTTACAATGCTGTCTCTCTTGTTAACTAAAATAGACTTAAATGGTCTTTCATAAATATAAATACATAGTCACAATGATAATTTTTTGAAGATAACAAACCATTATTATGAAAACTATTATAATAGTGAAGGAACACTATTTGTTACTGCCAAATATAATCACTTGTCACAAGGGTTAACAAGACCATGTCAAGATTTTACCATCTATACATTAAATGTCAATATTCATTTTAAAATTTGAATATACAATGATCTGTTGGAAAGACTAATTTGTTGAACTAGACTATAATTTTATTTCCTGCAGCGTGATTATGTTCTTAATCATTTCCATTCGTTGTTTGTCTTCATGTTTTAATCATTGACAAAGAACATTGACCGTAATGTGACCTGTTGTCACTGCTGTTCTCCATCCCTTGTATCCATGTCAGAGCCATCTCTCTAGAGTCCATGTGATGCATGGGTTCTTGACACATGTTTAATCATGAGGTAAAATACTGAACTGTCTCCCCTTAATACTCCCTTAATGAATATGATCAATATTCCCATTACCCTAGCCAGTTCCATGACTGTCCAAGAACTAGACTGAGACCTCTCCTTTACTACCATCTTTCTCTTTCACTATTTTCTTTTTCACCTTTTTGTTTTTTCTCAGATCATCTCCTTGTCTCATTGACCTGCAGTCTTTCTCCTGCACATTCTCTATTCTTAACCTTCTAATGACTTGTTATTTCTACCAAAGACCTCACACAAGTTTTCACCATTACCCATCTCAGACTGGTTCACTGCCTGATTCCTTGTTCCTGATAATTTTGCCATCACCCTTGTATCAGGTCCAGCCCTGATCTAGTATCAGTCTACAATCTTTACAAGCATCATCACAGCTACTGGGAGTCACAAAGGAGAATAAGCATACAAAAAGTATGCGGACACACTATTTTCAGACTTATACATAAACACTGTTTATTTGTTGTGATAGAATTATAGCTCCTCTCTGACTGCTCAGCCCTAACGTTAAGTGCATAAGAATCTACATGTTTTCTAGCTGACTGCCATCCTCTGCAACATGTTTTGGATATTTCATTTGATTTATTTTGTATTTTCCTGGTTCTTTCCAATACAAACCAGACAGTCTTGATCTCTTTCCTGCCTTTTGCTTCTCTGCTGGAGATTGGGACTGCTGTTTAATGATGACTGGTCAAACCCCATGAAATGGTCAGTTTATTGACTGATTGAGCCATAGAGCCAGCTGAAGACAGGTCTAGTAGCTGGTGCTTACAGGACAGAACATGTTACTAATGAGAAGACAGCTACGGGGTTAAAGGTCACTGACCAAATGTAATTGATGTTATTGTTACTTCCCCACTAGAATATGAAATATATGAGACATAACAAGGAATCCAATAGGAGATTGTTATTTTAACCCTCCCTCCTCCATTACTCCCGTCATAGAATATGAAATATATGGGACACATCAAGAGAAGATTTTTGATTGGCATCCTGCTGAGGAAGTGTGACCCACAATTAATATGCTTATCTTATCTGCCATTTAAATTATCTTAGAAGTGCCATGGGGTAAATTCAGAGATGATAAAATTAATAATGCCCAAACCTGTTAACCTCATTTACATTGATTAGCAAATTATTGATAAACATAAAATCTACAGCTCCTTGAAATACATAGTTTTAACTTAAATGTATTTATTGTGGTTTAGGATATTTTTATAACTTAGATAATCAATTAAGATCAACAAAATTTTCAACAAGACAATATTTTATAGTGTTTTAATAAAAGTGGTTTCTACGTCTTTGCATTACTTTAGGGTGTAGAATTTTTATTAAGTTACTATATGCTATTGAGACAGTTAGTGATCAGTTTAATTTTCTTCTTAGAAACAATACCATCTGACTTAAGAAGTGATTAGGCCAGAACCCAGTGAAAAGAACAGAATTTTTCTTTGTGCAAGCAAACCATGTAAGAGGTTGAATACAACAATTACCACCAAGTCATACATGCATTAAACATATCTGCGCTTGTAACATACTCAAATATGACAGTTCTCTAAATTAAAAGATGCCCTATGAAAAAAGATGCTATGTAAATACCGGTATCTCAATATTACTTCTTCAACATGTCTGGACACATATTAAACTCTCTGAACATTTATCACTGTCCTGATACTTGGAGTTTTTGTATCAAAAGTTGATATATAAAATTACAACCTATATGTGTTGTTTAGGACTGTTTTCCTATTTCAGACACACAGATGGTCAGACGGATTACTAATATCAATTGTCTTTCCTACATAAAATAAAAACTGATTTTCTTGGTAATAATACAAGAGTCAAACAGAAATTCTGGCCAGAGGTAATAAGGCTGGAGATAAGGTCCCCAACACATATTGAGCATTTGATTGGTTGAATTTTGAGTTTGGCCAATCAAATACCTTGATGCTTATTTCTGACTCAAGCTCATAGTTTTATGAACTCAGGCCCATAACTGTACTAGTAAGTAGATTTTAACTCAAACATGGTACTTTATTCTCATTTCAGACACTTCGTATGAGAAGTTGGTGGGAGACAAGGAGGTACGGCGAGGCAGTGTTCCCACAGTTCCTGCAGCCGTGGACGAGGATTCTGTCATGATGGAGACCAGTCTCAACCCCCTCTAGATTCACAGTAAGCAAACTAGACCAGATTTAAGTAACATATTTGCATGATAAGCTCTTATCGAAGCTACATAACCAGTACATGTTTTTAAATACTAACATATTTGACAACAGTATCATGTATTCTGGTGGGTACATGTATGATGTATTACTTGAGACTCTGCAATTACTGTAGGAGGTCACTGGTTTTGTTTAAACTTATTTATTTATAGTTGATTTGGGAAAAAAAAAAAAATCACCTTATATTAATATCCTCATGGCTGCCCACTTCCTGGGTAGAACCAGTTCTCGGTAGTGAGTAGCTGTAGTAATGTGCAGTATATAGTCTATATAAGGACTTACATGGCATGCTTGGTTTTAAAATTTGAATCCAGGACCCTATGATCTGGAGTCTTTTAACCACTAGACCATGAATGTCCAGAAGTCATTGGTTAGATCTGTCAAGGCCCGTAAAGTTATTAAGTGGTAGTTATAAACTTCCCTTGTAAAAAGGCTTGCTAACACGGGACTTGTTTGCTATAGTTCTTTTTGATACATTGTCAGCACCTTTTTATGACATGATATCACAAGAAAGGTAGCACTATATCTGTTTCAAGAGATCACTGTATGCATACATGTATTAACAAAAAAAAATGGCTAACAAACCTTAAAATGACGAACTGAGAAGCAAACTTGTAGTTATGAAGGGAAATTAACTCTTACAAACTCACTTTCTGTTACTTTCCTAGCTATGCAAAAGTTCAATCCCTTTTAGAAAAAAAAAGACTAAATAAAATACACAACAACAAATGACCTGTTCTTTTTTAATTACTTATACACAATTAAATGTCTAGCATGTCATAGACACATATTTTTTCATAATATTAGTTTATATATCAAATACAATGTAGCTTTAATTGTTGAAGTACTGAAAGGGAATTATGTTGTTTTCTGTTATCCTTAAGTCAAGGATTTTTTTAAAAATTATTTCTTCATTGAAAATCCATGTTCAGACTTTTAGTCAATAAAATAGGGACAAATTGCTTGATATTTCAGAGAATGCTGCTTTAACTAAATTGATATAAAATAAATATATTTAATATTAATTAATTATTTTTATTGACAGATTTTTTTTATAACATTTGAAAAAAAAACCTCACACAATGGACCTTGTTTTACTTCAGCAGCTTGTCTCTTTATTGGAAAAAAGATGAGAAATCATATTATTTTTTTTTTAATAAATTTGTTTCTGGCACACAAGAAAATTCTGTAATTCCAATTTAAAAATTGCTAATTTCTGTAAGAGTACATTTCTGCAATCATTTTACAAAAATGTCCAGCACATATGAAAATGACTTTTCTGTAGTAATTTGTCTTGTTAATATAATTTGTCCTCCCACAACTCAGTTGGTATTCAGCTTTAAATGACAGGGTGTTTGTTCCTCATCAAACCTTCAACATGATATCAAGTTACATACACAACATTTTACAGACAGTTATTTTGGCAGCAAAATGCATGGGAGGTGGTTTAAAAATGTCTCAAATATCTGATTACAGTAATTCAAAGCTGCGCCATAACCACCTGGCCTTTTTATGTCATTGTGAAATGAATGTTTTGAGGGTCATGATCAAGTAGTTGAATGAATAAAAAGACTACTATCAGTGAAATTACTTACTAAAAATGTCTAAGCTTGTCTATAATGGTTTTGTAGGCTTTCAAATGGCCTTACTAATCTTTAACTGTATACTGCTGATAACAAATTTATCCTGTTAAGGCAATAAATGTAGATCTAGATCAAACAGCTCTCACTGGGGCTGTCTAGTCATGATCTGTGCACTATTTGGATCAGCGTCTCTAGCAATATATTGTGCTACCTTCAAATGTAGTTTGTTAGCTAAAATTCTGGACTTTGTATTGTTTAGAGATAAATTTTGCAGGTTCAGGGTTTATAAGACTACAAACTTCTATAGACATGTAGTGAAAAAAAGAAAGGAAACACTGTTGAATATATATTTTTAATTCAGTTTGGTAAAAGGGTCAGAAAGGGAAACAATGCAATGTTAACATTCTTCTGCTGGCATGAAAAGTTATGATGATTTGTACTTCAGTCTATGTAAATAATAAGTAATTTAAATGATTATGATTATAGTTTCATTATTGAATGATTTATTAGGGAACAGAAACTTGTTTTTTGAACTGACATAAATGATTAATCACATTTATCAAGCAAAGGCCTTTAGGATTTGTGGCATTCTTTTGTAGCTTATACAAAAGGTCTATTTTGACATTTCATTAAAAAGATGGATTGACAGATCAGATTTCTTAGATTGACTTGGATGAAGCTGAACATTTTTTTAAGATCAATGGTGATTTCTAATGAGGAAAAATGTATTTAAAATAAGTATATTGATCATTTTATGTTGTTGTTGTTTTTCAAGTTAGGTCGATTTAATGATTTGAAAAGACAAACTGGTCTGTGTGGATTTGTAAATGCTAATTTCATTCACCATCACATTAAATACTTCCTATTAAGATGATAAATATTAAAATAATCATAAATGAAGTTTGCAATATAAACATGTAAATTTCAAGCACTTTATTGATAATATGCGACATATTGCTACAGCCAGTGTATCATTTGTGCTTCATTCCCTGAGGCTGCTTTCAGCAATGTACCTATATATAGATCAATGCTACTGTAAGTACTGTAACTACAAACATGCTGAGCGGAACTATATCATTTTGCAAATAGTGAAGATCCAGATCAGCCAGGTCACAACTGGAAAGCTGTGTGATCAGGATCTGCACTATTTGTTTCTGAGTCTATAGCAAATTGACTGTTAAATTTATTTGCCATTGAACACAAATAAGTAACAATTTATTTTTGGTTTGATAATGACTTAAGGAGGACATTGGTCAATAGACTTCTGTAGTTGTAGAAGAAACTTTATATGTTAATAAACAACTGTTAATGAAACTTCTATTCTATACAATAAAGAACAAACATGTTTGTATGTTCATCATGCAGGAATTGTTGTTGTTGTTTTTAAACTAGTCCTCAGTTTACAGCAGCATCTATGGTCACAGAGTACCTATAATATGTTTAAAATCAGAAAGTAAAAGAAGGTAATGGGTACCAGAATGAAAAAAAAAATAATCAAAATATAAAATAATGAAATTAATAAAGTAACTATCATATATATCTAGTTACATAGCTTGAGATTTTCTTTTAATAATGTACAAGATTTTCAATTGGCTGTGTTGTTGTGGAAACCTTAAAATGAGTTGGTCACAATTTTCTATAGGTACATTACACATAAAACTACCGGTACTGTTCCATTCCATATTATCTCACCCTTTTCAGGTGTAAAATTTTAATGTTCCAACTAGTTATAGCTTGAAGTTTCTAAATAGTTTTTATAACATCAGGTTGTTTTTTTTTCTGCTAAAAAATTTCAGTGCTTAAATTATACAAAATAATGCCCATTTCGACTATGAGTATTTGTTAGGAAATAATGTGTGATGCTAATGGCACACTGGCATACATTATGTCTTTTTACTAGATTTTAAAGCTCACTGAATGTCAGAGTCATTAGGTGAGTGACTCATTGACATGATGGCCATGGTCTTTGGGGGGAGGGGGGGGTTCTTTAAAAAAAAGAAAGATATTTTTTAGCCAAATCTGTTACAGTAGAACAGTGCATCAGTCTTTTTTACTTTTAATAGCTTGGGGTCATATATTTTAGTAACCGAAGAAGTAAGCATGTAAGGCGTCCTGAGATACATGTATTTTGTAATTCATAGTACCAACCTATACAGTCTGCATGGGAGCCATTATTCTGGGCTTGTGATTGTACTTCGGATTAATCAAACAGACACCAGCTGTGGTCTAGGTGCAATTTCTTCATCAACAACTCAATACAGTTATTGTACATGATACATTCCTAACACCTACATACAAGATGTATTCTTGAGGGCTCTTCAGAAAGTTCTTGGATTTTAGTATTTTCACTTCATAAATAAGTGTTTTATTGCACACATGGTGGGTCGATACACAGCCCAAAACAAAAGAGAAGTTCATGCATATTTTGATATGTTTGTTGTTGGCTTTCAATTCTACTAAGATGGTGTCCCTTTGAAGCTACTACATGGTTGCCCCCACTGTGACATCTTGCTGGTAGAGAAATATCATCAACAACTAAATATACTTACTACACATGATAGGTTCCAACACATACAGAACATATTCTTGAGGTTTTTCTTCAGAAAGTTCTGGGATCATAGTAGGTTAATTAACTATAATCAAATTGATGCAATAATTCCTTACGGTTCACCCTGTGCAAAAATCCGGAAGAAACAACATTTATATTGTATTTGATGTATAAATATGGTTCATTTGTTGATTGTCTTGATTGACAAAACAAAAAAATTAAAGTTAAACAATGTCATCTAGTGTCCACTTGAAACAGATAACACGTGCTATCAAGCAACTATGAGTTTATATTTCAAGCTTTTACATTATCCTGTCTGCAGACAAGCAACAGCCATTTTTTAATGAATGCAGTCCATAGCTTAAACCATAGCATTTGTCCGAATCTTTGGTCTAAAGGATGAGAGGCTGAACTCGACTTCAGCGGGTCCCTGGTTAAAGCCCCCAAATGACCACCAGATATAAGTCATTGGGCAAGACTATTGTGACAGGTATTTATGACATGGATACTAGCTCTACCCAGGAAGTGGGTAGAAGAGAGCGATTAATATTATTTGAAAGACTGTGTTTCAGCATTTACTATAAACAGATACTGTATATATAAATTAACATAAACATTTTCTTTTTCTGAAATTGTGTTTGTCTTTTAAATGTGTAAATAAATGCAGCTCACAGAATGATGAACTTCTTTTTTAACTGATCAGACATCCTTTTTATAACTGGTTAGAACTTATTTTGGAATGCCTTAGACTTTGTTCTAATCTTCCATGACAAAGAAGTCAACTATTTCTTTGTGTGTTTTGAAAATAAAAACAAATGAAAATTACAGTTTATTTTTTTTATTTAAGAAAAAAATCATTTTTATGTAAAATATTGTAAACTTTTATTGACACATAGCCTTAATATATGTTTAACCTATTGCAAACATAATTTTCACTTACTGAAAGTCTTGTTTTGTCAGTTTGGTCCATTTGTATGTGTCTTTCTGGTGTATAAATTCCCATAATATTTAAGACATTGCTATTTACTCTGTACTTTTTCAAAAGAAAACAAGTCCCTTATGTTTAAGCCAGTGTTTCCCTGTATGGCTAATTAACCTATGTTCATAATGGTTTGTATTCTGTAAAACTACTTAAGACAGTCATTAATTGTGAAAAGAAAATAATCTAATGGAAAAAATAAAAAAATGAAAAAAGATGAAAATTATCAATTTTAAAAAATTATAGAAAGCCTACTTGACCAATTGCGACTATGTCACATTAAGGCCTAATGTTAGTTAATACATGAATATAATTTGTAAGTGTTAGATGTACATATTATGGATGAATATTCTTGCCACCACTTTAGTGTCAGGTTTCAGGTTTCATTAAAGTTTTTTGTAAGTTATCTGGAAAAGTGAAAAATAAGTGCAATTGTAATGCTACTTGATAGTACATGCACATGCAGTATATGATTTAAATTTTTTGCATGTTACTTCTTAATATGTTGCTACCATATATATACATACATACATGCATACATACATACATACATACATACATGTTATTCTTAATTTCATGATATCTCAAGTAGTTTAACGAACAAATTTATTATCAAGAGTAATTTCTGTTTTCATAAACATTACAAGGCTTTCATAATACCACTGATGTAATGCTACTGATCTAAAATAAGATTTTAAGTTTTGCTATCAGATTTTAACTCATTAAATAGAAGAAGTGCTCATTAATCTATTTTTAGATAGGTTTTAGCATGAGAAGTGACTGGCAAACTCTGGCAAAGAAAATAGCAGTTACATGCTAATTCCTGTTATGATATTTGACTATGTGATAATTAAATACATGTTCATGATAACAGATATTTATCTTGAAAACCTTTAAACTTTGATTACATTTTCTGGTTGCAAAAAAAAAAAAATGACTGTGTAAAATTTAAATATTTGGAGCTTATTAAAGGAAAAGTGTGAATTATCACAATTAATTTGTTCCTTATTTTCGTTCCAGAATTTCCTCATAAGGAAAGGATTTAAATCCAACCTGAAAAGGACAAAGTCTGCCACAAAGCTGGACAGGAAGCGTGCATCCACATCAACTCCTGACCCTGATAGGTAGGTCAAGGTCACTGTTGTGTCGATTGTCGTCATAGCAATGGAAGGGTTTGAGGTTACACTGTTGTTATTGTTTTTTGTTTTTTTTACCATGGTGGTGTCAGTCATCGTAATGTTGTTGTTTTGGAAAGTTATGCAAAGATTTGCTTAACTTTAATATAGCTCAAAGTTTTTCCATGGTGAGGTAAATTTAACTTATATATTTTTTTTTTGTAGAGCTTAAAATAGTTTTTGTTTTGTGTTGTTTTAAAGGAGTGAGGATTGTTGAACAGTATGTTTCTTTAATCTGTCCCAGTTATTGCCATGTCCCAGTTATTGCCATGTCCCAGTTATTGCCATGTCCCAGTTATTGCCATGTCCCATGTCTATTGCCATGTCCCAGTTATTGCCATGTCCCATGTCTATTGCCATGTCCCAGTTATTGCCATGTAAAAGATATTTAAAACTACTGAATATTGAATCTTTGTTATGTAGTTCAATGTCACAGTGCTGATTGTTTTTGGTGTTACAGCAGATAACTGCTGTGATAAACAGTTTGTACAATTATTTGAAATGTCCGGAACATATCTTCAGATATGCTTACTGCTGTGCATATTTTGTCTAATCCATCCTATTATGAACCTTGAGTAACAGCCAAATTGCTTACTTCAGACATGCATGGTTAGAACTATCCCTAAACAAGATATCCAAGGACATTCCTCTTTTTTTGTAGAAAATGAAACCGAAATCGCAAAATAAGAGCAAAGTGGTGTAATTTTCTTGAAGAAAACACTGACAAGAAAATATTTTAATACACGTCTTTATAAACTTAAATTTGAATTGAAATAACAAGTTTTAAAGAAATATTTCTCTTGCAAAGTTATTATGTTATTATATTGATACTCAGCTAGAAGATGCAATTGATGTTGATATTCTGCTACAAGATGCAATCATATTTATTATCTTGACATATGTCCACCTTTTGGGAAATATTTTATTGACTGATTACGTAACTGAACAGAGGAATCATGGGTACACTTTTAATATGTGCTTTTCATATCCATGTATAGTTTTTATTCTACATTTGTTGTTTTTAATCCTTTCATTATACACTTAAAGCCTTATTCCTTATAGACCTAGGTTTCAAAGGCATAGAAAAATGTAAGTAGATAGAATACTGTCAAGATTGTATAGGCAGGAATTCAGAGAATTTGCTATAAAACAGACATAATATTCTTATATTTTGGCAAATCTTACCAAAATGCTTGTAAAAAATTGGAGAAGAGAAATGTTTTTTTGATTTTATATAATCGGTAAATAAGTACTCAGCTGGTAAATTGTATGTACAATGTCTCTTACTCATGATGTTCTTATAAGTCATCTACGTTAAACAAAACTGTCTATACTTGATTTTTATAACAGATGATGACTTTCAAGTAGATTTTGTAACTGATATTGTTTTATTCAATCAGGTTTTATTTATGTTTTAACTTAACCCTACAGGAAACTGTTGGGCCACTTGTTACCTTACTAGTTCTCTATGCTGCACCTTTCTTATATCTATTGAAAAATATGTAGTCATCATCCTTACTTGAAATTAACATTAATAATTGAAAACATCAAATTGAAAAAGGGGGATATTTAAAGCCCCCTAATAAGATTGAGGCTAAGAGAGATAGACAGATAGATGGATGGATGGATTTTATTTTGAGTTGACAAGATAGCAACAAATTTTATTAACCAGCTAGATTCTTTTACAAATAAGTAAACAACTTGTCTATTAGCACTCTGCTGCCTTATCATGATCTGTCACATCAAATGTCAAAAAATGTTTGTATACATTTTACAGTCACTTTCTTGTTATTTACTCTTATGTATTTACACCTAAAACTTTTGTTGACATCTTTGTTAATATAAATCAGGAGCCCCTGGCACTAGGTCAAACTGTCTATTTCAGGACATTTTACCTAAATTTCTTATCAAAGTGTTAAATAACAAGCCCTCAGGGAATGTTTCACAAGTTCTTGATGACATAGATATAAATAGCTTTACACTTAGGTATTAAACAACATTGAACAATCTTAATTAAAATATGGTTTACTTTTGCATTGGCAATTAAATAATAGTGTTGTTAAAAGTGAAAGATAGCCACACTTTAATTTATAACTTTGCTAAAGAATAAAAATCTGCATGTTATGGTTTACCCATGCACCTCACTTTAAATAGGTTTCTTTTGTTAATTGATATGGCACTCTGGGTATTTATCCATTGGCTGATATTAGAATTATTTATAAACAGGTTGTGTTGGAGCAAATTGTTGATCTAGCCGCAAATTCAATGATGTTTTGTCTGCTCTGATGGCCAAAGTATAGAAACATGTCTACAAGTTACTTGCTACTCTGAACATTTTACATTTGGCTGAAAGTGTAGAGTTGCAGATTTGTAACTCCTCTGACTGAATGACCACACATCTCATGGTTTTGAGTCACAGTTCGGAGATGGGAAGGTATTTCCCAGCAGACCTGCAGTGTCATGTCATTATCTCCCTTTAACAGCTTGATGTCACTTTAATCACCATGATTGTGTCATTATGATTTATCCCGGAAACAAACACACTGTACATTTAAACTAAGACCATTACTGATACAAATGTACAATTTATATATGCAGAGAAGGACAACATTTCTTCTTAAATTTCAAATCGCTGTCCAGTTATGGCAGATTTCTTTATGTCATTTGTCAAACATTTGTCAGGCTACCATTGTTCTCTTCCCTTGCACCTCTTTACATAATACAGTAACATTTTATAAATTCCAGGGTTCCCACAGAACCGGGAAATCAGGAAAAAGCCGGGAATTCGAAAATAAACACTCCTGGTCGGGAAAAGACCTTAAATTTGACATGATACGAAAAAAAAACGGGAAATTACCGGGAAAACTGTTAGTGCATTTTAATAATCATAAGGCATTTGAACTGAATTTGATTTAAAAAATCAGAGTATTTGTTGACATACATTTGTAAACTTCCCATGAATATTTACTGCAAAACTCTTAAATGTTCACATTCATAGACCTAGCTTTAAAATGGACAAAATACCTGGAAAAAACCTGGAAAAGACCTTGAATTTTTCCCTTCAGAAATTGTGGGAACCCTGAAATTCAGTCTCAACATAAAACTGGGTCTTGATTGGTGACATCCTAAGTGTCAATTGCATGGTCAGCGTCCATTTCTCCCCTCATTCTTTATTTCTGTGCACACTGCATTATGTGTTCAGTTTTATCAGGGGCATTGCTAATAACTTAACAAATTGCAAATTGTTGCCATGACTGAAGATAATGGCAAGGTTAACCTTTGATATTTCTGGTTACTTTATATTCCTTGGCAATTGTAATTTGTGTGAATAAACAGCCAATTGTAACATTGCTACTCCAGATACTTCAGCCTGACCTCTAAGGTATTCTAATAATACCAAATTGGTCAATTTCTAGAACATTAAAAGTCCATATATTGTTCTTTTATGAAACAATTTGAGGACATTTCTCTTTGTTGTAATTCAATCAAATAAACTGACTACAAAAGTCAGATGTATGATGTGGTTTTCCATATTTGGATATATTTTATTCATGCACTTGAGTGATATAATATTGACCACCATGGAAGAATTTCATATTATGCATTGTTTTGTATTTCTAACACTCAGTTATTACCTTTATATTTTCTCCTAGACAATAAATCTTTGCCATCTAAGCACAAATTGATCTGACTGAGGCAAATAGTGGGAGCGCTCTGATCTAAATCTGCACTTTTCTTGCTGAGTCTCTTGCAATAAAGTTGTTGTCATATAACTTGTATTGTGAATTGCTTAAAAATTAATGAATCATCATTTAGGCTGGCAGCTGGTACTCATTATTTGATAGGCTCAAGCGATTTTTAAGGCAGACCTACAATTTTTTTTTGGTTTAGAATTCTGAGATATATGCAGTTTTAAACTGTACCTTTGGTCAGAGTGTATAACACTTGGAGCATACGTACCTGATGTGTCTGTTTTTAAGGGTATAAATTTGAATTTTGGCCAAAAGGAATCACTACTGCTCAATCTTTATAAATACATGATATTAGCAGGCTATGAGTCAAACTAAGACCATCACATTTACATGCATACAGTATACTCTACTGTCAAATTTTACCATAATTTGACTCTCGGCAGTTATAATGAATTTTTGTCATAAGAAGACAGCTTAAATAAAGAGAAATGCTATCTTAGGCACATATCAATGTCAAACTCTGTTACCTTCATTTATTCTCAGGAGGCTTTGACCATTTGTATCTTTGTGTCCATGATCTACTGTACATGTACATGTAGCTGTAATATTCATACCTTGCTCATCTTTAGTGTAATTCAGTAACTTGATATTTCAAGGTCGATGCAATAGATGTAAAGTGGGGTTCAGAAAATTACCACCTTTCAAATCTTGAATTGGTTACATGTGGCACTGATTATAGTGAATAAGGCAGTAAATGCCAGAAGCAAAAATTGTGGTTGAGAAATGGATACAGAATTAGTCTAGACTCTTGAATATGTAAGGAATAAATTGCAGCAAAAAGGACTTTGGAGATTTTCTGATTCCATTCTTATCTTGTTAGATAAGATTTGCTGTTCATGTGTATTACATGTCTAGAGTCTAACATAATGGCAAGACAATAATTAATTGAGATATGTTGTTATTGTCTTCTTTTTTTTCCTTTTTTTTGCTGTTAAAAAGTGTGATTAGGGTATGGGAACATATTATTCATGTTTTTTGTAAGACATTAATTTTCCTTACTTATATTTATTTTTGCTTTAAAAAGCAGTGTGACCTTGAAGCAAAATCATGTCCAGCCCATAACTTTGTTATTTGCAATCACATTTTAAAATTATTTCACTGAAATATCAAAACAAACTTTCACGCGAAATTTGCATCACTACCTTAAGGGTCAAAGTCACAGTGTGACCTTGAATCAAAATCTTGCTCAGCCAATACATTTTTTAATCTATCAGTCTACCTTATTAAATACAATACACAATGAATTGTATTTCTTGAATTCTTTGCCATTGTTAGTATGACCAGTTCCATTATTCCCAAAGTTATCTTAGTGGTTGAAATGGCCATTCCCTTCAACCTTCATAGGTACAGGTATGATTATGTCTGACTTTATAGCACTACTACTACATTTACAAAATTCACCTTCATAGTTATACAACAAACCATTTTGTGACAAAATTCCCATTTGGGGAGCAAATTTAAATATTAATATGTCAAGCCATAGATACTTATATTAAATCCCTAACCAGAAAATCTTGCAATACACCATCACAGCCTGCTCCAACAAAACCCTGATTAACACCAAACATAACATACTTGATCAAATGATCTCATAGTACTGGAGTTTTATCCAAAATATTCACATCAAGTAGGTTTCAGAATTCTTGTGCATTTTTCCTATCTTCAACCTGAAACTATTTTTATTAACTATTAAAATTATTTAAAATTATTTTTAATAATTAGATGATGTCTGCTTTTAGAATTTATGTGCATTGTTCACATTGATCACTACATTTTAATAATGAAGTTGTATTCTTTTTTTATAAATTAAATTTGGAAAGTTTTTAGCATACCATACAACAGTCACCTCTGTCTTTTTACCTTTGTAACAGGACAATATCATGTTTCGCTAACTTTCTTCTCAAATGTATTGACTCGGAAAATTAATAAGTAACTGAATAGCAATGTGATATTACTTAAAATACCTGGTGATATCTGCATAGAAATGGGACTGCTTTTACTTTTTTGTAATGAAAATAAACACACATTTTCTTGCACACAATGTTAAAAATATTGACATTTGATCCCTTAGATTGTCTCACTTTTCATAGATTTTTATAAGCTTATACTTTAGAATTTGGCTGACAGTGGTGTTAATTACATCAGGGATTTTTAATTGTAATGAAATATTTTTCCTTTGACCAGCTGACTCCAAGACGTTGTTTAGTAACTTTTAAACACCTGATGTTTGAGTCATCCCTTTAAAAATATTTTGTTATATATTTTGCCAATATTAGCTGAACTTAATATTCCTGGGAACTTTTTTGTTCATGGAAGGCTGTTAGTGTATGAGGTTGATAACTATTTGGAAACAAACTGCTGAAAGCAAATTTTTTGGATATAGAGATTTAAAGTTTCATCATAAACCATTTCCCAATTTCAAAGTTATTTAGCAGTGAATGCAAAACTAGAGCAAAATTGTTGCATAAAAAAAATGCAATTGTTCACAAAAAAACCCTCATTGGCCTCAATTTTAATTTATTACAGAGTCATCCCTCTATCCTTTATACAAGAAAATAAAAACATTTTTTGTAAGAAATTGTATGCTAGTGCTAATCAAAACTGTTTTCACATGTATGGCACAGACCCACACTGACACACAAAATGAAGAAGTGTCTTCAAGTCAGTTTACAAAGTATCACAGCTACAGTAACATGTTTGACACATATCTGGTTGTTCTATAATGGAGGTACAACAACAGGAGGATGTTAGAACAACAAGCGTCAGTGACAGATACATAAAAATAAGAGCTTAGATGTGTAAAAACTCAAGTAGGCAACAGGTCCTTGCCATTTCAACAATTTCATGCCTCACAGACATCAGATAGGTAGCAAAGATAAGCCAGAAAGTGGTTCTCAAAGTAATTTCTCTTGAATTAGTGATGCCGCTGGAGTGTGCCACATTGTTATCTTATTGGAGCCTAAAGTTGGGATTGCTTTCTGTGAATGAAATTTAACTGATGTTTCCATGAAAGTAATTGCATTGGTTGAATTATACTGAGACACATGTGCATTATGACCTATTATGAATAATAAAGACCCAATTGAGTTAAGGATTCATTTTGTGATTGGCTATCTACCATTTGTTTTTTGGGGCACCCATGGTGTAGTGCTAGCATCACTGATTTGCAACTCCCCTGAGCCTCTCAGCTTAGCCTCTCATGGGTTCAAGTTCTGGTCAGGGCGAAGGACTTAATGTGGGAAGGACTTCCAGCTGACTTGCGGTGTGCCGGTGGTTCTACCAAGACATTTGTCTGGGGGTCTTCCTCCACCAAATAGCTGGACATTAACTATAATAATCATAATTGGTCGCTGCAATGTATTTCAAAAAACAAAAACAAAAACATTTGATTTGGTCTTAAATGAAGGAACTGTAATGTAATGTGTGCACTCAAATCATTGATCAAGTTCACAAGTGAAAACAAAATAATAAAAAATAATAAATGTAAGGATTTGTTTTTATTTTGTTCCATGCTAGAAGCTTGTTAATAAAATACCATTGTCTTTTTTTTATTCAGTTAGTAAATAATAATAAGAAATATATGAAACATAAAATCAGTTTTATGCTTCTCAGCAAAACTAATGACAACATTTGCAAAATCAGTACCTTGTGCTAAGAGATTTTGATTATCATGCCATTTTGTTTGCTATCATGGTTTCCTCAACCAAAGAACCAGAGACAAATGGCTTAGTTTCAGTCATTTCTTGATAAAAGAAACAGAAACCTCATTTCTCTCCACTTCCACAAGTAAATTACAAAGATAAATACCTAGTTTAGCATTGGGTAACACATAAAACTGCAATAACTGCCATCTCTATAAACAGGGGTTGACATCTGTGAAGTTACATCTTGTGCGTCTTGTGTGCACCAGACCTATATAACACTAAAACTGCTAAACACTGATCAGGTCTAGGCAGAGAGCAGTTTTAGATCTGCATTTATGGATGCTGACAGTCTAGCAATACATCGAGCTATCACTGCTTGTAGTTGTTAGGCAAATACATGCAAGTAACAATTGTGGTTAGGTTTTGCCCTGAGTGCACATGTAGCAAGGTCAGAGCATGTCAGACCTTTCCCTCCAAAGTGCCACCTGTTTCCTGACTGATAGAACATAATATTCATTTTTTTGCTGAAAATAATTTGAGGCTGAACTGTGTATCACCAGTTGACAGCTGAATGGTTGGCAGTTAGACAAGAGCCAGGTCCATCTTAATGGGCAATCTAGTGTACATTACACTCCTTAATTGGTTAGGTTTTTTACCCTTATGGACATATCATGTATAATTTGACACCATGAAAGAGGCACTATGCATATTGGCATGTTTCCATAAACAGGTAAGGGTTTATAATTTGTCAAAGAACCTATTTAAGCTCTTTACATCCATGTGGTCATTCATATAAGATCCCACAATCTCCGAGGTTTGGAAATTGCATTTGAATTAACATTGTATGTTTATGGGTTTGGGTTTTGTTTTTAACTTTTATAGATGACAAGTTTGAACCTCCATCTAGTTCAAATCTTAGTATATGTTAATCTACATATAGGAACTTATCATATTTTTGTATGACATTTTCATTATGATAATAGATATCATACATTGCTAAATGATATCTGTATCACATCTGCAGGAAAAGCCCGAGGTTACTTTTCTGTAATCTTGGAAAATAAGATGTTTCTTCTGCCATGGTTCCTCAGTTAAAAATCTCAGTGAGTTAGTTTTATCATTGATGATAAGAGAAACATGGTTATTAGAAATCTTACCATTAAAATAGATAACATAGAGAGAAAAAAGCAACTGTTGTAGGGTCAAGGTCATATAAACACAGAATTAGGTCAATCAGATAAAGTTGCTGATATTTAAGAAGTCCGTCTATGATTCCAACAGCAGCACTTGGTTAAATGGATTGCAAGAAGGGATCTGGAAGATATGGAAAGTTAAATCATTGGGAGGCTGTCTAACTCTGAAACTTGTACCTACTGAAAAATGTCACTAACAAATGGCAAGAAACTTTTAAAGGTTGGTTCAGGCTGAAGCAACATCTCAGAAGTGCATGTAGTCTTAATGCAAACAGACAATTTAGATGTGCACCATATGCTAAGTTCTAATGATTCATATTGCACATGTAATCTTTTTTTTTAGAATGCATCTGGGTTAAGGTTTGAATTTTAGACTATTTATGGGGAAAGATTTCGGTTAAAATTTAGTGTCAATGCAATAAGACACATTACTGTCATATCTGCAGAAAATTGTGTAAGATCCTGATCTGACAGCTCCCAGCATGTGCTGGCAGATCTGGATCTGTACTATTTGCCTAAACCTGATCAATTCAAGCTTCGAAGCATTTAAGAGTTTACAAATTTGTCTGCCGATGAGAGGCCTGAGCTGTTTGGTGTCTAGTCTAATTGGACAGCAACAGCAGCCTGATGTATTTTGCATGTGCATCATGCATCTTCTTTAAATATAGTTTTTGCTCCAATATGTTAGCCAGGCATTTACTGTTGAATTTAGTAATCTTTGTCTGATTTGTTCTTTAAGACTGATTGGTGTGATAAATATATGAATAATATGATAATTGTTAAGACACTAAGTTTGGTTGATTTTATTATAATAATAATAATAACAATTATATTATTATTATTATTAGTCATCATCATTATAATTGTTATTTTCATTATTCAAGCAGTGTTGAAAAATTAGTTTTTAAGTACAGACTTGCCCCTATTATTAAAGTTATCTTGTCCTTTGGCTGCAACAAGAAGATGTGAAAATGTTACGATTAATGTTTTAGGAAATCAAAACATTTATATTTTATACCAGGCTCTGCTCTATCAATCATATTTTTTAAACCATTTAGATTATATGTTTCTCAATTCATTTATCCTTGTACTGCCATGCCTCATATTAAGATTGATAGAAAATATATATATAACATACATGTCATATTCTATTTGTTTCAATTTGTACATCAACATTTGCACACTTCTTATAGCATTACATACATATACACATGCAGCATTTATGTTATATATACTTTCTAAATATTTTTCCACCGTATCGGTATTTGATATTTCCTTTCCTTTCCTGCCTTACCCTTTAAGTTCAAATTAAACTATTCCAGATAATATACCTTTACATGAGTAAGACCAACCTATTCATCAGACTAGGGGCATCTGGTGTATGTTAGTTGAACCAGGATGGCGGGAGATACAGCGAGAAAAGTTGCTATCTCATCTGCTTGCCTTCTAAGCTAATTGGGAAGGAGTATCATAAAATTTGTATGTGAGTGCAGTTTCATGGAATTTTGTCTAGCATCAGTTTCCTCTCCCATAAGCTGGGTTTGCTTCAGTAACCCAGTTGGATTTTGTGGTTCCTGGAAGTAAGGGGCAAGATCTTGTCTGTGTTATTTTAAGGTTTATTGTTATTTAATAGAAAACTGGAAAATCAAGGTTGTTCTTTGAAACTTTTGTTGGAAAGGATTTTTCACTTCTGTACAAGAATTTTATGCAAGGTGTAGAACAGTGTCAACTTAACATTGTTCTTAGACTAGTAATTTAACTTAAAGGATTATTTAACTTGATTTCATCTTGATGGTTCATGGAGTTTGTTCTTCAAGCTTGCTTTCGTAGACCATGCCTTCAAATTAAGGTAAATACTTTTTTATATCTTATTAACTTTTGTGAATATACTGTATTTCTCTACAGAGTTGTTTTGTAAAATATTAACCTTAAAGATTATGCATGTGTCTGTAAATCATACATTTTATAGTATATAAAAAGTTAATTACTTCCATCTGCCTGTGCTGACAGTAGTAGATGAATGTAAGAATGAAAGTTGGTTGTTGTTGTTTTGTCATGTGGTTTGTTTGTTTTTTGTCAGCAGATTTTGTGGTATACCTGGAATTTTTCAAAGGAATACATATCTTCTAAAGTTGAGAGAATCTAGTTTCCTGAACAAAAGATTGAATAGTTTGACCATTCATTAATTGTTTTGATGTCCTAAATATGTGATAAAGAAATATTGTAGAAATGACAAGGAAACTCTTAAAAATTATTGATATTCTTTAAAATGTAACAGATATATACACTTCCAGTAAGATACCAGTAATATAAAAGTAGATACTGATACTACTACACTTAAATCTTATGTTTGATTTGATGAATGTTGTTGTGATAAAGTTTTTTTTTATAATTACATTAAGTCAACAGACCTTGATATCTGACATTGATACATACGAAGTGTAAAGGTCTAAAGATGAAATTTCACCTGTAGAAGTGGATCACCAGATGTGTTTAGGCAAAAACCTTGCATGGAGTAAGATGATAGATCAAATGGTAGTAATGGAGGCTGGTGAAATATGTGATGACAAGCATAATTGGAATTTCAGATGTTCACAAAAATGTTGGAAATTCTGCTAACTGTAATCTACCCACCCATTGGTTCAGGGTTAAAGTAACAGTGTAGATCCAGAGTAGAGCCAGATATGTCTGGGAGCTGTCTGATCAGGATCTCTCTGATTGGCTGCTGAGTCTTTTATAGGTGTATGTCTTGTTACCTAATGCATCAACAATGGTTAGCAAATAACTAATAACAAGTGTTTATAACAAAGTTAATGTATTGGGCAGGTTCTACAAGAGTAAGGGGAAGGGGTTCAGTGTTGATTGCAGTTGTTTTCTTTGGGAGCAAAGACTTTAAAGGGATATAAGAATCATAGGGCCAGGTCAATTGTGGAATGTTTTCTGGAGTTTCTAGTTCATTGATTGGTTTCATTAAGAGCTGCATACATGTATTTTGTTCTCTAAAAAGTATAATATTATTAGTTCTATGAATAGGAATGTACACAGTATGATCAATTTAATTCTTTGTCTTACTTAAAAATCATTTAATTGAATAACTACATAAATATATGCCTTAACTTACAGGTATCCAACAGTTACCATACCACATTTTTCTATCATACATCCAAATAAATGTTTCATGAAAAG
The DNA here is from genome assembly GCA_007844125.1 of Sinonovacula constricta. NCBI lineage: Eukaryota > Metazoa > Mollusca > Bivalvia > Cardiida > Solecurtidae > Sinonovacula > Sinonovacula constricta. The sequence goes on along the minus strand of CM017572.1, from coordinate 43,992,471 downwards.
GTCCCATGAAATGCTGCTGTATTCATGTCCTACCTTAACTGAAATGTGAAGCATAACACTCCACTTATCATTACATATATTTCCTGCACAGTTACCTATTTTTGAACTATTAAAACCATGTGACCACTTACTTTTGAGATTAAGTTGTTATTGTCCAGGTTATTGTCTTTGGCATCAATATCTTCTCTTTTTCTTTTAGAAGAAATCAGCATCATGCTAATTTATAGATTTGAAAAGAATGGTCATAAACAGCAAGTGTTCATGAATTGTACTGTCTAACAATTCAGTGAGTGTACAAAATCTACTTAGCTTAGACCTAGACTACAGTATGAGTTTATGTAGATGGTATGCTCAGATTCCACTAAAACAAGCATAATATATTGTTGCATATATTTTATTTAGGCAAACTGTTAAATACCACCTTTAACCTTTAACCAGGCAAAGTCATATAGTGTAGTTTTGTATCAGGATCTGCATCGTTTACTGTTGAGTCTTAACTAATATAGGTTGTCTGTACATAGTTACAGTTGTTCGCAAATAATATAGCCTTTGTTTGGCTTATAAATGTAGCTTGACAAAGTACATAAAGAGTTCAAACGAAATATTAAACATAAATAACTGGCATCTTCTTTGATGCACACAGATTGTACTAGATTGATGAATCGATTTGGGATCAAACATCAAGTGCTGTGAATAATGTATGTATTGGTGCCAGACTTTATGGTTCAATTCTCATATTTAATTTAATTACCTCAAGAAATATTGTGCACATTTATGTAGCTTTATGAGCACTCGCAGAATATTAACTAATTGATACAGAGTCTGTCAGATATGTTCTCTGAGTGGCGGGTTAAGATGAAATGGTGCTTTATTGCTTGGGAATGTTCTGAAAATTTCATAATGGTGTATTTTTATGTTGTATTTTCAGGCATTTCAGCAGTTCTAGTGCTTGAAGCAATACATGACTTTTTATCTTCAGAAAAAATGTCTTGGTTGCTGTTTGAGCACATTCATATATACTAGTCTTTTTATTTGTATGTCTGTGTGTGTGTGTGGGGGGAGGTCTAATTTCTTCTTTGCATTTTGTTGATTCACTAAATCTTTCCTAAAACATTAAGGCTCTTGTTGCAGTGCTTGTAAATTTTATTGTCTTTTTTTTTACTCTTTTTCTCGATTTATAAACCTATATTTGGTCAGTCTGACCTGGTTTATAAATCAGCTAGGTTGTATAGTTGTTGGTTCACATGTTCAGGCAATAGCAGCTGTCTAAACAAATCAAAGAGTCATGGCCTGTCTGTCAGTCAGACAGATTGTTGAATTACCATGGTTGACCGCCCTCTCTCATACATCATGTTCAGCAAGTCTATAGTCCATCACCACTTCTGCTACTACAGCTTTTTAAACTCTTCTGACATTATCACTGTTACTACAGTTACCATTACTACTATCACTGTTACCATTATCACCATTACTACTATCACCATTACCACTATCACACTTATTGCTATCACAAATACCACAATCACTTACACCACTTTCAACATAACTTCTATCACTGTTACCATTATCCCCATTTTCTCTTTTACCACTATCCCCAACACAACTCTCCCAATGATCATAACTACCACTATCACTATTATCATCATTACTACTTTCACCATTACTACTCTACCATTATCACCATTACCACTATCACAAATATGACTATCATAATTATCACCATTACTACCACTATTATCATCATTATCACTATAACCATTATCACTCACTATTACTACTGTCACATTTATAACTATCACCTTTACCACAATCACCATTATTACTATCACTATCCTCTATGTCACCATCATATCTGTCACCATCAGCATTATACTTTCACCATTACTTCTATCACCATCACCACTGTCACTGTAACCACTGTCACCATCACAGCTATCACCATCACAACTGTCATCATTATAATAATCACCATTACAACTATCACCATTACCACTCTCATCACTCCCACTGTTACCACTTATCATTACTATCTGGGTACAAGTGGTCAGGTCTCCAAACTCTTACTTACTGTTCACCAATCACACCACATGTAATTTTACATGTCTCTTGTTTTAATTTTAATTATTTCGATATAAGCAAACATGTACACAATTCTAAATCCCCTTGCCTGTGGTATCAAGTGTATCATGAAACTAAATCAGTAATAAGTTTAACTCTCAGACCTGTATACAAAGGTAAAACCAAAACATAAACACTATGGGTAAAACAGGTTGATAACATGTGCATGTGTGGCCATGCATGTGTGAAATATGCTGACACAAGACTTGTGTGTTTTTTCTCATTTTTTTCTCACAACATGCTCAAGGCGAGCTTTTGTGATACCGCTTCGTCCGTCGTTTGTGGTCAACATTTTATCTTGTGAACATGTAGAGGCCACAGTTTTTATCCAATCTTCATCAAACTTGGTCAGAATGTTTGTCTACCTGAAATCTTGGATGACTTGATTATTGGGTCACCTGGCGTAAAAAAGTAGGTCACAAGGTCATTTTTCAGGAAAACCTTGTGAACACACTAGAGAGCACATTTATAGCCCAATCTGCACCAAACTTGGTCAGAATGTTTGTCTGCATGAAATCTTTGATGATTTTGTAACTGGGTCACATGAGGTCAAAAAGTAGGTCACTAGGTCAAATCTTAGAAAAAGCTTGTGAACACACTAGAGACCACATTTATAGCCCAATCTTTACCAAACTTGGTCAGAATGTTTAGCTCCCCTGGACCGTTATGGTCATGGGGAAAATATATCTGTAAAATAAATATGTACTAAGCTGTATATTAGTAAGAAAATCAGTCTCAAACACTTTGAGGCACGCTTTAAAACATTCGATATCCTGGAGAAAAATCAGCTGAAAAGATCTTGGCATTTCAACAGATCTATTTAAATTTTTTATCTAAAACAGGGATCTTTGAGAAAATATTCGAGTCCTCCTTTTAAATCTTTATTGGATTCATGGAGAAAAATCTGCCCAACTTCTCTACAGAGATTTACAAGGCAGCTCTATGTTAGTTACCTGCACTGGGAGCTGTAGCATTGAGCAGGAGAGGCTGAAGGTACCTGGGCGCCAGGTGTTATCACACAGGTAAAACTCATAACCTGCTACATTGGTTAAAATCAATACTAATTATTAAAAATCCATAGTAATACTTATCAGCTTGCAACTGCAGTCACAAGATAAAAGAGACTTGGCAGCAAGTAGTGTAGATGCTGATCAGCAACTTCCTGAATGGTCTGCATCTTCATTGTTTGTCTAAGCTTTAGCAGTTCATGCTTAGCAGGCTAAGAATATTGTAGACAGATAATGGGGTTCAGGTATGCAGCAAAGCAAGATAGAAATGGATCATCACTGAATACAGCATAACATATTTGATGGCTGGGCTCTAAACAAGAACCCAGTCCAGTTCCGTGAGGACATAGCTTCTGGGGTTTATGTCTCCTGAAATGCCTTGTCTTCTTGCTTAGACCTGCATCGGTGGAGTTACCAAGAATATTAGTCTGGATTCTTCCACTGCCAAAAATATAAGTTGGAATTCAACATAACCATCATGTTGAATGTTGCCAACTGGGTCAAGCCATTTGTAACACTTCAAGCCTTTACTGCAGAGTTTTCAGTTTAATCTGAGACAGGAACTTCCATTTTGAGAGATCTTCCAGGGAACATGTCCTGCACTGTTGTATTTTATTCAGACATTTTGAGGTGTTTTCTTCCATCTCAGTAACTGGGCCTCACCAATATGACCATACTTGTGTCAGTTTAAGTTTCTACCAAGTCATTTCATCACTAAGGTTTTCCTGAAGTCAACATATCTAGATATTATTGTGTCCTTGCATGATATATACCTAAACAGGTGGAGGTGAAGAAAGTGTGATGTATCCAAACTGTTGTTGAAGAAGATAATGTGAGTGATTTTGTTGTTGGTGATGTTCCAGGTTTTTTTTTATATCCATAAAAGGGCAGTTGAAAGGCATGTTGCTCCTGGTTTACAGGGTGAATGTTGCTGGGTTTAAACCCCATACATGGCACTAGATTCTGTCAGTTAAAATTGGTATCTGACAGTTTGCCTATACATACACATATACATGTTATATGATGCATGTTTGTGTGGAATATGTGCATTATTTCTACATAAACTCACACTTCAATCTAACCAAAGATGATATTGAATACTACCTTCATTGTTAGACTGTACAAATCAAGAAAAAAATTGCTTGAATTCTTCATTCTTTCCAAATCTATAAATAAGCATGATGGGATTTCTGCTAAAACTAGGTAACGATGTCACAGCGTATTGTCATATAACATGACCTCACAAGTAAATTTTCACATGGTCATCTTAGTTTAAAAATAGTTACCTGTGCACCACGGCTCAGATAGCAAGTGCTTTTTTGTTATGACCAATGGAGTGTTATTCTTTGCATTTCACTTAGATGTAGGGCATCAGATAACATCTGCATTTCTAGAGTCGGTTCGTGTTACAATAATTTACTTGGTGTTTGGAAAGAAAAAACTGACAGATACCACCTTTGATACCTGAGTCCTGGTTCTACACAGAAAGTGGCTGTAATAACCACTATGGAAGTGTGGACGTACTTGCTCTCTTTTGTGTAATACTTGAAAAAAGTTGAAATAAATTAGTAATCACTAAGGATGACAAATAAAAATTTTAGAAAAACAATACAAATACCAAACAATATTAATTACGGCAACATGCTATTTATGTTCTTACTACATGTGTCTTTTAAAAAAATAAGATTTATTTTTACTTGCACCCTTTGTATGACTTAAAAAATCTGACTGCCATTAATATATTGAAATGATAAATTCCTTACCATTGAATTACAACCCTGGTGGCAGTCTTCTAAACTTGGTTGCTGTAAGAATTTTAAATAAATCTTTGAATGCAAAGAACATATTAACATTTTTAATTAAATATAATTGCATAATTGGCATTGTGTATTTCAACCAATTACTCCTGGTTCCATGCACATGTAAATTTTGTGTTAACTCTTAGCCTTCTGAGGATAAATTGATTAGACTTTGGCAAATAGTGTGGATCCAGATCATCAAGCTTCTGTTGGGAACTCTCTGATCAAGATCAGCACTATCTGCATCTGAAGCTCTAGTATTATATTGTGTAACCTTTACATGTAGTTGTTTGTTTATTGGGTCTGTCACATCACCAACAGTATTTCAGTTATCTGGAGACATTGTCTACTTGGGAGCAGATATAATGCTGGCTTTACTGTGCATAGCATGCTGTAAACACCTGGCATTATACCACACTCAGTCTCATTATCCTGACACTGGACCAACCAGTTCTGGAACTACCCATATATTTGTTTGAGAGTAAGCAAGGGAGCTATATCACTTCCATTTTTAATGACTTTGGTATGTCACGGCTCTGGGATCGAACCAGGCCTCTCTCTTACCTGAAACCGATGCGTTACTGAATGTGCTGCCAGGTTTGTTGCCTGTAGTTGTTAGCAAATACGTAAGACTTTATATTGGTTGTTATTAAATATGGCATGATAAGGGGTAAACGGTTATTAATTCTCCTCCTCTCCTTAGGGAAATGTAGATAAAGCTGATATCCCACAAAACCAAGGTAGACAATTAATCAATGAAACTGATATACTAAGTGTGAAACAATTTTGGGTTATTTGCCAAAAGTCGTAAAAGGAAATTCTCCAAGACTTTGAGTTTCAGCCAAGAAGATAAAATAATGAGAGTGATAATGATGCAGTTTTGTGCACATTTATCAGTTTATCTCTGTGTCTTGTTTGCTGACTCAGGTTTTCATTTTTTGTTGTTTGAGTTTTTCTCATTTAGTCTAGACACTTGGCCATTTCTGTCACAATTTGGCAGCAAATAAAAAAGCCCAAGTTAACAAGAAATGTAATTAAAGTTATTGTTTACTTGTTCAAAATGTAATCATGAAAGCATTGTTTTTTGTTTGCTTAATCTTTACTTGGGTTGTGATTTTTGATTGCTAAATCTTTACTGAGGTAATATAACCCTTTCATGCCTTCAGAAAACCTGCTGTGATATTGTCTTGCATGTGATATAGTCTTGAAAACTGACACTGATCAACACAAATGTTGAAATTATTTTATTGGCAAGCCTGCAATATTTGTGGCTGAATCTGGGAATGAAACATTTGGGGATAAACAGTAAATGATAAATAATATCTTTTATATAAATGTTAATTGTCAGTATTGATAAACAGTAAATAATTAATGTGAACTTGCAGAAAACTGATATTATCACCAGGTGAAGAGTGTCAGTTCTGCACTGTACATGGCAACCATTTTGAAATCTCATGTCTTTGACTGGTTTAACTTAAGGTGAATGATTGACTAGTATAGTTTGATTAATGTCTGGTGTTTGTGCCAGGATTGATAAACTTGTGTACGGTCTGTAATTCTGACTTCCTCTTCCCTGCAGGTGTGAACTTTCTCCATTAATTATACCTGATTGAGAGAATGGGGCTTTCTTTATCAAAATGTGCTGATATTTGCATTTATCTATTCACTGGTATTTTAACATGGATGTTCAACATACAACAACACATTGCTGATAGTTGCATGCAACAGTACATCTATACTTGTTTAGAAAAAGATGTTAGCCATGTTTTAAAGAGGTTTTAGTTTGCTGACAGCTGCATTGTACATCTATACATTTTGCAAAAAGACGATGACCATGTCTTAATTTAAGAATGTTTTCTTTAACCTTAGAAGGAAAATTAGTGTCCCACCATTGTATATTCACATTTTATCAGGTTATCAACCTATCATAGTCCTTATCACTATTTGTTTAACATTAATTAAATTACCTGTTTTGGGATGACTTTAATAGAGTTATATCAATATTTTATCATAAGTCATCATTTCTTTACTAATTCTCATTGTGTACTCATTGAATGGCATGTAATAGCATTTTTATGTAATATGTTACAGACTGAACACATTTAATTAATTTATATATTGTATTGAGCTTTATGACAATATTGTAAATCATCAAATTATACATATATATAATGCATATATGTGTGATCTGCGTGTGTGAGTGCGTGCACGCGCGTGCGTGTATGTGTGTGTTTGTGTGCTTTTACTAAACCATGTGACAATACAGTAATAGTCTCAGCTATAGTCTATCTACTAATTTAATTGACACTGTTACAATGTTTCCTAATATGGTAATTTTATTAGATTTGCAACAACACTAATCTACTAAATTATTAATGATGATATGATGTTGCTATTGAATATTGCCTATGTATAGCATTTCCCTGTTTATGAAATAAATTTTGTTTATCAAGAGTGGCAAAATGTTGGTTTTTGTTTCTACAAGTTGTTGGCTGATGGGGGTTTGAGAGAATACATCAGTTTATTGAATATGCCTGTTTACCATGTGGACTCCTTTTCCTTTATGTTTTGCCCTAGCAGATGATGTATTTTCACTTACCTTATACTTTTTCTTTTATATATACAATTGAACAATTTCATGACATACTTGGAACTGCACAACATTTTGCCATTCTTGATTCCACCCTATTATTCTTAATCGTTCAACCCTTCCTTTTAATATTTGTTGTCATTACTGCCTTTGTTGTTTTTGTTTTGTTTTGCGGGTATGTACATGGTGTCCTCAGTTTTTCTGTTTGTTTTCACTTTCGCAGCACGTTTGTGGGAAATCTAAAGCGTAGTATGAGTCTGGGTAGACTCACTAGAAAACGCACACGTTCAAAACACACTGACCTCGACAGAATTCATCCCAGGGAGTCACCACTGTAAGTATCACCTAGCTTAGGCCACAGCTTCAGATCACAGGGATTTTTGTGAATTCTATTATATGCCATAATTCTTCATCGAACCCTTAAATGTGGATTTTCATTGGAATTGTCTCATTGACATAACTTTAATAAGGTATATCAGGTTTGAAAGAGAGTTAATGAATTTAGCAACTAAATATCCAGAGATCCTCATCCAAGAGATTTTTTGGGGGTACTGATTGGCATTTCTCATTGAGACAACTCAGATGAGTACTTAGATTACTGGGTTTGAAGTAGAAATATAGACTTTAACACATAGATAGTAAAATATTAAACCATTCTCATCCAACACATATATACTGGGTACTCATGGGGCTGGTTTAAAGAAGAATAAAACTTTGTAAAATAGAACCCCCCTGAATCTGGAGCTCAATCCTTGTTCTTTGCGTTCTTGCTTCGCTATGCATATCTGTCAAGTCTTGGGTGAAAAAGCAGTTAAGAATTAACAAGAAAATTATTGATGAAAAGCATCAAAGAGTTTTTTTATTTATATTTTAAATAATGAAAAAGTGCTTTCTGCAACATGACAGGGACAGGCATCTGATGAGTACCTGGACTTACATTGATCTGAAAATATGTACAATTGGCCTTCACATGTACATGACATGCTGTTCCAGTTGAATTGCATATTGTCTAAAATGTATCAAACGTGTCATTTTATAATGTAACTGAAAGTGTATGGCAGTCATTAAAGGAATTTGTAATTAATTATAATTTTGAAAGCCTTGTAGAGCACTGCTGTCATGTGAGAATAAAACCTGCTTAATCCATGTGGTTTAAAGTTGCAAAAATCATTATGCAGTATGGTACTAAGTTGAACTGGTACAAATCTATGCCTTATTGGCGGCACATTGGAACACCTTGGCAATGCTACAAAATAGACTTCTCTTGATACTTGCAGAGTAGTCAGTCAATCACATTTCATAAAGGGCGCCAGCCACCCTTGAGCAGGGACTTAAAAAATAAACAATTATTCAGTTTCATTTCTTTTTAAAGACAACTCCTTTTTTTCATAGCATGATGTAGTGATGCTAACCTATTAAATGATGTGTATAACATCGTGTTTTTAGATCCTTTGCTTGACAGAATGCAACATACTTGTTTGTTTATTGCATGTTGATCATTTGTATTGTGTTCCCATTGTTTTTGTATTCATGTATTGTTTTCATTTTAACACAATGCACCAAGATAACTATCATCATTTTATCTTCATTTGAACATTGTTTCATGAAAACAACTGCAGGTTTGTACAATTATCAAATCCTTGGGGGGACAGTGTTATCATATAATATGATACTGTTCCACATAAAAAATTCATTAAATTCATTCGCATGAAACATGAATGAGGTTGTATTTGTTGGATTGTAAATTGAGGTAAGTTAACGATCATTGATAAAATATTATCATTTCAAGGTGAGCTTTTACTGATACCCCTTCGTCCATCGTCCATAGTGCAGCATCAACAAATTGTGAGGCCACATTTATAGCCCAACTTTGTCATAATGTTTGTCTGCATGAATTTTGGCATTTGAGTGCCTGCCGGGGTCATGTGCACAAAAAGTGATCAAGGTCGATCTTAGAAAAACCATGTGAACACATTAGAGAACACATTTTATGGTCCAATTTTTACAAAACTTGACCTGAATGTTTGCCTGCCTACAATCTCTGAAGAATTTTTACTGGGGTCACATGGGGTCAAAAAGTAGGTCACTAGGTCAGATCTTAAGAAAACCTTGTAAACCCATTTGAAACCACATTTATGGTCCAATTTTTTGCCAAACTTGGCCAGAATGTTAGCCTGCATACATTCTTTGATGAATTTGTTAAGGGGTCACGTGTGGACAAAAGGTAGGTCAGTAGGTCAAATTTTTGAAAAACCTTATGAAGACACTAGAGGCCACATTTATTACACAATCTTTACTAAATTTGGCCAAACATTTTGTCAGCATAAAATCTTGGATGAGTTCGAAACTGGGTCATGTAGGGTCAAAAAATGGGTCGCTAGGTCATATCTTAGAAAACCCTTGTGAACAAGGTAGAGACCACATTTCTGGCCCAAGTTCCTACTAAACATGGCCTGAGTGTTTTACTGCAAGAAATCTTGGTCGAGTTCATAACTGGGTCACTTGGGGTAACAAAAATAGGTCAATAGTTTAAGTTTTAGAAAAATGTTGTGAACACGCTTAGAGGCCACATTTAGGGCCCAATCATCACCAAACTTGGCCAGAATGTTTGCCTGCATGAAATCTTAGATATGTTTTGAACTGGGTTACATGGATTCAATTTGTCACTAGGTAAAATTCTAGAAAATGTTATCAGCCCAGTGGCCACACTAATGGTCCTATCTTCACTGAAGATTTGTGCTGAAATAGACTGTTTAAAAATCTTAACTTTTCAATTAACTTTTGAATATAATAAATTTTACAAGTTTGTGAACATAAACATCTCCTGTTTTGTCATTCATAAGGGGGCATTACCTGTTGCATCTTCATTCATTGTTAATTGGTTCTCAAGTTTAATTAACAATATAATTGGATTCTTATACCTGAAGCATCTGGTGCATTCACATACATGAACTTTCTGGTTAGTCTGGAGTCAGGATTATGTACCCAGGTGTAAAATACATATATGATGTTACGATTTTTCCAGATATCACAGTATATGCTTCGTCATAAACTGTTTCTGTATTACTAGTAAGATCAAGGGCTTTTCTGTACATATTACAAGTAAAGAAAACATTTGTCAAAATTTTTATGCTTAAATAAACAAACCTAGTAGCATTGCACCATCAAATATCAATTATAGATTTCTAGTTCGCAACAGCAGCAGATTTTTGTATTTATTTGCATCAGAATATCAATCCTAGATTTCTAGTAGAAACTGAAGCAGATATTTTACAATGCATCAAAATATCATTGTTTAAATTAAACAGACACACATGAATCTTTCTGGAAATGGTTAAAGTTTGACTACATTCAGGGGCTTAAAGTGGTTTGAATCAGGCATACAATAAATTCTTGCCTTATTTATAGTGACATGATGAGTCAAGGTGGAGTAGAGTGTAGGTGAGAGATACAGATGAAGTGAGATGTGATGTTTATGGATTATACAGGCTATTCAAATTGAAGATCCTCTATGCATCTCTCAGTTGTTAAAGATGTCTAGATCAGGATCTGCTCTCTTTGCTGCCACGTCTTTTTTCCCCCAAGAGATTGTGAAGCAATGAAATAAATTAGTATTTTTTACCAAATATAGTGGGTTAAGGAAATAGCAGGAGAAAATCTAGAGGAGAAAATCTACCAGGATCTTCTCAAGGATCTCCCCATAGTTGACTCACCTCATAGCTGCATGTGACATACAAGCCCCTGGAGGTTCAGCGTATCATTCCACATGAAGCGGCTGCACAAAAACATTTATGAAAACATTGCATCTGAGCCCCAAGTTTGCTTCATTTTGATACTGATTCACAGTTATTTTTGAAATATTTAGTTATTGATAAAGGTTACTTGAACTTATTGATGTTGCCTTACCAGCATTAAGTGTAGATCTTGACCAAGTTGCTGGAGCTGGCTGATCTGGATCTACACTATTCAGCTTAAGTCTGCGTAATGAGTTTCCAGCAGGCATCACATGCTTCCAGATGTTATGAGTACTCTTGGTGCCATATGATGCCTCTTTGCTTCTTGTGAATGTGGAATGACTGGAGAAAATAAATTATTACACATTGTTCTTATTAAAAGATGCTTCTCAGCAGACATACACACACTGAAAGTTATCTTAACAAGATGCACTGCCTTGATTTTTTTTACTTTTTTGATGTTTTTTGTTACTTTTTTTATATTTTTGTTACTGTAGAATAACAGGAGAAAATATAAAATCTGCTAGCATAAAAAGAAAGTTTTTTATTATAAATATTTTCAGCATCCAGAAACTGAGAGTCCTGTAAGTCCCATGTGCTTTTTCTTTTTTTTTCATTTTTCTTCTGACTTGAAAATGACTAGTTTAAATAAATTATAACATGGAATTAGATTTGGGACATTTTTTTTCTTTGTACAGGAATGCCGAATTGGATTCACTTGACAAATTAAGTCGGCCTTCTGGAAAAGATGGCAGGCTAACCATTACTGGATGGAAATTGCAGGGAGACTTTCAGCAAATTTTGTACTTTCTGCCATTGCATTTTGCTACATGTATTAATAACAAATATAAAATCTTGAGGTATTTGCTGAATACTACAAGCAAGGTCATTGATTTATGGCTATAAGCTCTGCAACAAGTAATGTGAAACCTGATCAGGCATTTGGAGCTGACCGATCTGACTCTACATTATTTGTATAAGTCAGATCAATTCATGAGACTGTGGTAGCTGACTGATCTGAATCTACATTATTTGTATAAGTAGATCAATTCACTACTGTGGTAGCTGACTGATCTGAATCTACATTATTTGTATAAGTCAGTTCAATTCATGCCACTGTGGTAGCTGACTGATCTGACTCTACATTATTTGTATAAGTCAGATCAATTCATGAGACTGTGGGAGCTGACTGATCTGAATCTACATTATTTGTATAAGTCAGTTCAATTCATGAGACTGTGGTAGCTGACCGATCTGACTCTACATTATTTGTATAAGTCAGTTCAATTCATGAGACTGTGGTAGCTGACCGATCTGACTCTACATTATTTGTATAAGTCAGATCAATTCATGGCCCTGTGGTAGCTGACTGATCTGACTCTACATTATTTGTATAAGTCAGATCAATTCATGAGACTGTGGTAGCTGACTGATCTGACTCTACATTATTTGTATAAGTCAGATCAATTCATGAGACTGTGGTAGCTGACTGATCTGACTCTACATTATTTGTATAAGTCAGATCAATTCATGGCCCTGTGGTAGCTGACTGATCTGAATCTACATTATTTGTTTAAGTCAGATCAATTCATGAGACTGTGATAGCTGACTGATCGGAATCTACATTATTTGTATAAGTCAGATCAATTCATGAGACTCTGGTAGCTGACGGATCTGACTCTACATTATTTGTATAAGTCAGTTCAATTCATGAGACTGTGGTTGCTGACCGATCTGACTCTACATTATTTGTATTAGTCAATTCAATTCATGAGACTGTGGTAGCTGACTGATCTGACTCTACATTATTTGTATAAGTCAGATCAATTCATGAGACTGTGGTAGCTGACGGATCTGAATCTACATTATTTGTATAAATCAGATCAATTCATGAGACTGTGGTAGCTGACGGATCTGAATCTACATTATTTGTATAAGTCAGATCAATTCATGAGACTGTGGTAGCTGACTGATCTGACTCTACATTATTTGTATAAGTCAGATCAATTCATGAGACTGTGGTAGCTGACTGATCTGACTCTACATTATTTGTATAAGTCAGATCAATTCATGAGACTGTGGTAGCTGACTGATCTGACTCTACATTATTTGTATAAGTCAGATCAATTCATGGCCCTGTGGTAGCTGACTGATCTGAATCTACATTATTTGTTTAAGTCAGATCAATTCATGAGACTGTGATAGCTGACTGATCGGAATCTACATTATTTGTATAAGTCAGATCAATTCATGAGACTCTGGTAGCTGACGGATCTGACTCTACATTATTTGTATAAGTCAGTTCAATTCATGAGACTGTGGTTGCTGACCGATCTGACTCTACATTATTTGTATTAGTCAATTCAATTCATGAGACTGTGGTAGCTGACTGATCTGACTCTACATTATTTGTATAAGTCAGATCAATTCATGAGACTGTGGTAGCTGACGGATCTGAATCTACATTATTTGTATAAGTCAGATCAATTCATGAGACTGTGGTAGCTGACGGATCTGAATCTACATTATTTGTATAAGTCAGATCAATTCATGAGACTGTGATAGCTGACCAATCTGACCCTACATTATTTGTATAAGTCAGATCAATTCATGGCCCTGTGGTAGCTGACTGATCTGACTCTACATTATTTGTATAAGTCAGATCAATTCATGAGACTGTGGTAGCTGACTGATCTGAATCTACATTATTTGTATAAGTAGACCAATTCATGAGACTGTGGTAGCTGACCGATCTGACTCTACATTATTTGTATAAGTCAGATCAATTCATGAGACTGTGGTAGCTGACCGATCTGACTCTACATTATTTGTATAAGTCAGTTCAATTCATGCCACTGTGGTAGCTGACTGATCTGACTCTACATTATTTGTATAAGTCAGATCAATTCATGAGACTGTGGGAGCTGACTGATCTGAATCTACATTATTTGTATAAGTCAGTTCAATTCATGAGACTGTGGTTGCTGACCGATCTGACTCTACATTATTTGTATTAGTCAATTCAATTCATGAGACTGTGGTAGCTGACTGATCTGACTCTACATTATTTGTATAAGTCAGATCAATTCATGAGACTGTGGTAGCTGACGGATCTGAATCTACATTATTTGTATAAGTCAGATCAATTCATGAGACTGTGGTAGCTGACGGATCTGAATCTACATTATTTGTATAAGTCAGATCAATTCATGAGACTGTGGTAGCTGACTGATCTGAATCTACATTATTTGTATAAGTCAGATCAATTCATGAGACTGTGATAGCTGACCAATCTGACCCTACATTATTTGTATAAGTCAGATCAATTCATGGCCCTGTGGTAGCTGACTGATCTGACTCTACATTATTTGTATAAGTCAGATCAATTCATGAGACTGTGGTAGCTGACTGATCTGAATCTACATTATTTGTATAAGTAGACCAATTCATGAGACTGTGGTAGCTGACCGATCTGACTCTACATTATTTGTATAAGTCAGATCAATTCATGAGACTGTGGTAGCTGACTGATCTGAATCTACATTATTTGTATAAGTCAGTTCAATTCATGAGACTGTGGTAGCTGACTGATCTGAATCTACATTATTTGTATAAGTCAGTTCAATTCATGGCCCTGTGGTAGCTGACTGATCTGAATCTACATTATTTGTATAAGTCAGATCAATTCATGAGACTGTGGTAGCTGACTGATCTGAATCTACATTATTTGTATAAGTCAGATCAATTCATGAGTCTGTGGTAGCTGACCGATCTGACTCTACATTATTTGTATAAGTCAGATCAATTCATGAGACTGTGGTAGCTGACTGATCTGAATCTACATTATTTGTATAAGTCAGTTCAATTCATGAGACTGTGGTAGCTGACTGATCTGAATCTACATTATTTGTATAAGTCAGTTCAATTCATGAGACTGTGGTAGCTGACTGATCTGAATCTACATTATTTGTATAAGTCAGTTCAATTCATGGCCCTGTGGTAGCTGACTGATCTGAATCTACATTATTTGTATAAGTCAGTTCAATTCATGAGACTGTGGTAGCTGACTGATCTGAATCTACATTATTTGTATAAGTCAGTTCAATTCATGAGACTGTGGTAGCTGACTGATCTGAATCTACATTATTTGTATAAGTCAGTTCAATTCATGAGACTGTGGTAGCTGACTGATCTGAATCTACATTATTTGTATAAGTCAGTTCAATTCATGAGACTGTGGTAGCTGACTGATCTGAATCTACATTATTTGTATAAGTCAGTTCAATTCATGGCCCTGTGGTAGCTGACTGATCTGAATCTACATTATTTGTATAAGTCAGTTCAATTCATGAGACTGTGGTAGCTGACTGATCTGAATCTACATTATTTGTATAAGTCAGTTCAATTCATGAGACTGTGGTAGCTGACTGATCTGAATCTACATTATTTGTATAAGTCAGTTCAATTCATGGCCCTGTGGTAGCTGACTGATCTGAATCTACATTATTTGTATAAGTCAGTTCAATTCATACTAAACAGGCTAAGATTTATATTGGATGTTCTGAGAATATTCTGACATTGCCCTCGCATGTTGATCACAGGGTGAAGAAAATTCTGAATTCCCTTGCATGATGATCACAAGCAAGGTAAAGAAAGATGGAAGAAGCACATGTCTTTGGATGCTTAGGTTTTTTTTTATGAGATGTTTTTTCTTTTTTTTGTAAGAATAAACACACTTTTGTTTTTATGTTCTACTTGTAAGCAAAAACTTTTGTGTTATGTGTTAGCAAGGCTGAGGAGATGCTGGAATTACATGTGTTTTGTTATCAATCAAAGTAGATAGAACTCAGAATGACAATTTAATATAATTAAAATATAATTAAAATCTGGATACAATGATTGGTTGGCCTGGTATCCTTATAGTGGAACTGTGTTATAATGTCAGATGTTTTACAACATGCTATCTTAGTGAAGGCAGCACCATGTCTCCCTCAAGTTAACACATTCTCTGCATAACTGAAAGGCTGTTTGACGAATGAAAAAAAAGTCAACAAATATTCTATTGATACTGCACACAGAAAATTTATAATTTCCCATGCACATTTTGCTATTATTATACCATTGATGTTTTTTTTTCTTAATACATCCAAAAGCTTTTATGACAAAATAATATTGTCATGTATATTTTATTACATTCATCAGTTATGCCTTCATAGTGAAATTAGATTCAGAAAACAATTGCAAAACATGTGTTTGTGTTTGTATGAATGTTGAGAGATGCATACAGAACATGAATAACATCTCATTCATATTTGGCATGATAATACCCTTGATCATGTTGGTTTTTTTTCTCCACAATTTTGCTCCATGCTTTTGGAGTATTTAATATCATTGTGAATGTCAAATTATTAATAATGACTGCATCTTGAATTTAGATTACAATTTTTTTTAACTACCATGCACATAAAATGACAGGGAGCTGTGGATTAAGTTCTATCCCTTGAGATTTCTAGTCATGGTTATAGTACTCTCCCTTAAGGTATCTAATAATGGTTTAATACTGTCCTTTGAGGTAATTATAAATTGCAGCAAGATAATGATAGTCTTGTATTCTCTCTGTTTCATCACTTTGTGGGATTGCAATTAAATAGCAGGATGAACATTTACTGTCAACATCATTTTAATAAGAGAAAGTGGAAAATTGCTTGGCAGCCTCATTTACAAAAAGCATCAAAAATCCACATCTTCCAAAAACAGTATGTAGCATCAAGTGACTTTAAAACACCACCACCACAACTTGTTGTGAGTATAGCAGATTGAAGTGTTCAATGTGTTGATGTCTGTCTTATGCAGCTTAATGATTTATAAATTATTAGGATGTGGAAAATAGTTACATCAAAGAAGAATGTCATTATTTTAATACAAGAACTAAAAATTTGTTGTGTTATTATTTTTCAAGCACATTTCATTGGGCAAGTATTAATCATTGTTTAAAAGCAATAATTTATTTCAATCTATTTAGGTACAAAACTAACGAAAGCTGATGATAAGTGTATTGTTTCATAAAGGAAACATAATGTTAAAAAGTTCTCATATCTTTTTCTCTGTTTTGAACATACTGTTTAGCCAACACAATCGCTTTAATCAGTCATTCAGTCATCTATTTATTGCTTTTGTAGGCAACTGAAGCATTCATTTCTTGCTGCAGGGTTCTTATTACACTTATGAAGATGGTAGACAAAGATGAAATGGTGCAACCATAAAAAGGTCAAATGGAAATTCGCTTTGATAATTGTAGTAAGTAAATGGTGTGGAGAAACACTCAGGGTTATGGCATCTTTTCCCATAACAACAACTGAACAAGGCTGCCACTGCTTTGAAGGTGATTTTCTTTCATGAGCACTTTGTAGAAACCAGACATTCAATGGTTGAGTTCATTTCCCTTTAGTATATAGGAGATATTGTAATGTTGTTTATGGTCAGTTACATACATCAGGGGAAAAAAGCCAGTAAAAGTATGATTTTTTGTTTTTGTTTCATCTGAAATGTATGTCTAGGACTATGTACAACCACTTACATGTCACAGGTCAGCCCAGAGTTAGCCACACAGTAATGTTTCTGCCCTGACATGAATCAACATGGAGAGGGATTAAAGGTGGCTACTGAAATTACTTTACCACTGGCACCCAACTTGAAATACCATGCCCAGTACCGGCCGCTATAGCTCAGGTGGTAGAGCGTCAACTTGCGAATTGGGAGGTCTTGGGTTCAAAGCGCGGCCTGGTCAACCAAAAGACTTTAAAGTTGGTAGTAGTGGCTTCCCTCCTAACGCTCGGGGCTTAGGGGACAGCATTACTCCTGACTCGTCTGTGTCAGTATAATGGACTGGTCGGGTTCAGTCCCTGGGTACCTCATAAGTGCTTGTGCTATAATAATAGAAATGTCGCTGCACAGTATTGGCAAAAATGCTTGCTTATCCTATCCTATCCATGCCCAGTTCAAAATCTTTCTTTTAGCTTTGATCTTTTGAAGAGAAGGTGATCAGACAAGATTAAATGAGGTTAGTAAGACATCAAGATTGTTCTGGGTGGCTACTCTTATGTACAGGTGTTCTTACTCATTCAGTGCATCATTTTTGACAGACATTAATTCATGGGATAATAAATGCTTGCGTTGCCAAGCACAATCATGCCATGTTCATGTTGCCCTTAAGGAAAATGATAACTTGGCATGGTTTTAATTGTCTCAGATGACTGGTAAACAGAAAATAATATTTTATCAGTTACCTTTAATAAGAACCTAAAGCCACACACCTTGCTTCCATGTCATTGACCTCTGTTGGCACAATTTTGAGTGTTTTTTTGTGGTTTTTTTACCTTCTTTGAAAGCACCATTTTTTTCTGCTATAGGGCTTTTTGGAAGCCATGAGTCATACTTCTGTGGAGGTTTTATCATTCTGGTTCTGCCTTGGAATGTTCTTTGTAAAAGCAATTGCCAGATTTATTTAATTTGAGTCTTGCAAGTAAAGGGTGGAACATCTGTTTTATTGTAATTATAATCAGCATGATGCAATTATTTAAACTCTCTCCATATTGAGTGGTAAATGTCCAATCAGTTCAGAAATCAAAATGTAAAAATGTTGTAATCTTAATTTCTTGGCACTTGAATTCATGATGATAATGGTTTCCATGACAATTATTTTCTTCTCCATTTTCAAACTGCAACAGTTTTCTGTCAGCAGACTCCTCATTAATTTTCAATCAAATTTTCAGCAAGCATCTTTATAACATTGAGGATCTGCAGCCCAGTTTCAACTACAGGCTGCACAGTGAGTGCAAGCATCCCTAAGACATTGATCTATGGAAAATGATGATAAATCACTGTCATCCAGATACAATCAGAGACAGTTTCAAAACATTGGTGCTTTTACTGGCACTTTCACTGCAGACTGCCTCTAATTCATCATGTCTGATGGCATCTGATCTCTAAGCCTGCTTAAAGCATCAGTTAATCAGCCACAGGTTTAGTCAAATATTGTAGCTCTAGATCAGCCAGCTCCCAATCATCACTATTTGCAGCTGTGTCTCTAGTTATATTACAAGTTACCTTTGCATGTAGCAAATAGCTGAAATTTTGTAATGGTTATTAACAAATTTAACAGGATTTGGGTAGAATGACTTCAGTTTCAGCAATTCAGTCCAATGTGGTCAAGAAGAGTCGCTGACTTGTAACTCCTCATGCCCTCACCATTCGGGTTTGAGTCCTTTGCTTGGGGTTAGAACTTTTATGTGGGGATGTTTTCCAGCTAACCTGCAGTGAGCAGTAGGTTTTACCCAGACATAAGTTTGGTGTCTTCCTCCACCAATAATTTACGAGACATCGTCATAATGACCATTATTGTGCATCGTATCAAAAAGCAACAACAACAACAACTTAACTCTTATCTTTCAGCATTTTTATACCAAAAGCTCATAATAAGTCTCACTTATTTTCTTATAACATTATTGATTGGTTACAGTATATATAGCTAAAGACTAAACATCATACAGCTTAAAGGTTGGTTTGTTTGGGTTTGGTTAATTGATCCTTTCTCAGACCGGCTGTAGCCATGCCTATTATTCTGACATGCCATCATTGTAACTAGGTTAGACAAACAAAAGCCAAAATGAAACATGCAACATTTTGCATATTTTGTGATTGGGTTATTACCTGCTTAAATGTCTTCAGTCTGATTGACTTACATATAGAACCAAAGGACATTTTATATTATAGAAGATATTTCATAAAAAAATCTGTCTCTTCCAGGATATGAAACTTTGTGTTTCTTATTCCAAAGGATGTCACAGATTTTAGTGGATAAAGTTGTAGAATCTGTAGTAACAAAATAAAAATTAGTGAAAAATATTTCTTTTGTTCATTGGCTTGAATGTCCATGTAAAACAGTAAATGTCCTTTAATGTCAATGCACGTTTTATGCATACAAAAGACTGTTTTGTAGTGATTTCAATTTTCTTTTATATAATTTGCTCTTTATTTTATGAAATGGGAGCTTAATATTAAAATGGGAGGTTTTTTTCGTTGTTACTTTTTGGCTAAATTATTTTACATATGACCTTGTGGATCCATTAAATATTCTGTCAATGATGTTTGAAGAGTTGATTGGCTAGCAGAAATCATAAAACTGCCACCCTATGCTTTTGAATGGTATGCTAGATGTTTTGATTGGTGTGTCAGAGCTGGTCACTTGTAAAACAATTGTTTTTTCTCTTTTATAAAGTTGTGAAGAAGAAAGATGCTTAATCATTACTGAATTGATATTATCAAATATGATCTAAAAGCTTAGGAAAAGGCACATTTGTAATTGATGCCAATTCAAGTCAATGTTCAACAGTACATTATAAGTATAAAAGATGGAAGCCATTATTAGAAATGCCTGAGCGTACTGAGCATGTTTTGGGTTAAAAGCAGATTTGCTTAGGGCAGGTCAATTAATATTGAGCATGTTATAGGTTAAAGGCAGATTGCTTAGGGCAGGTCAATTAATATTGAGCATGTTATAGGTTAAAGGCAGATTTGCTTAGGGCAGGTCAATTAATATTGAGCATGTTATAGGTGAAAGGCAGATTTGCTTAGGGCAGGTCAACTAATATTGAGCATGTTATGGGTTAAAGGCAGATTTGCTTAGGCAGGTCAACTAATATTGAGCATGTTATGGATTTAAGGCAGATTTGCTTAGGGCAGGTCAATTAATATTGAGCATGTTATGGATTTAAGGCAGATTTGCTTAGGGCAGGTCAATTATTATTGAGCATGTTATGGATATAAGGCCGATTTGCTTAGGGCAGGTCAAGTAATATTGAGCATGTTATGGATATAAGGCCGATTTGCTTAGGGCAGGTCAAGTAATATTGAGCATGTTATGGATATAAGGCAGATTTGCTTAGGGCAGGTCAATTATTATTGAGCATGTTATGGATGTAAGACCGATTTGCTTAGGGCAGGTAAAGTAATATTGAGCATGTTATGGATTTAAGGCCGATTTGCTTAGGGCAGGTCAATTAATACTGAGCATGTTATAGGTTAAAGGCAGATTTGCTTAGGGCAGGTAAAGTAATATTGAGCATGTTGTGGATATAAGGCAGATTTGCTTAGGGCAGGTAAAGTAATATTGAGCATGTTATGGGTTAAAGGCAGATTTGCTTAGGGCAGGTCAACTAATATTGAGCATGTTATAGGTTAAAGGCAGATTTGCTTAGGGCAGGTAAAGTAATATTGAGCATGTTATGGGTTACAGGCAGATTTGCTTAGGGCAGGTAAAGTAATATTGAGCATGTTATAGGTTAAAGGCCGATTTGCTTAGGACAGGTCAATTAACACTGAGCATGTTATAGGTTAAAGGCAGATTTGCTTAGGGAAGGTAAAGTAATATTGAGCATGTTATGGGTTAAAGGCCGATTTGCTTAGGGCAGGTCAATTAACACTGAGCATGTTATAGGTTAAAGGCAGATTTGCTTAGGGCAGGTAAAGTAATATTGAGCATGTTATAGGCTAAAGGCAGATTTGCTTAGGGCAGGACAACTTATATTGAGCATGTTATGGGTTAAAGGCAGATTGGCTTAAGGCAGGTCAATTAATACTGAGCATGTTATGGGTTAAAGGCAGATTTGCTTAGGGCAGGTCAATTAATATTGAGCATGATACGGGTTAAAGGCAGATTTGCTTTGTGCTGGTAAAATAATAATGAGCATGATATGGATTAAAGGTAGATTTGCTTTGTGCTGGTCAAATAATAATGAGCATGATACGGATTAAAGGTAGATTTGCCTATTAATGTGTAAGATAAGATAATAACTTAAACCTGTTACCTGTAACTCAATACATAAACAAACAGCTCTTCAATAAAATTTCAGATTGTTGATAACTTAGCAAAGCTGTACATAAAAGAAACACATTTAATAGAATTATTGTTTAATGTTTAACTATTGATGTATCTCCTTCATATGCAGAAAAATACTACATTAACAAGTGATTGTGTCATATCATTAATTATGTCTGAAAAGGAAATATTTTAAGTTATGATGATTATGTACTTGCAGTTGAACCAGAATAAATACTTTGTACAAAATGATGATTAGGAACTTTAGTTGAACCAGAATAAATACTTTGTACCAAATGATGATTATGAACTTGCAGTTGAACCAGAATAAATACCTTGTACCAAATGATGATTATGTACTTGCAGTTAAACCAGAATAAATACTTTGTACCAAATTTTAAGCATTTAAGAGTGTTTTTTTTAATAATAAACTATCCAGTTATAATTTGGTGATACTTAATACAAATTTTTAGTTAAAAGTATTTTCTAGGGTAGGTTGCATTGTTTTAAACCCTATATAAAGCTGTCATATTGCACTTAGTAACTTTTTCTTCTGTCAAAATAGAAATTTTGTGAGAAGAATTAAAAAAGTTAGGTCATTTACCTAACGAGTCTTTGATTGGTTACCATCACTTTTAATGACACTTCATGACTTTAAAATTACAGACTCTGATTAGAGACATGTGTCATGACCATTTGTTGCATGTTTAAACAATTATCTGTTAATCTGTCTGTCAAACAAAAGTTAAAGCATGTATGTAGGACTTAATGAAATGAGACTCTGCAATTTGTGCAAGGTGTATTTTTATGTCTGCTGCCAGCATTGTTTGAGCAGTGATAAGTGTGGATAATTTCCTGGACAAGATATGTCTGTAACTCCTGCCAGACAAATGGTTTAATTATGAAGTTTTATAATTAAATTAACTCTAAGCTAAAAGTAAGCTTGCTTGGTAAGAATCAATGAGGAAAAGACAGATAGTGTAACTGTGTAGATCAAGATAAGCTTGTATCCTGCTGGTATCTGTCTGATCAGGATCTACACTCTTTGCTACTAAGGCTTTACCAATGGTTATACCTCTGCTCTTTGGCATGTAGCTGTGAAAATATGACTATGATTTAGTGTGGATTTTTTTACAAAGTGTTTTATGATAAGGATTAATGAGTTATTTTCAAGTATGGGATTGGTGTATGGTGGATATGATACAGCTGTCTGGCTTGAAAGATATTTTCCTGTTTGCTAGGTCCATATGAGTGGAATATTTTTCTTAAGACAAAACACTTATGACTTACGGATGTTGCTTTTAATTTGCATATTACATGTGTGATGTATCTGTTCGTGCATCCTATATATTATAGTAAATAGTATGCCAAATTATATATTATGATATATTGCATTTGTATGATTTGTCCTTTTGTATTTGTATATTTAAAGCTATGATAAAGTTTAAAAGATAAATTGAAGATGTCTTCTATCTTGAAATGATGTAAATGTATACTAGTTATATATTTTCATTATAGACAATTGACCTTAATATAGTAAACAAAAATTTTGTGTTTTTGTGTGTATTTTTAGCTCACCTGAGCACAACGTGCTCAAGGGGAGCTTTTGTGATACCGCTTCATCCTTCGTCCATCGTCAACATTTTAGATTGTGAACATTCTAGAGGCCACAGTTTTTATCCAATCTTCATCAAACTTGGTCAGAATGTTTGTCTGCATGAAATATTGGATAAGTCCATTATTGGGTCACATAGGGTCAAAAGTAGGTCACCAGGTCAAATTTTAAGGGAAAAAAATGTGAACACACTAGAGACCACATTAGTAGCCAATCTTCACCAAACTTGGTCAGAATGTTTGTCTGCATGAAATCTTGGATGAGTACGTAACTGGGTCACATGGGGTCAAAAAGTAGGTCACTAGGTCAAATCTTACAAAAAGCTTGTGAACACACTAGAAGCCACATTTATAGGCCAGTCTTCATCAAACTTGGTCAGAATGTTTGTCTGCATAAAATCTTGGATGAGTTCATTATTGGGTCATGAGGGGTCAAAAAGTAGGTCACTAGGTCAAATCTTAGCAAAAGCTTGCGAACACTAGAGGCCCCACTTATGGCCCAAAATTCACCAAAACTGATCAGAATGTTTGCCTTCATGAAGTCTTGGATGAGTTCATAATTGGGTCACATGGGGTCATTTAGTAGGCCACTAAGGTCAAGTACTAGAAAAAGCTTGTGAACAAATTAGAGACCAAATTTATTGCCCAATCTTCACCAAACTTGGCCAGAATGTTTGTCTGCATAAAATCTTGGACGAATTTGTTATTGGGTCACGTGAGGTCAAAAAAGAGGTCATTAGGTCAAAACTTAGAAAAAAGCATATAAACACACTAGAGGCCACATTCATAGCCCAGTCTTCACCAAACTTGATCAGATTGTTTGTCTGCATGAAATCTTGGATGAGTATATTATTAGGGTCATGTGGGGTCAAAAAGTAGGTCACTAGGCCACATTTTAGAAAGACCTTGTGAAAACACTTAGAGGCCACATTGATTGTCCAATATTCACCAATCTTGGCCCACATTTTAGCCAGTATGAAATCTTACATTATGTTTTGAAGTGGGTCATGTGGATTCAGTATGTTACTTGGTAAAATTCTAGAAAATGTTATCAACCCAGTGGCCACACTAATGGTCCAATCTTCACCAAAGATTACTAAAGTAAATAACACTTAATAACCTGATGCCTAGATTTGAACTTACTAAAAGCCTGTGTCATCAGGTGAGCAATTAAGGGCCATCATAGCCCTCTTGTTTGTTTTTGTTTCTTTTGTATTCATTGTCAGTGATGCAATAGCTTAATAGACTAAGGATAGCATTTCCAAACTTTTAAACCTAAGAAGTTACAGCTTCTTCTTATGTAAACAATACTAATCTTGACTAAGCATCAGTTAACAACAGGTCATATTATATTTACTCTTATCTGAAGAAGATGGATCAAATGTGGAAAGTTTTCTAGTTTTGCTGACAAGAGCCTTTGATGCTTATCAATGTATACTATAAACCCATATCACAACTACAGCAAAAACATAAACATTTGCTGGCTTATCAGCAAAATGCTTCTCGGTGATACTTTTTATGTGGATGGGGTGTTCTATTAGCAGTAATGAGTTAGGGATGGTTTTGGATAGGAGAAAACAGATAGACCTGGAACTGTAAATAACAAACTATGAAAGCCAGTCAGAATTTATGAACATTAAGGTACTTGGGGGTTAATAGTAATTGATAATGTGGTAAACATTAATTAATATCTATATGATATGAGCTGAAGGTTATGTGGAGTGGAGTGGCAATGCAGTTATTGCTAAATTGGATGATACTCGGTCAAGGAGTAATAGGCATAAGTAACTAAATAGGTGATGGACCTTGAGTTACTTCAGGTTTGGATAAGATATTGAGAATGGCAATTATATCATAAATTGCTAAAACATGATTGTAATGTGGAAAAGAAGGATAAGCAGAAGAATGAACGGATTGTTATTATTTAAAAAATCATACTTAACAATATCAGCTTAACTGTAATTTCCTGGTATAATCAATATACATTTAGACAACATAGTAAAAAGTGTTTATAAGTTTTAGATTCAAGAAAGATACCTTATAGCCATTGGTTATAACTATTATTCATAACTAAATTATGTTTTTAATCATTTTTATACATCCAATGGATGGCACATAGCGGTCTCACTGTCTGTCAGTCTCTCTCTATATATACATCTGTCGCTTTTCTCTGTCTCGGCCACTAATTCCATATTACTTACAGTTAAAGGTAAACTGCATATAATGTTTGCAAGTGCATCATTTAAGGTCAAGGTCATATATTATGTCATCATGAATGGTTTCACACTCTAAATATTATTGTCTTGGTCATAACTTTGCCATTTTCACAGATGTTCAAAAATCTTATTGACCTACATCACACATACGATATACAAGTGCAACCTTCAAGATTATATTTAAGGTCATTGCATCTTGAGGGGAGCATATGTTAATTGTAGTGACATTTTTTGTTGGTTACTTCACTGCATGACAAAAAAAAAATCCTATAAGTAATTTGAACTGCAACTTTTCAGTTATTCAATAATACATTATCTTCATTGCTGCTTTAATTATCTTAATACATGCATCATAAATTGTATTTAAAATTTTCATTTAATATTTATTTTAAGGTCATTATTGAACTTTTATTTAATATTACTTTCAAAATGCCATTGATAATTTTAGCTATTGACAATTGCATTGATTGTGCCACAAAAAATTTGGTCATGCATATGGCTATTTTAATCATTGAATAAGACACTGACATTTCATTTATTCTTTTAAATTCCTTATATTATGACTCTTTGTTTTAGTACATAGTCATACAAAAAATGATAGCTCTTTTGTGATTATGCTAAAAAAAAAGAGGTTCCATTTATTTCCCTGTGACTTTGTTGTCCTTTATTTTCAGAATAAATAATTGAGAATTAATTTTGCCCAAGACAGGGTAAATAATGTGAAATAATTGTGAGAACGTTATTGCCTAAAAACGAGTTTCCTTTGAATCTGTATGATAAAAACAACAAAGAAATCCACCTTTAACAAAACGGAGAAAAAAAAGCTGTTGGAGAAAGAAGCATTAAGAACATGTTGCATGTAAATAAGGAACTTAATTTCTGATGGACTTGCCTAATACAATAAAATGAAGGGCAAGGGTATAAATATTTCTTCTTCTACAATGAATCGTATTTCTGTTTTTGTAATCTGGCAAAGACTTGTTTGTTAAATACATACTTAAATGTCTAGCCAAATATATTGATCAGACTAGGCTGCAAAAGCTTTCTGTTCAACATCTACACTTTTTGCTTCTAAATCTTAATTAATGGACATGTTTACATATACCTAAAAATGTTTAGCAAATAACTGTAAATATAGAATATAATTATTGGCAAAATTTAATGTAGCATGTAAGATAAGGAATATCATGTCCTGACAATTCTTGTTTTTCCTCTTGTCAAGTCTTTGTTCAAACCATAATGTGCACAAGATGAATAATGACCCAAAACTGGATAATGATAACACCTTCACAATCAATCCTTTATCAGGAGCTGGCATCTTTTTTTTCTGAAGCTGTTTTAACAACCCTTATCAGACTATTTTTGTTTATAACCCTAACTAATTCATAGTCATCTTCATACATTATATAGAAATGTGCCAAGACACAGTCTAGAAACTATAGTGTATAGTGCAAATGATCCTGATCAAACACTGGCTAGAGCAAATGATCCTGATTGGACAGGTAGTGGAGTAAATGCTCCTGCTCAGATTGGGGGTGGGGTGGGGCAAATAATCCTGATCAGATAGGGGTGGAGCAAATGATCCTGATCAGATGTGGGTGGGGTGGGAGCAATTGATCCTGATCAGATGGGGGGGGGGGGGGGGCGCAAATAATCCTGATCAGATAGGGGTGGGGCAAATGATCCTGATCAGATAGGGGTGGAGCAAATGCTCCTGATCAGATTGGGGGTGGGGTGGGGCAAATAATCCTGTTCAGATAGGGGTGGAGCAAATGATCCTGATCAGATAGGGGTGTAAGCAATTGATCCTGATCAGATATGGGTGAAGCAAATGATCCTGATCAGAATGGGGTTGGAGTGGGAGCAATTGATCCTGATCAGATGGGGGGTGGGGTGGAGCAAATAATCCTGATCAGATAGGGGTGGAGCAAATGATCCTGATCAGGTGTGGGTGAAGCAAATGATCCTGATCAGACTGGGGGTGGAGGAAGTGATCCTGATCAGATGAGGTAGACAAATGATCCAGATCAGATGGGGTGAAGCAAGTGATCCAGATCAGACAGGGGGTAGAGCAAATTATTTGATCTGACAGGGTTGATCAAATGATCCTGATCAGACGGGGTGTAGCAAATCATCCCAAATAGGGGGTGGAGCAAATGATCCTGATCAGACAGGGGGTAGAGCAAATTATTTGATCTGACAGGGTTGATCAAATGATCCTGATCAGACAGGGGGTGTAGATAATCATCCCAAATAGGGGGTGGAGCAAATGATCCTGATCAGACCAGGGGTGGAGCAAATTATCCTGATCAGATGAGGGTGAAACGAATGAGCCTGATCAGACAGGGGTTGAAGCAAATGATCCTGGTCAGACTGGTTGGGGATTGTGATGGGGTCATAGTGGTAAAGTAGTGTTTTTTTTTAGGTCTTGGGACCTCAGGGTAACTGTCTCTCTACACCCTCCCCACCTACCAACCCACCCTACCCCACCCCACATTAGCAAAGGCCTTGAGCTGTGGCCATTGATTACTCGCCAATCAATAATTGGTTTGAATGGACTACCTGCTAGCGTCACACTAGACCCAGTGTAGCACGCTGGTTAAACAGTTAGACACACCGGGCCGGAAAAATTAGTTCGGAACAAGCTGACAAAATTCAGAGCTTTTGTTATGAAAAGCTTCCAATAAAAGCCTTGGTCCTAAGTGAAATTATGTTTATCTGTGCATATGTACAGTGTTTGAAGTTAATTTCTAGTTGGACAAGCCACTAGCTGTGAAGGATTGGTAAACATGTATTCAAGGAAAGTTTAGACCAGTTCTGGCACTCAGGCTTAACATACTGTTCTTGCCTCCTGTAGGCATGTCTGTCATTGTTTTGTTATAGTGTTCTGAATTTTATGAATATTGCTCCAAGGAGATAATGCATTGAGATAGTGGAAGTTTCACTTTTTCCAGGAGTTCCTACTGTGTGGATTTAGAGATTTTGATCTGTGGATGTTATTTTCTCGGACAATTGTAAAAATCTGCACCATTGAAACAAAGGTAAGAGGGTGTTTAGAAAGTTTCAAAATGTTAACAGGAGCTGAGTCTTGATTATTTTTTTCATATGCATATAATGTATTGAGGCAACAACCAATTTGGCCTGATTTACTTAACCCAAAGATTTTTTCTTAACAATTTTGGGAAGAGTCAATGGTTCTACTGGGAAAGCCAACACCAGCTAGAAGCTGTTGTGACTGTTGATGTACATGTATTGGCTTTGTTGTTGTTTTTTCTACTCAACTTTGGGGGAACCTATTAGTCTTTATTTTCTTATTATATTAAGATTCCCCAAAATAAACTTTAACTGTCTTAATCTTAACACTTTCGACTTATAATGTGTACATATAAGTATACTAAAAGATTGCAATATATGTTGCACAATTACCCAGTCTATAGGCCCTGTCCACCCTACAAAACCAAGAAAAGGGCTGTGTACTTCGATAGAAAATGAAATACTTAATAATATTGCCATTGTTATAAATCACCACTCTTCATGATTATATAAAAGGTAATAAGAAACCAGATAAGAATTATTTTAAAAGGTTGGGTAAATGATAGTGACATTAATGATTAGTTTTACTTGTAAAAATAAGCAGACATTAAGGTTTGTCATAAAGGTGTCAAACCAAAAGGTTTTGTTTGAGGATATGTGCTTTTTGCATTGGCAATGCAATGTTATTTACACTTGTAACTATATCTTCATTATGGCTCTTGGTGGGTTGTCTTTGTGAAGATTTCAATAACTGCATTGGCTTGAGCCCTCGAAGAATGCATGTCCAATTTCAATAAAGGTGATTTTTCTTTAGATAATTATTTCGGACTATACTTTTAACAACATAATTAACAGACCCCCATTTTACAAATGTAATCAGCACATTCAATATCCAATATAATTGAAAGCTTTAATTACAGTATATTCCTAATCTTCAAGTCCCACATTTTGTATAATAAAGTTCTGGCTATCCATTGTATCATTTTATGCAAGAAAGAATGGCTAATTATAATGTATATCCTGTTGTATTTTACATGTATTCAAGGAACAAAAAGGTTTTTGCCTTTAAGATATATGGTAGCAATGATTTCATAACAAGACTATCATGTTGAGACAATTGTAAGCCTGCCTCTTTCTTGTCCAACATTGCTGTATACATGTATCAATGTTTATATTTTGCCATCTACTGATTATATCATCTATACCTATCTATAGATTTTTTTATTCTTTAATTTTTATTCTTTTTTTTCTTTTTTTCAATTCAATATGAAACTTAATAACACATTCTTAAAAACTACCCCCGTTGTTATACTCAGGCCCATATTTGTATGTCTGATTTATCCTGCTACAATATCCCACACTGGCTGTATGTCAGCATTGATTTTTTGACATCTAATAAGAGGATACAGAATGTGGCTACCCTTTTTTTCAAGTCAATGAAACTATAATGAGGTGTGTTTTCAACAGGAACCTGTCAATGGTATGATTCTTTCTATGTTATGATGTTTGTATGCTTGATTCCCTTGTCTCCACTAAGTCTCATGCTGGCTGTATGTCAACATTGATTTTTGCCATCTGGATCTGACTGATGCTTCTTGTCAGGGTTATTAGAAACTTGTTCATCTAATTTGTAAGCTTCTCAGAGAGCCTGACCAAATCATTATTCTTGGTGTCAACTGGCAAGAACTCGAAGAATGTAGCGGTGAGGTTGGAAATGATCTTGAAATAAAATGGACAATCATTGTTGATGACATGGCTTTAGGGTCAGAAATATTATTTCCGAAGATTTTTTTTTTTTTTTTACACTATTTTATTTTTTTTTACACTGGACCTGGTAGCGCAATCAGTCGAGTGTCAGCTCCAGATATGGGAGACTCCTGGTTCGATCCCAGGCAGCGACATACCAAAGTCGTAAAAAATGGTAGTGGTATAGCTCCCTTGCTAACGCTTAAGCCAACATAAGGGTAGTTCCACGACTGGTTGGCCCGGTGTCAGGATAATGTGACTGGGTGTGGTATCATGCCAGGTGTTCATGGCATGCTATATACAGTGAAAGCACTATATCTGCTTCAAGTGGACACCATCTCCAGATAACTGAAATATTGGTGGGATGATAAACCCAATAAACAAACATATATTTTTTTTACTTAGAAATGAATTCAGTTTAATTGTATACTTGCTGCCAAATAATTATAAAATGAATCATATTCATAATCATCATTGCCTTTAATTGAAAGAAGCATTATAAATAAACCATGCAAAAAAAAAAGCTCAACAGAAATCAGCCATTTCTAGTACTCCAAATAAGGGAAGTTAACCTAATTTTGTGTTTCCATATATCCTATAATTCTTAACCCTCAAGTGTGGTTCTTCATTCCAATTGTCATATTGAGATGATTCTAATGAGTACCAAGTATAAACTGTTTGAAGGAGTGTAATGTAATGTACTCCACTTATCTGGTGCTCAGCATTTCACAACAATAAATTATAAATCAGCATCCACGGTTCAACTTTTAGTGTTTGATTGTTTTCAATTATTAGCTTTTCTTCTACCAGTTGAATCTAAATCAACAATAATTTTGACATTGTTAGATTAGGCATTGTACAACATAAGTAGTTAATGAAGTTAAGGAAATAAAATTGAAATATGAAATTCTTCAAAACAATTTTATCAAGTTCAGTTTGTTGGTATCACAATGGCTACAGTTATTAACAATATAAACTCTGAACAAAGTTATACAAAGTACTTGTTCAGTATTACTCATATTATTGTATTGAGGGAAAACTTTTACTGATGGCCAAAGGTCTGCTATTGTTCAAGTAGTTTAGGTTGCGACTAGGCTTCAGTTTATGCAAGTGTTAGCCAATTTTTTTTTTATGAATGGTGCAAATTATTTTCACACCAAATTTTAATCACTTGAAAATCAAAGTTTGATAATACAAACATGGCGATGGGAAACTATAAGTGGATGGAACTATGGAGTCTGCTATAGTTTAAATAATTTAATTTGTGTTTGTGATTATGGGCAACTTTATGTTGTTCAATATCATAATAGAACATACAGTACATATTACCACATACATTTAGTGGCGAGGTTAATGTCAGTTTATTAAAAGGACCAAATTGAGGATTTAAAGTAACGTTCAAAGGTATTGTGAACATTTCTTATCATTTGACTAAGGACTACTAGTAGAAGTCTGTGATTTGTAATAAATGTCAGATGATAGTGTTACAGTTGTAACGATAAAGATGATGTTTTTATGTTGCATGTGTAAGTTTGCAGCTTATAGAGATTAAAGCCAAACTAAATCCCATGAAAAAATGTAAAGGATACAAAACAATTCAAAACAAGAAGTATATGTCAAATAACAGTGATTGTATGCAAATACTGGTGAACATACTTGCAGCTCTTAATGTCCACTACTTTGAAAGCAGAGTTGGTATAGCTTTCAATGTTACTGCTTCTCAAACACAAAAAATTATCTTCGTTATTGTCTTAAAAATGTTGCTACTTGTTCAAAGCAGTGTATACCAAAGTGCTTGCAGTGTTTCATTCTTTGTCACTGCCCAATTTGGGACAAGAAGAAATAAACCTGACTAAAAATTGGAGTGGGGTGGTGGTCCCCAGACATGACAGGGGACCTAATTTGTTGGACAAAATGATTTATTACTCATTGCCTCAGGTAGTTAATGCATTTAATTTAGTACTTTTTCTACCCAGGATGTATATTTTAGTAAGGGATTTGTATAACTTGAAAAGTGTTTGTTTCCCAATCCACTGTAAACTAATTGGTTTAAACTACAGCAAGACCTCTTGGCTTTAGAGGAGTTAGAAGGTCCCATTTCACACTGATCTCGGAGTAACTGTGTCAAAATATCCTATTTAGTATCTTAATTGCTTGGAGCACCTTTACAGCCATAAACCTGGTTTATGGCAATAAAATGTTTTGTGTTGGCTAAACTAGGGGAGGGTCACTTTTAAATTGGCTGAGATTTAATGATTGCTCAGTAGTTGAGGGGGGAAGGGGTGTATTTTTATCCTTTTATGGATGATTTATAGACAAACAACTTAGACATGAAAGATTTATTGAATCCTTTATTTCAACATGAAAGATTTATTGAATCTTTTATTTCAACACAAAACAACTTTAAACATGTTCAGCTGTATTGCTGTTAATGGCTTCTATAATGTATACAGGGATTTTGAGCATTGTTTTGTTTGAGAATCATTCGCAATAAAAAAAAGTATACCTTTTAACTGAGGCATATGAGGTAAGTGGCTTAAACTGATAAATTCCATGTAGTGGTTTGCTTAGAAATTTCTCCTGTTTTAAAAAAAAAGGATGCCTGTGGTGTTGTGGTAGAGTCACACACTTGTAACTCTTCAGACTGCTTTGCCACTTGGGGTGTGTGAGATTGAGTCCCATCAGGATGCCTTCCAGCTGTCTTGCAGTGTTCCAGTGGTTCTACCCAGACATTTGTCTGGAGGTTTTGTCCACCAGAAAGCTAGTCATCACTATAATGATCATAATTGATTGCTGCAATGTATTTCAAAAACAGAAAAAAAGATAAAAGAAACAAAACTGGGTATGTAATTGTTTTTGCAATTGGACATATATACCGGTAAGTAAATTTAGCAATGAAATTGATTTAGAATTACACAATTCACCTGATGGATCAGAATATTCTAATTTGATATAGATTGGTCTCAAACCCAAAC
Organism: Sinonovacula constricta; assembly: GCA_007844125.1. Taxonomy (NCBI): domain Eukaryota; kingdom Metazoa; phylum Mollusca; class Bivalvia; order Cardiida; family Solecurtidae; genus Sinonovacula; species Sinonovacula constricta. The sequence goes on along the minus strand of CM017572.1, from coordinate 43,958,763 downwards.
TCAGAAGGATAACAAACTAAGGATTTATGCTAAAAGTTGCCAAACTTGGAGTCTGGCATAACAATACACCATGTACATTAACTAAGAAGGATTCTTATTCTTCTGATTGAACTGGAATTAGACCAATCAGACTCTTGGAATGTGTATCAGTTTAGGTGAAACAAAGACTGGTAGATTTTGTGAGTATTGGATTGTTTCATCTTTGTGCTGCTAGTGTTATTGCACCTTAATAATCAAGATACAATTTACATCTACAAATACAAATTTTAAACACAAAAACTAAACAATTCATTTTGTATACTCAAAATTTGGACTAATCGTTAGGTAATTGTTTAAAAGATATGTCTTTGTTTCTGGTAATTCTCAAATATTCCTACAAAAATTCGCATTTTATTCTGATACATGATAAAATGCTTCAGACTGTCACTATCTGATGCATGGAACACAATCATCATGTTTTCATGCTTATAAATGAGAATAAAATTATATAAATTACATGGATTAATTTATCTCTTCACATTGATTAGCTGGCACGTGTGATGGTTCTGTGGTCTAAATGATGCATGACGCATTGAGGGAGGCCTCTACAATTACAGGACCTCACAACAGTTACTGTTGGTGGGCTGTCATGGGATAGATAATCAATGGGCCATCACACTGGGCTTGATTAGGTTATGTTGCTGTTGTTTTTGTTGTTTTGCAAGCTGCTAATAGTCAACAAGACTGGTGGAACGTCTTAATGATGAATTGTTTGAAATTTGTGCTGCTAGAGTTATTGCCCTCTAATAGTGCAGAAGGGAATGTTATGACATATTGATATTCATTTCTGACACAAAGAAAACACTGTAATATGGTTTATTGTATTTGTTATTCTTTTACATATTAAGCTTTGAAATGTACAAATTGGTGAAGAAGAAAAAATGGTGCTGTAGGTATGGATGGCTTCATATTCAGGAGAAAGGGGTTCATGTTCAAAATGTACACAGGTCTTTGGATATGCCATTGGTATAACTTTTGTACTCTTCTTGAGAAAAATAAATTTGCTTAGCATTAAGCATGGCAATGTTTAAACAGCAACCTTGATCAGGCATTAACTGATGTCTGGTGAAAATAATAATCTATCCGCAAAATCAACAAAAATAGAAAAATATAGCCACTAAATCCAGAGTGGGCTCTGCTCCCAGGTTCTAGAACCTTGTGTCTGCCTGGATTGGTGATATCTTATCTACCTCCATCATAGAAGAGCTCACAGAAGAGCTCCTGGTGAGCAACAGGTCTGTAGAACACACTTGCTCCCATCCATCTTGATGCCATGGTAATTACCATGCCATAGTTATGGGTCACAGCAAAATGCCATGGTAACATGCAGTAGTAACATGCCATAGTCCAACACAACATAGTAGCATTCCCATTGTACATGCCATAGCAACATGCCATATGAACATGCTATGGTAACATATTATTTGAAACCAAATAATTACATGATTTTGTATTATATATGCATATTTATGTTTTATTTATATATTTTCTTTTTGAAATCTGTTGTCTGGTTTTAATGAAAAAAGTTGCAAAGTTCCAAGTTAGGTTGAATTAAACCTGATTTCAAGTTTACTAATTCTGTCTTAAGTTGTGTTTCATTAAATCATAAAACTCACTTAAATTGTAATTTCTACAATATCTAAAAGTGGTTTTGTTATTAGTCAATTGACATATGGTTCATTTACAAATTATATTCACAAACATTCTTTAGACATTGAATCTCTTGTTTTCTTTCTTATTTTTTTTGCTTGATTTTTATCTCTTTTAGCATTGGTAACTGTATTGCAGTCTATCAATCAAAACATATTTTTGGCCCTACAGTTTTCTATTTTAGCTTATAGAATGTGTAGCAACCTACAACAGTTGCGTGCATTCTTATTATTGTAATGAATATAATGTTTGTGAAAGCAGGCATAAATAACTGTTAATTTCCCAGCTTGTACACTCTGTATCTACCCCTTAGTACACAGAACTTCAGTTCAGATAAACAATCAAGATATCCCAGCTGGTTGATCTATAACAGACCTCATTACTTGGCTAGCCAATAGTGGCAAGAATGTTCATGGATCTTCTGGGCAAGTAGCGTCTGTTGTCAAGTCTGAAACCTGAACACTAATTTCATCATCATAATCATCATCATAATCATTTATGATACTAGTAGCATCAATAACATCATGGTCAGTAGCATCATGACCATAATCTTCTAGGTTTGATCATTAGCTGGAAGGTTTCATTCAAACTTCTTCTAAATGGGAAACATCCTTTGTCATGTTCAAACATGGAGAACTCACATTATCATCATCATCATCATTATCAACATTATCATCATCATCAACAACCGGCCGAAATTGCTCAGGTGGTAGAGCGTCGGCCTGTGGATCTGGAAGTCGTGGGTTCGAACCCCGACCGGGTCAAACCAAAGACTTTAAAGTTGGTAGAAGTGGCTTCTCTCCTAATGCTCGGGGCTAAGGGTACAGCATTACACCTGACTCGTCGGTGTCAGTATAATGGACCGGCCGGGTTCACCTCATAAGTGCCCCTGTACTATAATGATAGATATGTCGCTGCGCAGAATCGGCAAAAATGCTGGCTAATCCCCATTCCAACATTTTGTTTATTACATTTAGCAATATAAGTATAATAACCATCTAAGTTTAAGAATATTTTGCTCTATTCTAATGGCTTAATACCTCATTGTTATTATTGCAGTTACAGTGGCAAAACAATATCTGATGGTACTTCTCATCTTTAATGATAATTCTTGTAATAATTGTCATTGTCAATAGAAAAGTTCCCATCATTGTTGTGGCTGATTTCCACAGAAGATGTGTCTGAAACCATCACATCATCATCAACATCTATGAGGCTTTAAGCATTGGTATCAACAATTATCTACATAGAAGGTTACTTCAGATTCAGAATGTGAAACAGTTCTCAAAATAAATTGTTCAAAAAAACAATTTTGATATAAACATTTACAAAAGACTGAAATAAATAGTGTTAAAATTTTGTTAAGCTGAAATTCAGCCACTTTCTGTTGGAAGAAGTTAACTATGACCACTGTATAAGGATTGGACCAAGGTTACAGTGTTCCATAACTGTCATTGATGCTAAAAACCCTGATGTTTAAGTCTGTAGTCCCAAATACCCTCCCATCAAGCTGGACGGTTTCTAGGAAAGCAAAACATATTATTTGTGCTACCTGACTTGTAATTATTTGTCAGATATTGATGTAACATCTTGAAAAAGTGGAGGCGCTTCATGACTTAGGCTACAATTTTATGCTAAAAAGTGGTAATTTTCCTCTTACTCTTAAGGTCTCTTTTCGATTGGATGTTTAACCAGCATTCTAACTGAAGTAAGAGCTGTAAAATCAATTGCTTTAATTAAATTTAAGGAATTTCAAATATTTGAATTTTCATTTTCGTTTATTTTCTTTCTGAAATTATCTTGCTTTTGATAGCATGCTACTTGGTGTCTTTGAGTTCATCTGTAGATAATGTTCAGATAATGTAGGTAAGTTTTCCAGTTAACTTGCAGTGTGCTGATGGTTCTACTAAGACATAAGTCTGCGGTCTCCCCAGAGCAATACTTAGCTGGACACTCGCCAATAGGACCACAAATGTGTTGTTGCAATGTAATATAAACAAACAAACAATCAACAAAGGCAGTAACTCTGACGGATCTTGGAAGTTGTGTATTGAACCTTACTGCCAACAACAGTTCTGCTAGAAGTATTCTGGAAGTTTTCCAGACATTTGTTTGAAATCACTTCTTGACCATGACCTTTGCCCCAGCTTTTATATGTAATGTTTTCAAAACAGACAGTCTAGTCACATCTCCTTGAGAAATTCAAGTAAAATCTTCAGTTTAACATGTCTGTCTTGAACAAGTGTCAAACTGAAGGAAGAGGTTTCCCAACCCTGGCACATTTTATTAGATAAAAACTTAAGTTTTATGTCTTTTCACCTAGCAGTATGTTAGAATTTGGCCTGAGGAGCCATAAAATGAGATTCATCATTGTAATTGTATGGAATTATGTGTTTTATTGGGTGTAACATTGAATAAATAATATCTCAAGGATGCACAGACGTGTACTTGAGGTAGTAAGGCGGTGCTAAGGTGCTACTTTAATGGTGTGTATGTTGGATTTATTGACCCACCAGCAATCTGTGAAGAGACTCCTTGTCTCCTTGTAGCAGATATAGGACTGCCTATACTGTATATAACATATCATGAACCCTTTGCATAATACCACACCCAATAACCTGACACCAGGCCATCTAATTACGAAATTATGGAACTATATTTATATTTGCCTTAGCACTAGCAAGGGTGCCTTATCCACCAGTTTTAATAAATTTGTTATATTGCATCCATGGTTCAAACCCCAAGTCTCTCCTACCTAGAGCCAGTGTATTCTTCAAGGTCCGATACCTTACTGTAAACATGATAGTTATACCCCACTTAGAAATTGTTCTTTGTTAAGTAAAAGGGGTTTATATGGACTATGACTTAAAAAAGTTTTTAGACTTGCACTGAAAGCCGAAAAGTATTCATGGGCTTGCACAGGGAACTTTATAAACAATATGACAGGTAGAAAATAGTTACAGAAAGTTAAAATAACTGATATAAAACTTGTGACTTGCTCTGAATGCATGAAATCAAATTTCAATGATTTGCACTTAAGACATCATCAAGAACTTGTATAAACAGGACTTGCATCCATGATGTAAGATGCAGAAGCATTTTGTTAGTGTCTATAACCTGGATAGACTGCTGACGCTTGTGCTTGTACCAGAGTGTTCTCAGTGTATTATAGTCCGGACATATCCACTCAAGCATCCACAAATTGTCCTCAAGATCTCCTCATAAATGCACAAGCAATGTCAAGGTTTATAACTTGTATATTGCATGCTGGTCATTATACAGTGTGAACTGCTTGATATTGTATGCTAGGTCATTATACAGTGTGAACTGCTTGATATTATGTGCAAGGTCATTTACAGTGTGAACTGCTTGATATTGTATGCAAGGTCATTATACAGTGTTAACTGCTTGATATTGCATGCAAGGTCATTATACAGTGTGAACTGCTTGATATTGCATGCTAGGTCATTATACAGTGTGAACTGCTTGATATTGCATGCAAGGTCATTATACAGTGTGAACTGCTTGATATTGCATGCAAGGTCATTATACAGTGTGAACTGCTTGATATTGTTTGCAAGGTCATTATACAGTGTGAACTGCTTGATATTGTATGCAAGGTCATTATACAGTGTGAACTGCTTGATATTGTATGCAAGGTCATTATACAGTGTGAACTGCTTGATATTGCATGCTAGGTCATTATACAGTGTGAACTGCTTGATATTGCATGCAAGGTCATTATACAGTGTGAATTGCTTGATATTGCATGAAAGGTCATTATACAGTGTGAACTGCTTGATATTGCATGCAAGGTCATTATACAGTGTAAATTGCTTGATATTGCATGAAAGGTCATTATACAGTGTGAACTGCTTGATATTGCATGAAAGGTCATCATACAGTGTGAACTGCTTGATATTGTATGCAAGGTCATTATACAGTGTGAACATCTTGATATTGTATGCAAGGTCATTATACATGTGTGAACTGCTTGATATTGCATGCAAGGTCATTATACAGTGTGAACTGCTTGATATTGCATGCATGGTCATTATACAGTGTGAACTGCTTGATACTGCATGCAAGGTCATTATACAGTGTGAACTGCTTCATTTTGTATGCAAGGTCATTATACAGTGTGAACTGCTTGATATTGTATGCAAGATCATTATACAGTGTGAACTGCTTGATATTGCATGCAAGGTCATTATACAGTGTGAACTGCTTGATATTGCATGCAAGGTCATTATACTGTGTGAACTGCTTGATATTGCATGCAAGGTCATTATACAGACAGCAATGGGTTATTGGATGGATGCTTTTCATGTCTTGTTATAGTACATAGCATGTGTAAAGATTTTTATTTTTGGTAACTTCAAATTAAGTCTGAGATCTGTGGTTGCTATTGCGCAAAATCTGTATTTATTGCTGCTGCTACTGCCAGTCTCTATCATATGTGGTATTTCTGCTTTGCTGTGCATTTTGCTTGTTAATACTTATTTTTTCAAAAAATTAATCACTTTTCTTCTTCACCATCATCAACATCTAGTTGTACATCACATAGGTCTATGTAGTCATTTTCAAATGTTGTCATTCATGAAAAAGTATTTCAAGTGTTTGGTTGACTTACAATCATTGTCAGTCAAGTTCCATGGTGCTGTAAATGTTATATCATTTCTATAGTCATATCTTTTGGGCGGTGGGGCGCCCAGTGTTGTAGTGGTAGAGTCATTGATTTGTAACTTCTCTGACTGCTGAGCCTCTCAGTGCCTGGGTTCAAGCCCTATTAGGGGCAAAATACTTAATGTGGGAAGGTACTTCCAGCTGACTTGCGGTGTGCCAGGTGGTTCTACCCAGACATTTGTCTGGGGGTCTTCCTCCAACAAATAGCTGGACGTTAGCTATAATGATCATAATTGGTCCACTGCAATGTTTAAAAAAAAAACAACACAAAATAAATAAATAAAAATCTTTTAGCTGTAAACTTTTGAAATACCATAAACAACAAAAGATTGTTAACCTGTGAACAGTATTTCCTCAACTATAAAACACAACAGATGGCTTCTAAATTAGAGACATTTTTGCAGAATTTCATCCTTACATGTTATTGACAAAGTGCAGATGCCTTATTGTGCTGTTGCTGCCACTTTTGTTTATTTCAAGATCACATGACCCCTTTCCCCTCACCCCACCACCCCCCTTACCCACACATAAGTCACATGACCATCTAAGAAAGGGAGAGGTCGATTGAGGTAAAGTGTCAGGAATGTTTATTTCTCATTAACTCTCTACTTTACATGCTAAGAAGGAATTGACCTGGTGTTTGTCAAATAATGTAGATCAAGATCAGCCAGTTCCCATTGGAATCTGTCTGATCAGGAACTGCACTATTTGGAGCTTAGTCTCCAGAGTGATGTAAGAAGTTATGATTATGCACATTTGATGGTAAAAAACTTAAAAAAATGTTATTAAATGCAGCACAATATGGGTTAAGGGTTCCACTTTACAGCTGGGTATTGAGTCGTAATCCATTAATAAAGAAATGTCAGTGGCAAAAAGGGAAAGGGAATATTAGGATGTGCTAACAGTGAAGACTGGGTTCCTGCAATCCCTTCTCTTGACTTTTATGTTGTTTTTTTGTTTGAGGCTAGTTTAATGAACGCTCCTGCAGCCTGTTGACTTGTAGATTTTGTCGGAGGTCAGATTTAATGAAAAAAACTGCTCCTGCAGCCTGTTGACTTATTGTAGCTCAAATTGTGTTTGAGGTCAGATTAATGTTAGATTTGTGCAGTGTGAAATTTGATGATGATGACCACTACAATGTTTACAGTGGGATATCAAATACAGGGAAGTTTGTTCTTTGCCAATACCATAGGCAGGTGGAGGTCTAAGCAGAAGAGGTATGAACTGTTATGTTGTCTGTTATTGATAAAATAGATATGTACAGCTCTCTTTATTTATATCATAAATCTTGACTTAATTAGGATTTTTTTAGATGTTAAGTTTATTAAGAGAGTATCAGTTAATGATAGCTAATAATAAAGTTAATATCTCGAATATTTTAGATTTAATGTTAACAGACTTTGGAATGTATCTGTTTATAATAATTTTTTAAAATGAACATGTTCATAGAATTGGGAATATGTCATTTAGTAACCTTTTTGAAGATGAAAGTGTCATTTCATTTGAAAAATATTTATAGTAAAACAATGTTGAGATTTGAAAGTATCAACAAATGATAAAACACACATATTTGCTAATTTTAATTGACATTTTAAACTTTTTAAAGAAGATAAAGTGTAGCAATGCTCTTAAATTGTCTTGTTGTAATTATCTGATTTTACTGGCATATAAGAAAGTCTGAACATTGATAAAAATACATTATGAAATACATAACTACATTATAATGTATAATTTCCACCCTTTAGTGATAACGTTATATAGATTAAAATTGTCAAGTCTTTAATGGAAAAAAAAAATTTGAATGTAAATGTAAATGTTCATTTATTATCTGATTTGCAAATGTTTTCACATTCTCAGGGATGATAATTTACAGAAAATAACATTACATTGAATAGTTAGACTAAAGAGCCTATGCCAGTGTAAAAATGCATTTTGGCATGGAGTAAAACTTTAATAAAAACATTTCCACTTTCTACAGGTAACAGTTTTAGAAATCAGCATCTTGGTTACATTGTTGTATATTGTGAAGATGTTTTACAGAAGACACAACTGGTATGTTGGTTCAAAAGGACTGTTTCCTGGTTATATTGATAGTTCTTTTATTGATTACATAGAGATCAAAGTAGTTTGCTGAAGTTGACACTTTTGTCTTAAATTTGGATAGAAAAAAACAACCCACAAAACATTTGAACCCATGGGTCCATTTGAAAGATTATGCATTATTTTATGCCAGGAATACATACATGTATAACCAATTTATAGATTCATTAGAGATCCTGGTTATTCTTCTTCTTTATAAGTTTGATAGAAAAAACATTGGACATTTAAATCAGTTACTGTTGTTGTATATATGGTCTGTTTGCCATGTGATTATATTAATAGATAAAAATAATTGATGTATTCACTTGGTTGTATTCACTTAATGTGTCTGGATGTTAGACTTACAGTGTAAGAAAATTTTTGTCTCCTGGTCTAGGGAGAATTTTCATTGGTGTCCTATAAGGTAGATGGTCAGTTGGTCTGGACATATCCGTGGAATAGTCTATGCTGGCTGTGACAGCAGAATAATTGGACAATACATTAGCAGCTACTGCCCAGACACTGGCTAATGTATGGCCAGCCATCACACAATCTATTGTCCTACATTACTAGAGATGTGCTTTTAATCAGAGTTGGGGCAACCTAGTTGTTTCATAGAAACTTTTTGTAACTATTTGCATACTAACAAAATGATCAAGCTCAGGCAAAAAGTGTAAATATCCCCCAGAGAGTTGTCTAAACAGTGTCTTAAAGGTGGTAGCATGACAGTGCCTACATCAAATGAACGTAACAATATTTTCTCACTGTTTGGGAAATTTAGGCCAAATTTTTGCAGAAACTTGTAATTAAGTAAAAGTAAAGACGAATTCGAACACTACATGTATTGTAAAATACTAAACATTGCACCTAAAAGCTCTCTAAATATTCATTCTGTACAAATCTATCAATAAGCACAATAGTGATCTCTGCTAAAAATAGATATCGTGTGGACTACATGGATGAAGATAAAACTTGCTTTCAAAAGTAAGTTGTCACATGTTGTTTTTTTAGTTTAAAAGTAGCTATCTCTGCAGCGTAGGTCAGATAGAGGAAATACCTGTTTGCAATGACAAGTGTGGATTTATGTTTTGCTGTTCACAAAGGTCTAGGACGTCAATGAACAGCAAATTTGCAGGACCTTTTCATGTTACAATGACTGATTTGGTTATTTAAGAAAAAATCTTTGGTCCAAACTGTCGGATACCACCTTTAAGCAATGTGAATTATCTTGTTAGATGTTGGGATTGAGGAAACATTGGTCTTTCACAAGGGACATCTTAATACAGTGTAAGACAGTGTGTCCAATTAAGTAAGATAACATATTTTACTAAAGATCTTACTTGTCAGTATGACCATTGTCATTTTTATGTGACAATGTGTTTTATTTAGTATTGATAGACATTGAGCCATTTCTGTGTGTAAATGTGTTTAAGTGTGTCTATTGTTTTACTTTTGGAGTTAATATGTTAGGTCAGTTAATTTTTCAATAAGCTCTTTCTATCTGTAATAGACTTCTACCTAAAGTTGTGTTACTGACTTTTAATAAATATTGGTGAATTGATTTAGTTACAAATTAATCTCGAATGAACATAATTATGCCAACCTATCATAGTTTTTATATGGGTAATAGAGTAAATTATTTGTTGTAAACCCATTTGTGTTTTTGTCTTTTTTTCATCTAGCTTTCCAAGACTTTGGTACTAAAAAAAACTACAAAAAACAAAAAAACATATTTGCTAATGTTGCAAGGTAAAAAATATGTAAAATGGTATTTGTTGAAGCATTTACAAATATTTTATTTTTTTTCTTTAAATAAACAATGATACATAATGCATTATTAATATTATTTTCCTTAGAATATAGACATGTTAAAATGTTGCAAATCATTACGGCAAATAATAATCTGGTAGCAGAGGCTTTATTTATGACCTATCCTAAATAAGGCCATTTGTTATTCCTTGAAGTAGTGTTGGATTATTATTAATCAAACATTGAACATGTTTCTCAGCCATAACATTTGCTAACAAGTGCATGCAAAAAAAGAAGAAATAGAGAAAAGACATTGCCAGTGCCCAATATTACAGATCCTGATAAGACAATTGCAGTCTGAAGCTTGGTGATCATGGCCTTTCTAGGTGTGATTAAGAAGGCCATTGTTGATCAAACATGGTATTCTTGTAGCTTCAAGATACCCTCTTAAATAATGTATGCCTGATGGAACAAAAACTCAACCTAGTTTTTGTCTGTATGAAATACGACTCTTTTTAATGTATTGATTTGAAAGCAAAACAAAAAGACAAAAAGATAGGTTTTGTTCAGAGATAAAGACAAATGAAGACAGGAATTGCAATATAAAGATTGTCTTCCTATTATGCAGACAACGCACAGTAATGCATCTATAATGAAAATCTGATGTTTGTTCCAAATATAGACATTGGTCTTGAGGAATAGAATAGCAGCCAGCTAATCTGGTGGCAGGTGCTTGAGTTATTGGCCAGTCCTGGGCAGCTTTATTAGGCCATTTGTATTCCTAGACTTGTAGTATTGTCTAGCAAGTGGTAATCAAACATCTTGGAACTGTAAACTCATGGATGCCTGTTAGTACGCTTGATAAGGAATGGATGGGACAAAGACTGAACATATTATTTTGTCCTGGTGGGGAAATCACTTTTCTTATATCTGCAGTTATAATTGGATTTGCTTTGTCATTCTTTTGTGTGTGGTGTATGTATATATATTCGTTTGCTGTTTGTCTGTCTTTTTTATTTTTGTACAGAGAATAGTGATGCTTTATGCCCATGTATATGTGACTAATGTTTAATTAGAGATGAATGAGACATTTTACATGTAGCACAGCTAAATTTGTCTTAGATATCTTTAAGTAAATGAAAATGAATGTGCTTTGTTTATGTATTTTTTGTGTTTTATTTTCTAAAAATGGTTTTGTGTTTGTAAAATTAAATGTTGCATGTTTTGTGGGAAAGCAGTATAATGTAAACTTGTAACTTGCTGATAGAGCAAGGCAAATATTTTAGTATTTGTTATATGGATGAGTTTCCCCTTTTTCATTGTTCTTATGTGTTTTTCTCCTTTTCTATTTTCATATGCTGTACATCCATTGTCTATATAGGTAAGTCAAAATTTACTTAATTATATTTGCCGCCCCAAAAAACCCAACCTCTGTAGCCTGTTTGCATGTGACAGGTATTTTATGCAGCAGGCCCACTGTTTTTATAACCCAGTCATGCCAGTGTCCATTAATTTGTTTTGGATGTATTTCCTAAATGATAGTTACACCTGTAGTAATTCACTGAACTTGTAAAAATTTACCAGGACCCGTTGGTTAAGCAGGTACCCCTGTCGACCACCTTGAAATGTCTTGTAATCATAACATCTTGATCAAATTGACAGTTTATTTGAGGTATTGTGATGTGAGACACAATGGCATTAGAACATAGGTTTTCATAACAGCATAATAGAGGTACTAGTAGTAGTAGTAGTAGAAGTCAGTGCATCTTATGAAATGCTTCACTGTTAATAAAAAGCAAAGTAGATTCATTGCATAAGTATGTTTTATATGACATTAAGGAGGATTATATGTTGTTGTCATGGCAGGCTATTAGATGATCTTGAAAAATGGGGGTTAGGCCTTATTTTTAAAATGTTAAGATGGTCTTAGCAATGAAGACAAAGATGGCATTTAGAAGGAGGATTGGTTAATGGGACCTAGCTGAGAATGGGGTTGGGGCTTAATTGAAAATGTCAAGATGGTGTTGGTTATGAGACCAAAATGGTGGTTTCAAGTATTGATTTCAGAGTCTGGTAAGAGTATTGTCACAATTAAGCTTATAAATCAAGGACTTACATCCTACTTTATATCTTAATTTTGAAATGTGAAGGAAATGTTTACTTCTATACCCAACATAAACATTTGAACCTTCTTTAGATGTGCATTATACCAAGGTCATACAGTTGGTGAAAGTTAAAATTTGTGAAAAATATGGCTTGTTGTTATAGGTAAGAACATTGTTTATATATTTATGTTGTTCTGATTTATGTTACAGACATTTTGGTTAAGAATTAAGTCGAAATATTTTTTCATATATTGTTATTTGCTTTCTCATAAAAAGCAATAGGCGGTAAGGGTCATTGCCCCGATCCTGTGGAGAAAAAATACAAAACCCTGCAATATGACTTAAATTCCTTTCCATGAATTGATATTTTCTTCATTCTCCATACAGTAAAACACATTAGTGGACAGTCTTTCATGTTATGACATAAATATAGAAGAATTTTGCTCTAAACTAGAACCATCTATTGAGTCTCAAGACATTTTGATGGCTGTTTCCCATCCACTACAAACTAGAAACCATCTAATGAGTCTCAAGAAAAGATATTTGATGGCTGTTTCCCATCCAGAACAAACTAGAACCATCTATTTAGTCTCAAGACATTTTGATGGCTGTTTCCCATCCAGTACAAACTAGAAACTATCTGTTCAGTCTCAAGACATTTTGATGGCTGTTTCCCATCCATTACAAACTAGAAACCATCTATTGAGTCTCAAGATAATGTTGATGGCTGTTTCCCATCCAGTACAAACTAGAACCATCTATTGAGTCTTAAGACATTTTGATGGCTGTTTCCCATCCAGTACAAACTAGAACTCTTCTGTTGAGTCTCAAGAAAAGATATGTTGATGGCTGTTTCCCGTCCAGAACAAACTAGAAACAATCTATAGACATTTTGATCAGGGAATGCCAGAGGAGTGTCCCTTATTGTTGTGTTCTTGTGATATTATCTGAGTACTTCATATCTGTACTGACTCAACAAACAGAGTGGCTTCCGTTTGTTGCCTAAAATACATTCACATAATGTTGTCTTTGTTACCGATACTCCAACCAAAGGCAAAGTCAATGGGAGGGAGGGGTGTAGCTAAATGTATAACAACATGGTTGTCTACTTATTTTCTGCTGCATGTACAGAGTTATTACTGAAGATGAAGAAGAATGATGAATAACCCCAGGTACTGCACTGCCACAGTAACTGTTATTTATCAAAACACTGAAAAGTGCTGTTTAACCCTGTATGCGATTAAAGGTATGCAATCGATGATCACTTAAAATTATTCCATGGTAAATCAAATGCAAAATGCATTGGAAAACATGCAAGTTTTGAGCTGCACAAAACACTTCTTCTAAAATCATAGATTATACATTGCGATAAAAGTTACATATATCAGATAGAAATTATTTTATTAAACATGCAATACTATATGATTGCATTTTTATTAAAATTAGGTCTTAAATACAGGATCATGTAGACAATAAAGAATGAAATAAAAATGAAATAGAACAGTAGTAATGTTCTTTATCCTTGCTGTCAATAATAAACTGTATAATTGTAACCTTTTTTTTAAAAATGTTTCTTGAAGACATAACATCAAATATTTGTAAACTTTATGATAATTGTGATTTTTATGACAAAATCCACTTTATACAATGGCTATAACACCAGCCAAAGTGCTCATTGTTGACTCCCATAATTGTGAATTGGTGATGTATGGAAAATCGTTTTTATTCTCCTAATGTTAGTAAATGTAGCCTAGTCACTTTGTTGATTAAGAGTACAAAATTCAGAAAACACACTTTGTTGATTTAGAGTACAAAATTCTGAAAACGGATTTTGCATAATACTGAATAGGAAACTAAAATCAATGAACATGAAGTAAGACATTTGTAAAGCATGAGGAAAATAAAGGCATGTTTATATTTTAATCAATCTTCTATTCATGTTATGAATATTATCTAGTTTGAACTGATCTGGGTTTTTTTAGCTCACCTGAGCACAACCTTGCATGTACTCAAGGGGAGCTTTTGTGATACCATGTCGTCCGTCGTCAACATTTTAGCTTGTGAAAACACTAGAGGCCACAGTTTTTATCCAATCTTCATCAAACTTGGTCAGACTGTTTGTCTTCATGAAATCTTGGATAAGATTTGTTACTGGGTTACGTGGGGTAAAAAAAAGAGGTTACTAGGTATAAACTTAGAAGAAGCATGTAAACACACTAGAGGCCACATTCATACCCTGATCTTCACTAAACTTGATCAGATTGTTTGTCTGCATGAAATCTAGGATGAAAAAATTATTGAGGCCACATGGGGGTTAAAAGTAGGTCACTAGGTCACATTTTAGAAAAACCTTGTAAAAACCTTTAGAGGCCACATTGATGGCCCAATCTTCACCAAACTTGGCCAGAATGTTTGCCAGTATGAAATCTTGCATATGTTTTGAAGTGGGTTATGTGGATTCAGTAGGTTTCTTGGTAAAATTCTAGAAAATGTTATCAACCCTGTGGCCACACTAATGGTCCAATTTTCACCAAGAATTCTAAAGTAAATAACTCTTAATTACTTGATGCCAGATTTGAGCCTACTAAAGCCTGTGTCATCAGGTGAGCGATTAAGGGCCATCATGGCCCTCTTATTTCTAATTGATAACTCTTTCATTTGTAATAAACAACAACATACATAACATGTATAATATTGCATACTATAATATTCTGTTTATACAGTCTCTCTAATACGATACTTCCAATTTTATATGCCAAATTATAAAGTTACCTTAAAGTTGGTAGTAGTGGCTTCCCTCCTAATGCTCGGGGCTAAGGGGACAGCATTACACCTGACTCGTCAGTTCAGTATAATGCATCGGCCAGGTTCAGTCCCTGGGCACCTCATAAGTGCCCCTGTGCTATAATGATAGAAATGTCGCTGCGCAGTATCGGCAAAAATGCCGGCTAATCCCCAATCCCCAAAGATACCTTTTTTTGTCCAAAGATAGACCTTTTTTTTTTAAACTTCATCATGACTCAAGACATGACGTGAGTGCTTGGTAAAAAGCTTTTTAATATCTTTGACTGTCATATGTGGAATGTCTTTATTTTTTGGTTTTAAACAAGATTATGTAAAGTAAGCATAAAGTATATAACTATTTAGAACTTTACCATAATTGAGGCATGTATCGAGTGCAAAAAAGCATTTTACATCATCTTCATTCCTTAACTAGAGAAGATGTTTCTTCTTCATATAAGGATTTTTGTGTGGTTTAAAACAATATTCATGTAAGATTGGGCATAAAAAAGTGTACATATAAACAATAAATGCAATGAACATGAACATTTAACAAAACTAGAGTAACAATAACAAAAATAAGGCATAAACTCATTTAAACAGAGTGCAAAAAACATTCATTTAATATTATTTCATATCTCGTTATGTGTTTGCTTTGGTTAAAGACTATTGTATAATGTGTATATAATGTACAGCTTTGTTAAGTTTCCTTGCTTTTGAAACAGAAATCTTTACAACACTGATGTGAGATAAATTGCGAAATTACACATCACTGGCATTTATGTCTCACTTGAATTTGGTTTTACAAATGTAAAATAAGTATAAACTGCATAAATTTGTAGCTTTTTTTATTGCTTTTGAACTACTGAAAGCAGGAAACAAAATAAGATGAAGGCGTGAACTGAGTGCAATAGCAGCTACAATCTTCCCCATACATTGACTACAAGATAAGTTGATTCTGAGGATGGGGATGAATTTAAAAGGCACTTAGACACCTCTAATCCTCCTGGTGTTGTATTATTTTCAATTTGCTAAGTTTTCAGCTAATATCTTCATGCAAAACAAGACATATTGCTTGAGAAATATCTGCCAACAGTACAGATTTCGATCAGACTGTTCTAAGGGGAAGCTTGCTGATCTTGATGTGCACTTCAGCCTGAGCCATTATTAATTCGTGCATAGCAGATTATAAGTTCACACATGCAGGCTTAATTCCCTTTTACTGAGTAGTATATCTTGTATCTCAATCATTTCAAATTGACCATAAAACAGAGCACTTGTATATCTTTTGGCATACTTGTAACCTGGTGAAAACATGTTTCATGTAGCCCTGGTAAGGGTGGTACAAATAAACACCAAAGAGATTTTCTGGTACTGAAGTTTACCCTCTTGTCCTCAGTGCAAGTTTTTCCTTTGTTTCTTTTGTTTGTGAAATACGTTTCATTAACACAATAATAAAAATGTTTTGTTTGTTGCATTTTTTATGACGTCAAGCGGAAGCTCAAGGGCATATAGGGATCATAAACAACTTCTGTTTTTTTTGCCCCTAACAACCCTAGCAACGCAGCACAGCACAAAATAGTTTGTATGGTTATTTCATGCAAAGACCTTTACACATACCCAATGTGGCATAACTGCAATATTGCTTTATTCCATTTCTTTCCTTCAATTCCTCACTTGCCAGTATGACTTAAAACTGCTATTGTCAATTGCAAAATGAAACTAAGTGAGATAATTTTTTTCTTAATGAAACATTAACGTTATTCCATTGCGCATGAAGACTAGATAAAATTATGAATCAATACTGAATGAAAACAAGGTCACATAGGCAGATGCTAACATTGTAAACTGTGTGCACAAACAATGTGAACACACTAGAGGTCCCATTTATGGCCCTATCTTCACCAAACTTAATCAGATTGTTTGGTTTCATGAAATCTTGGATAAGTATATTATTGGGTCACATGGAGTCAAAAAGTAGGTCACTAGGTCACATTTTAGAAAAAACCTTGTGAAAACTACTTAGAGGCCACATTGATGGCCCAATCTTCACCAAACTTGGCCAGCATGTTTGCCAGTATGAAATCTTACATATGTTTTAAATTGTGTCATGTGGATTCAGTAGGTTACTTGGTAAAATTCTAGGGGGTTGGGGAGAGATGGAGGGACTAATTATACTATGTGAAAGTCTGAGAACAAAGTTTTCATCTGTAATATTTTTTTCTTGCAGCATTTGAGGTGCATATTGCACTGGTATGAGTGCTTGGCTGTTGTTGTTAGTGGTTTTGCTGCTGATTCTGGTTTTCTGTTGCTGCTTTTGTTACCACTGCTGATGATTATGACTTAATTCCACTGGTGTTGCTGATGATTATGTTGTTTACTCCTGAAAACATGTGAGATAGGATAAAGTCCCAATGCAGGGTATCTGGCTTCTGGTGCTTCTTGTAAATATTTAATCCTTTAATCTTTCCTATAAGTTGTTGTTGTTATTGTTAGCCCATCAGCAGCCAGCCTTTGGATGGTAAATGGTAATCTTCCAGACCATGATAAGATAATGCAGAAGATAAGTTGACCTAGAACAGGGCAGTCTGTCTGAGAATTTCGTTGTTTGTATTAGTAGAGTTCAATCCACCTCATTTTAATCTTATTTCTATTTTTTTTCTCACTACAAATTTGATTTTGATTTTTCCTTACTTTTCAAAGTCTACTTGCTTGAAATCATTAAGTTTAACCCAGCTTTGCTTTTAATTGCAAAGTTCATGGATTTTATTGCCAATTTGTAATCATGCTTGCAAGCATGAAGATTTTCTTGTCCTAGTATGTATTTATGTGTATATTGACCATGCTTAAAGAATATCAATCATCTTTTTATCTTTTATAGCAAGAGCAGTATATTATTCAATTCAAAATCACAGAACAAATCAAAATCACAGAACCTGATCTTGAGAAAACCATGACTATTGTGAAAACTCTTTGCTTACATTGTATCAAATCAGTGAAATTTACACACAACTTGGTTTTACTTGGTCAGATATGTATTTCTGTTGCCTTTGTTGAACACCAATGAATAATAGAAAATAATGTTACCCCTGGTCACAGGATTACATGTGGACAGACACCATGTCCATCAAAATATTATCTTTAAGTTGGGAGTCTAAAGCATTGCAATTTTTGTAAACTATGTTTTTTCACTGTTTTTAGCTGAACAACCGAGCTAATATCTGAGTCGTGAATTAGGTAATATATGTCATGTGTATGAACATTGATTAACAATAATAAGCTAATTGGCTAGTTAGTGACACAATAGTTTAATTGCATATGAAGTGCAGATTGTGTGGATTGAAGGCGTTAAATGTACCTGTACAAAAATTGTCCCAATACACTATAAAGGACAATTAAGTTCAAATAAGCATTAAGGGGGTCAGTCTGTGACATACTAGGTCTCATTATAATCCTGAAGTATTCACTATTGTCTCTGGGGTTCTGGAAATCTTGTATCTTATTTCCCCAAAAGATTTGTTTGTTATAAAACCTCAAACTTTGTACTTAGTCATTAAATTTCAAGATGTAAATAATCTTTGAGTCATGATCATGGGCTGTAATGTTCGTGACTTATGGTCAATGCTTTCTATTTGTTAGTCACATCCTCTTTCCTATTTCATATAGGATGTATTCTGTTATGTGAAAATTGAAACCATTTACAGTGAAACTGGCCTGCCCAAAGTTATTTTAAACATGCTGATACTTGACCTGTGTCCTGGTTGGGTTGACAACATAATGACATAATCAGAGGAGTGTTGATGGGTTTTTATTTTATTGCAACATTGCTCTCTCCGTAAGAAAGATTATTTTATTAGAAGAGTAGGCAGGTGGTTTTAGCATCTGGATTTAAATATCTTTAAGGTTACAGCAGATACTGTTTTGTGATCTGGACTAGCCTATTTACAATGGGGCAGGCAGGTATTTATGGGAAAATGTAGAAAAACAATTTTGTGCGTAAGTGCTACCTAAGAGGTGATCAGTATGTACTACATGTAGCTTGTTAAAGGGTAATGGTAGGGTACCAGGTAGCAATATAGTTGATCAGTTGTACAATATTACTAAGGCTTGGTATATATATCTCAGTGTTGATTGATATTTTGTTGAAATTAATTGATTGACTGGTCCAAGTTTTCCAAAGGCTGGCAAGGTGATGTATTGTTATCAAAAGGGGGATCAGATAGTTCAAGATTGGACTTATTCATTGTCATAGAGGGGTGGCAGGATCTTGTATTTCTGTAATCATCCAGACATCCGGATGTACACTTGAGCATGCTATAATCCTAAGGCCATGTGGGCACTGTAGTTAGGTGCAGGTAGATGGTAGAGAATCATCAATGAAAGGTGTGGTGGTGGTGGTTTGATGGACTTGAGGACAATTGTGTTCCCAATATGAGGGATTAAAATTCACATCGAGGATTTTATATTCAGTTTAAAAAGTTGTTTGAAGGTGAAAACATGTAGTGGTACAACCCATGGATTTTTAAGCTGTTTAAAATTATATAAGTACAAAATTATAAACTTGTAAATTGCCTTACTTAAAAGCAGGATAATGTTATATCCAATTTTATTAGTGTTGTCTCAATATCATCTTTAGGATAAAGATTTTCTTGAAGGTTTGAAAATCAGTTTAATATTCACTTGAAAGTGAGCGACTGCAGTGATACAGACACAAGATTTAAAAGTAAAAACAAAAGTTCTGGTGCTTATTTAAAAATTGTGTTTCTTACTGTTCATTAAGTTATTATACTTAAATTACAGTGATATAGCAGTTATTTGTGTTATCCTAATTCAATACAGTGCACCTGCTTCACCTTTCAGATTCTGCACAATGTTCACATATTACACACTCTATGTATAGTGCATGCATTTATAAGTAAGATTTGTAAGCAATTATGACTGGATTCGTGGCGCACTAGGTTATGCTTAAGTTGTTTGGTTTCTTATTTCTGTATGTTTATATTTGTAAATGTTAAAACACCCATGGGTAAGTCTCAAGAAAATCTAGCTGGTAATGTGTTTATAGGTTTTAAGTTTACTCTTAGCCTGCTATTTACATAAGTTTAAGACTAAGGCAAGAAGTGTAGATCCAGATCTGCCAGACCTCTGCTGCTTTCTGGTCAGGATCTAGACTATTTGCTGGTCAGTCTCTGTTTATATGTATATCAATCGTGACTTGTAACATATATAATATAAATGCAAAAAGAACAACAACAGAGGATTTAGCATAGGTTTTAAACAAAATGTAGCAAACTATGCTTGAAGATGTTAAGCTTGACATGATGTTAAGGCTTAGATGTATGGGATGTTGTGAACACTTATGGAGTGAAAACATTAAAATGTTACCTTGTGTTCAGATAATGTCAGTAAAAGATGTCATTGTTATTGTTATTGGCTGTTTAAGTTTTTGAAAATGTTTTCCTAAAAACAGGAAGTAGGGATTTGGAATTTTGGCTGATAGCGGTTGCAAAGAATTTTTTGTCAGATATTAATTGAACTCTCAGGTAAATGTGTTTCTTATCTGTATTATGTGAAAGGGTTTCTTTTTTATATTATGTCTTTTTTTAATCAAAAGACTTATTTTTATTTTAAAATTTATTTTTTTTGTATGAGCCCATATTAACCTTTTACAGCATCTGTTCTTCTTCTAACTGAAACTCTGTGTATTTCCTTTTACTTTCTATGGTATCGGACCAAGAGACTATGTAAAACATCATTCTAAAGAAGATCTTGTGTTGTGTTACAGTATTTTTTGGAATGAACTAAGAGGAAAGAATTTGAGGACGAGGCCATAAGGAAGGTAAATGTGTTGAACTTTGAAGTGTACAGGATAAGATGATGTGCACTGAGGGAAGATCTCAAGGCAGTAGCGATGAGACTGGTCTTGAGTAGTAAGTTGAGTAGTTCATAAAAAGGCTCCGTTAAGGTAATAAATGGAGATTTACAGTCTCTTGTTTTACGTGGTTAGTTTTGTTTGGGATGATAGCAACAACAATCTTTAATTTATTCAGATATGGATTAAGGGAAAGATATACATGGTTTTAATGGCAATTTATTATTCACTTATTGAAAAAATAAGTACAGTGAAACTATGTGAAGATAAGTGAGATTCTTTTTTTGCACAAAATTAGAAAACTCATTTTATCCATTAGTTTTCTGTGTTAGACTCAACTTTTGTGAAAAGTATAATCTATTTGCAAAATCCAAGTTGTGACCTGAATAATTTAGATTTTTTGTAAACAAATATATAAGAATAATGCTGTGCCCTATATACCCATGTATGTACCCTAAACAAAAAAGTGTGCAGAAAAATTAAAAATAGTTAGGGAATATTTTTATTTTAAATGTTATTGATAGAATGGGCAGGTGATCAATCAAGGATTTGACAGATGCCATTGGGAACCAGACAAAGTATGTATAATAAGTATGCAACATATGATGCCTGACATATGGATGCAAGTTTCTTGTTCACATAAACAATTCATGGGTTGATATTTATATTACTGAAATGTTGAGGAATAGATAATTCATGGTGAATGTTTCATACAATGATAACTGAACCATTAAGAAAGAAATAATATTTTATGGTCAAATTACTTAAACAGAAGAGCAAAACAAATATCTGTGGTACTGTTATTTAATCTATGGTCTAATGAACATGGATAGGGTAGGCTTGCATATTCCCCATAAATATGTAATTCATAAAATCAGACTGGATGCCAGTTGCCACTTAGTTCTGTATTAAAAGGGTAGCATGGATGGTAGCATGGATGTTAGGCAGTTTAAAAAAATAGACTGATAAATTCCTAGTGAATTAAAATATAGACTAAGCTATATTATATTTTGGAGGATAGCATTTATTTATATGGTAATGTTCTCAAACAAAGTGCAAAAGCCATTAAAAGAAATATTATGTTTTTTATGGGTAGACTGTTTGATGATGCTTGAATGAATTCGGAAAAAAGATAAATGGATTTTTTCAAATTCTTTGAAACAATATTACCATGGTAAAAGGATGGCATTAATTGAATTAAAAAATAACAATCAGCCAGCCTAATAAAAGGACCAAGTGTCTCCTTCCTGTTAGCTCAAGGCATTGATAAAGAAAATTCAGCAAAGTTCATTGTTTAATTCAGGTACAAATAGTTTGTTCTCACTGACAAAGAGACATGACTTCTATGGGACAAAGGGGACAATTTTTAGTGACAAAGGGTTCAGTTCTGAGTGTCCAGCATCTGTTTTACAGGTTCCTACATGTATTTGTCAACTCAGTCATGGGTATTTATTGATTCATATGCCCATATCGTTTGCTCTGTGTTGAAGGGGATCAGGAAGGCTATCATTACCTGTTTTATAGAGTACATTGTGGCATGGATAAAATGCTGCTTAGCCAGTGCCAGTGGTAAATGAATTTTGATGGTCAGACAAAAAAAGCTGTTGTGAAAATTGGCATTTGCTTGCTTCAAAATGTAGTGAAGGGAGGATGGATTTTCTTTATTACAAGCAAATGAACTGTTTAATTCCAAATGTTTACACAAGACTGTCTGACATCGGGACAAATGTCCAGTGATTTTGTTTTGAAGGTATAATACTAGCACAGAGCTACAGGTCAGTATTAGTCAGGTCAGCTGTGGGGTGTCTGTGGCCAAGCGGTTAGAATCACCGACTTGTAACTTCTCAGACACTCACCAAATGGGTTCAACCCAGTTGGGGCAAGAGCTTTCATGTGGGGAGCTTTTTCAGCTAGTCTGCAGTGTGCCAGTGTTTCTATCCAGACATAAGTCTGTGGTCTTCTTCCACCAATAATTAGCTGGAATGAGCCAATATGACCATGATTGTGTCGGTGCAATGTAACAAAAAAGCAAGTCAGGCCAGCTGTATAGTATTGATTGCGGTATTCATATCCCAATCTAGTTTGCTTTTTGTAGTTACAAGTTCTCTGTTAAAAATCTGTTAAAAATTGTTTTTGTCATCTTAATCCTGATTGATCTCAGAGGGACTTTTAGATGTTAGATGGAAAAAATAACACTAAAGGACCAGAGGTATTGTATTATTTATGGTAATAGGGCTGCTAAAGGACACATAAGACTGAAAAAGAACAGAATTTGAATGTAAAACCTCAGGAGATGAAATATTAAAAATATTATAATGCTGAAATGCTGACATTTAGACTATAAAATCAAAGGGGTTGATGAGGTAATCAATATCCCTGTTTGAAGCACTACCCACACCAAAACGCTCGCTTGCGACAAGCTCGTCACAAGTTTACGACAAGTTTGCGCAAGCTTGCCGCAATCTTAATAGGATTGCATTTCTTAAATTCTATGGTTGCGGATGCGAGCACGCTCGCTTGCTTGGAAATTAAGGTTGCGGTTTGGTTTTGTTCGCACACTTCTCGCAATCTTAAATACCATTAAGATTGCGAGAAGCTTGCAGCCTTGCAAGCTTGTAATCTTCTATTCCATTAAAGATTGCGATAAGCTTGCGGTCTTGCAAGCTTAAAATTAATTAACATAAGGATTGCAGATAGGTTTTGGTCTTGCAAGCATAAAATTATTCCAAGACATTAAGAAATTTATTTTGTATTTCTTTAAATAAATAACATTGAAAGAGACATGAAACATGGTCAAGTTCTGTGAAGATTAGGCCCCCAAAAAGTCTTGTTCTCAAGGTTTTTATAGATTTGACTAAGTCACCTACTTTTTGATCATGTGACCTATTTATTAACTCATCCAAGATTTTATACAGACAAACATTTAATGACATTCTGACCAGCGTTGGTTAAGATAGGATCAAAACGGTAGCCTTTAAAGTGATTACGAGCAAACTGTTGATGCAGCTAGATGGACAGTTGGTTATGAGAAAAGCTCGGCTGAATGTGACATAAAATAGCTCCAAATACATTGTACTAATTGCCAATTTTTTAAACTTTATTTTGTCATTATTTATTATTAAACAGAGATCACACAACCATATACAATACAGTCCCAGACTTACTCTCCCTAGAAAGTAATTTGGTAACACTACTTTACTCCTGTCTTGAGTTATTTATAGAAAATCCAAAAATATATTTTATAACTTGTCTTGACGACAATTGATCCCTTAAGCAATTCTAAACATATTAATTCTTCCCATGAGATAGCTAGTTACCTACTTAACTTGATCAATCCTCAAAAAAGAAGATAATGAACAGGAACAAAATAAAATTTATTTAGTAACAGTGACTCAGTCCATCAAACTAATGGACAACAAAAACAATTCCAAACTTGGGTATCCCATAAACAAGCTAACTACCAAATTTGATATCAATATCTACATCTGATATCAATATATATCCTGCCTAGACATGGAAAGCAAACTGCTAATTAAGTTACAGTGACCTTGACCTGACTGATCACAAAAGCAATATTTAACTATGTTATCATTTAAGACAGCTACAAAACATTTGGTAATAATAGCTCAGTAAAAAAATGATCCAATTCCAAAGAAGTCAGTTTTTTTATAACTTTTTTTTGTTGTTGTTGTCTTTCGAAAACCTGGTCAAGCAGATCTACAGTCTAATATCTAGTAGGACAAAAAAAATTACAGAACAGACAGTAGAGTATCATGTTAAAACCACTCTCACTTTATTGGGAATGTGAATAAACACCATTTAATAATACAAGTTTGAAAGTCGCTTTTACGGTGATTCAGTAAAAGTCAATCGTAACTTTCGGAAAATAACTGAAGAAATCGCCGAGGGGTCCCGATTTACAACAGCACAGTCTACACTTCCGGCCGCGCCAATTTTCAACGAGATGCAAAAAATGTGATGAAAAAGATGAAGAAATCGACTTTCCTTCACTGGACTGCTAAGCAGAGGTGAGACATTGATCTACTTAAACAAGTATAAGAAGCAACATATTTTAAATCAGGTTTTCTTAACGTAGTGAGTTTAGTACATTAACTGTTTAGAATGCAAAATTAACGTGTCAAATATTTTCGCCATTTTTTTTTCAGTTCCGACATTTCACTTTAGTTTTTTCTTATCACAAACGTTTTCTGAAACCGTTGACGTTTCCATAAACATTTGTTATCTACTGTATATTTAATTTATGCTTCAGTTAGAGTTGATAAGGTTCTGACAAGTTCGAACGTAAGACATTTTTGTAATATTGTTTTTTTTAGAGTGACCCGATTAACGGTAATATCCAGTTACCGGATATTTCTGAGTTTACACAAGGATACATTTTATACTATAGGAATAAAGGCACATAAAACGGTTTCAAGTGGCAACACAATATTTTTGTTGTTGATAACATTGTTGTGTTAAAAAATAAATTTAGGTCACCTGTAATAGATATCCAAGATAACTTGTACATGATGGTTGAGCACATCATTAACTGTGTTTGCTTGTATGGTATTGCCACTCATGTAAAGTATTTTATTTTCTGTAATAGTTTGAAACAGCCAGATGCAAGTGAACAAAAAAGAATCGGAATTGCAGACTGATGTCAATAAGGAAGTCAGTGAAGAGCAACGCATGGATGACAGACAAAAGTTGAAAAGGTACAAAGATAACTATGCAGCATTTTGACCATTTGTACCAGTTATTGTATTAATGCATTTGCTATTTTTTAGCATTTACAGTGTTAATCATTAATTGCATGGCACAGCTGTTTGTACATGAAGTTGTCATTGTTGGGAAAGCATGTTGTTTTGATTTTGTAAATGTTTTTTGTTACATCGCACTGACACATTTATGGCCATATTGGTGACGTCCAGGTAATTATTGGTGGAGGAAAACCTCCCTAAATGAAAGTTCTCACCCCTACCAGGACTCGAACCCACGCGGTGAAGGGCTGAGGAGCTTCAAGTCAGCAAGTCTGTTTTGATTGCAATATTATAATATTAAAATTAATTAGTATATTTTAAATTTCAATTTCCTTTGTTCTCTGTATTCACTTACATTAATAAAAAAAAATCTTGCTGTAATAACTTACATTTTGATTTTACTGGCTTTATCTGTGTGTTTATGGTTGGCCTGGTGTCAGGATAATGTGACTGCGTGTGGTATCATGTCAGTTGTTCACGGCATACTATACACAGTGAAGGCAGCACTATATCGGCTTCAAGTGAACACCGTCTCCAGATAACTGAAATACTACTGTTGGTGGCACAATGAACCCAATAAACAATCAAACCACCAACAATATTTAATTTATTTGAAGACAGTGCTCAATCGAAATCAATATAGAGCTGTCTTTACTGATTATAGCATGCCATGAACACCTGGCATGATACACCCAGTCACATTATCCTGACACCTGACTGACCAGTCATAGAATTACCTGTCTATTTGCTTGAGTATTAGCCAGGGAGCAATAACACTACCATTTAACATGACTTTGGTATGTTGCAGCCCAGACTGAACCCGATGCCTCTAGTACCAGGAGCCAGCACTCTACTGATTGCGCTACCAGGTCTGGTGTTTTACTTTTACCCCTTTGTGCATATTAATGCTTATAAAGTAACCAAGATAGTATTTCGTTAAGCTGTACTTGATAGTTCAGCATTTCTCAGCTCAGGCTTTAAACATAGAAAATATGGGGGTGCTTTTGCCTATAGCTCCTGTTATTTGCTGCTGTTTTCAAATTGCTGTTTTAAAGAATAGGCAAGTTTGCATCATGACCAGAGCTGTAAAAGTTTGTGTCAGCATCTAAATTTGTTTTTTGTTTATTTCCGTTTTTTGGTAAAATTTCCAATCTATTTCTTTCAATCTTTGAACACTTATTCTGTATCATAATTTGACAGAAAAATCATAAGGTGCCTGTGTGGTGCAAATAACACAAGACCCTCACATACTAAATAGGTCTAACATTGCTAAATAAAAAAATCAGGTAATAAAAAAATAAATTTAAATAATGCATAATGTTGGATTTTTTTTCTTTTTCAGATGTAATTGGCGAAAAAATACATTTGCTGTGCAGGTGAGAGGAAGGATGCAAGATCCTCTCAAGCAGAACTGGAGTTGTCATCTGAGAAATCAACAAGAACTGACTATGAACTGTTTTTGAACACAATACCTGTGGTACTATTTCTTGAGTGCATTGTATGTATTTTATTCTTAATGATAAATAGATACTTAAGTTTGATTTAATCAGTTAAAATCCTATTTGCTAGACTCCCGAAAATGGCTTGTCATGCTTTCTCATATTAATAATAAGTGCTTAGCGAGATATGGGTTAAGAATATAAATTAGTTGATAAGCATCTTTTATTTGTTTCCTTTAATAAATGACCACTTGTTCTTTGTGTTTTTTGCCATTGTCTTTAATTAAAGTGGAATATATTTAGTATCTTTCTGTTGTGTTATTTTCCCTATAAATTTTTTGTTGTATCAGATTTTTAGGTGAAACCACAAATGTTATCTAGTGATATCTTTCTGTTGTGTTATTTTCCCTGTAAATTTTTTGTTGTATCAGATTTTTAGGTGAAAACCACAAATGTTATCTAGTGATTTTATTTATGTCAATCTATCCACAACCTTATCCACTCAACGAATTTGATCAAGCCAAGAAAAAAACAACCCACAAGCTTGGGATGATCAAGCTATTAAGTGAACAATCCTGCAAGCTTGGGATGATAGCGCAAGCTTGCAAGCGTGCCAAACCGCACGCATGGGATAAGTGAGCAAGCGAGTCAAACCGCTCGCTTGGCATGATTGCGCATGCTTGCAAGCGAGCAATCAAGCTCGTAAAGGTTCCTATCGCAACCTTGCAAGCGTGCAAGCGAGCTTCTGAGCGAGCCAAACCGCTCGCTTGACATGATCGCGCAAGCTTGCAAGCGAGCAATTAAGATCGTAATGGTTCCTATCGCAAACTTGCAAGCGAGCTTCTAAGCGAGCCAAACCGCTCGCTTGGCATGATCGCGCAAGCTTGCAAGCGAGCAATCAAGATCGTAATGGTTCCTATCGCAAACTTGCAAGCTTACTTTTAAGATTGCGGCTTTCTTATCGCAATCTTACCGCAAGCTTAAATAAGATTGCAACACGCTTGGTTGCAATCTTACCGCAATCTTGTCGCAAACTTGTCGCAAGCTTATTTAAGCTTGCGGTTTTGGTGTGGGTAGTGAAGATGCTAAAATAAGTCTAAATGAAAGAATGGCTCATGTGAAAAGAATGGGTTTTGTATTGTTTGGTGCCTGTATCATTGTTTAAAGGTGTCGGTTTTGGTTGGGGACAAAAATTGTTCATGTTTGATGAAAAGGGAGGCGGGCTATGCTTGTATTGTTCGGGCCTATTGAATGTGTTCAATATTGGATGAATTTTCTATGTGTTAACATACTAGTCTGGTGACAGCTGCATAAGGTCAGGTTTGGGTTTGTCAGTGGAATAAGGGCAAGGACTTAAGGGATATTGTCATGTGATGATAATGATGAGCCAGAATATTTTATGAAAAAATTGTTGGTTTGTATTGGTGTAGAGTGGTGATAAAAGGATTTTCTCAGGATCTCGAAATTTGCAAGGCAGTTTCAGGAGTATGGTAGAAGTAAGGGGATTATTCATTGTGGATTGTGTATAAAATCTATTGGCAGAGAAATTAATATTGTACAATTTGGATAACAATGTTATTTATCTGTATATTTGGTATTATAAGATCTAAATGGATGTTTACGTAAAGAGTAAAAGGGTTTAATGATATATTAGGGAATATTGAAGTCTTTTAATCATCAAATATTTGAAAATTAAGTTGCACATGTTGACACTGGTCATGAATAAGATATAACTTGTACTCTACATTGTTTTGATGTAAAATGATCTTCAAAAATAGTTTACATAATTATTTTAGCTCAGTATTGCAAAGGCTGGAAAATAAACTCTTGAGTGCCTGGTAATTTTGCTCCTGTTGACAATACTATGTAAATTACATTGAATTAATGTAAACTCTTCGGCAGATATTGAGTGCAGTGGTTTTTGCTGTATTGCTGTAATGTACTTTAATACATGTTTAATAGTTGGGTTTACCACTATGGTTGAAAACCTTATATTGAGGTGAGGTGCATAAACACAATAATGGAAAGAGCTTATTTATTTTCCCTTTTCTAAGTTAATGGTACATTTCTAGAGCATATAGTTTTTGTCCTTATTTACAGATAATTTGTGTTGTTAACACTTTAATGTACTTATATAGTTGTTAATTTTGTTTTAGATTTAAAATGAATTAGTCTTCATAAAGATTAGGTATGCACATACATTCAGGTTGATTTTACATGTTCTTAAGTGAGTACAATTAAAAGCATGCATTTATAAATAAAAGGATGTCCCCAATTAACACAAGCAAACATTTGGCAAGGATATGATGTATTTGGTAAATGATGGTGGAATTCTTGGCATGATGTTAGATTGATGCATTCCTGCACAGTTTGCTGAAGGCAATCCAACTAGACTAATTTATACCAGCTAATTAAAATGCAATAATCTTGAGTGTTACATATTGAAATCGCCTCATATCATCTGAATTGACTAATGATGTTAATTTATGTTTAATATACTACATTCTATCTAATTAATTTGAAATTTTAACTTGAAATTTTCACTGCTTTTTTTTCCTTATATGACATTGACATTTTGATATGTTATAAAACTTGTACTATACATACATGTACGTGTAAAAAGTACTAACCTTTGAAGTATGTACATGATAGTCATTGATTCCATTTACAACTGACATAGATCATTAACACTAAAATACTAATTCATTCAAACACTGTTGTTGTTGTTTTGCGTCATAGGTCTACAGATGTGTCATGTTACTGTCTAATAATTGAATTTGTGTAAGTGTGAAAATAAAAAGAAGAAAAGAAATATGCTAAGGGAATGTAGATTTTTAAGGATGGCAAAATATCTGTACATGATCTACTATACACAGTTACTGGGCTGTGACATATTTGTTTCTTTGTTCAGGTAGAAAATGAAATTAATTTTGGCTATTATTATTTATTTTATAGTGTGTGCATGGTTTGATATGGTTCATTCAATAAAAGTACAAGCAAAAATATATCCATGGGTGACTAAGCAATGATACCTATCGCCAATCTCATAAAATGAGAGCAAAACTGGGCCAGAGGTTGTAAAACATGAAACCTGACTTTCACACCAATGGCAAGGATTGTATTGGTTGGATTTGAAACAGTATTCAAAACTGACCAATCAAGTTCTTGAGAGTTGTCAAAGACTCCAGATTAAAAATTTCAGAACTGCAGTCACAGAGGCAGGTGTTTTGAAACTTTCAGCATTAGTGGCTAGTCTGAGACATATCTCCTGTATTTGATTGGTCAGATTTGAATAAGAATTATAATCCAGCCAATAGGAATGTTCTCAAGTGTTATATTTTTAGGCCTTGCTGAGGAGCTAAGTTTTAGGATTCTGAATCTGACCAAGCAGCTGCTTAAGTCATTCACAAGAATCTGATTGGTTGGATGTTTAATTAAATTTGAAATCTACCCAATCAAATGATTTTGTTTCTTTTTATCTCCGGCTCAAGTGCCTATATAAGTTTATAAACATTGTCTGAGATCTGGCTTGTGCTTTAGTGTCTTATCATGCTGAAAGACAAATATTGTTGGCCAATCTGTAATCAAACCTGACACCTGTTTATTTGTAGATCAATGTCCTAATCTTTAGCCCACTAAGTTGGACATCCTAACTATTAAAGAATGCCCTGGGGCTCTGGTTTTAGCATAAATGGCCTTAAAAAACTCAATTTCTCATCATTTTGATAAGAAAGCCAACAGTTTTTTTCTTTGTAGCTTGTATCAGTGGTTCTACTCTGGCACATATACTTTAGTACCTTCTTACACATTTATATGATGCTGCAAAATGGCTGTAGTTATTGAATCTTAAGTCCTCAAAGTACCATCACTTAGAGAGTGACAGTTTTCCTTATAATTCTTTTCATGGTTGCTGTGGACACTTTTGTCTCCATTTCTTCATGCTCAAGTCAAGTGGAGTGATATTTTTGTCAAGTTTCAAAAGTCGAGTACCTTATATAAATCCTGGTAAAAGCACTGGTGAGCTTGCAATGACTACAGAAAGTCTTAATGACTGCAGATCACAGTGAAGTTTATAAGAAAACATTCACGTAGTAAATGCTATAAGGCTACTGTACAGAGGTGGCATGAGGTTTTGTATAAAATAGAATGTGAATAAAATTGTACACACAATTTGTTGACAAAGTTACCAAGTTACCATTTGATGAATGTGTGCATTAATCTCCTATATGTTCATTGTTTTGATTAATTCAAAATAATGTTGTTTCCAGTTTAGATTTAGACCTCAGAGGTTCCTTCCACCTATGGTGAACTTGAAGTCCTATCTCCTTTTTTCATATTTAAAGTTCACATTTATGGCAAACAATAAAACTCAGGCTGCCTTATAACAAAATCTATTTTTTCATTAATGAAATTATTTAGAAATATTAAAATATTGCAGCAAATTGCTATGATTAAGAACATGACCTCTTGAACTTCCAGTTCATAAACCTTATTCTAATCATATTTTTTTCTTTCAACAATGTATTATTTTTTGTTAAGGATGAACTTATTCATATTTCCTTTGTCATATGCCCACTGATACTAGTAAATCTATAGCCATAGCATCTTCTACAGCCACTTAAAACTGAGAGAAAAACCTCCTCTAGCACCAAGTGGTATTTCCTCCTACAGGCATGCATGCAACAGCAAGTGTAGTGATGTTGTGGCATGAATGGAACACTTTCCATTGGCATTCACCCTGGGTCCAGTCCCTTGAGACTTCATTCAGTGCTGTCTGACTCATTCTACTAAGGATTGTCACACACTTGCACACAACTTTTCTTGCACACGTTTTTGTCCTCGCTGGATAACTATTGAACATGCCCCTCTTGATGTGTTCTTTTTTATTCTTAGTGGATGCAAAATTGGAATTTAGTCTGCCATAAAATGGAATTTATAATTGGTGTGTGTGTGTGTTTTTCTCCCAATATTTTCTTGTCTTTTAGGTTCTATAAGAGATTGTTGTATTTTAAGCTTTGAAGAGAGATATAGTGCCATAGATTTTTTCTTTTTCTTGTTTTGTCTGTTCTTTCATGGACTGAGGTGTTTACTTTGAAAGGGAAATAGATCTTTATGTTTTTATCTGTTATATAAAAATATTGTGGGTACTGTTACATTGATATGTCAGGCACCTTTAAAGCAAAAAGCAAGTTTCCTCTGAGACTGTGTTTGATTAAGATAAGGCATTTGCTCCTATCAATTTAATTTCATTTTTATGATTAAATAAAACTAGTTCAGTCAATTTATTACTGCATGGGCAGAAAAACTTTAAAAACATCATTGGACATACATACTGGTAGAGTGAGTAACAAGCTTATGTAGTCCAAGAAAACTTATTGATCTTGGACAAACTTTAGTAATTAACAGTCACCGACGTGCTTTTGAAGCCCAAGGAAAAAACGCCTTTGACTACTCATAAAATAAAAGTACAAGCATGCTGGTAGTTACCCACACTCTTTAGCCTTCATTATTGACACAGGTCTAAGAAATCATGGTTGCAGCAAGTGCAGTGTGGTGCTGGAGAAAAAACAATAAAACTGTTACTTGAGTCATTACAGGAAGGTATAGTGTGAGGTGATGGAGGGAGAGTCCTTCATATAAAGTAGTCTGTAGTTCAGGGTGCCATGTGAGTCAGTTAGACATAGTTAACCATAGGATGGAATCATACCTGTGGTGCCTGTAATCATTGGATGTTTAGAGACTTATTTGGTCAAGAGGTTGATTTGGTTATATGTTTTCCGGTTTTGGTGGTTTTGAGATTGTTTAGGTTAAAAGTGTTGTTGTTTTTTCATTATGTTTTATGGACAACATTATACATGTAAAGTGAATGATTGAATAGTTTGATATTTTTTCTGCCTAGGTTTCAGTTTTCTGTTAATAAGTTCTTGTTTAAGATTGGTCTTTTCTATTTTGTCTGTCAATGTAACAGTGTCTTGTTGTAGGCTTCAAAGTGTTCTTCACATAAAATTGTTCTTCACCTGAAAGTGTTCTTCCTGTAAAATTGTTTTTCACCTAAAAGTGTTCTTCATGTAAAATTGTTCTTTACATAAAAGTGTTTTTCATTAAAAATTGTTCTTTACTTAAAAGTGTTCTTCACTTAAAATTGTTCTTCACCTAAATGTGTTTTTCACCTAAAATTGTTCTTCACCTTAAATTGTGTGTTCTTCACCTAAAATGGTTCTTCTCCTAAAAGTGTTCTTCACTCCAAGTGGTCTTCACTTAAAGGATTTCTTTACCTAAAAGTGTTCTTCACTTAAAATTGTTCTTCACCTAAAATGGTTCTTCACCTAAAAGTGGTCTTTAATTAAAAGTGTTCATCATTTAAAAGTAATCTTCACAAAAAATTGTTCAACACTTAAAAGTGTTCTGCACCGAAAATTGTTCGTCATCTAAAAGTGTCCTTACCTAAAAGTGTTCTTCATGTTAAAGTGTTCATCACTTAAAATTTTTCTTCACCTGAAAGTGCAATTTACCTAATAGTGTTCTTAATCTAAAAGTGTCCTTCACTTGAAAATGTTCTTATTCTAAAAGTGTTCTTCCCTTAAAAGAGTTCTTCATCTAAAAGTGTTCTTCACTTAAGATTGATTTTGAATAAACTTTCAAACATAAAGAGTTTTTGTCACTTATAAGAGGGTCTTATTTTTAACGTGTTCATAACTTAGCAGTTCTCATCTATTGAAAGTTTCATTCACATTAACATTTTCTTTACACAAAATAATGTTCTTCAGTTAAAAGAAAGGTATACCATTGTGACATTTACATTAATCAGTATTGGGCATTCCTATTTTCATATAATATATTGATACATTTATTGATCTGTTATAGGAGGTGTTTTAATTGACTTGTAAGCAAAGGTGTGAATTTTATTAGTACATTGACTAAATCAATTAAGTAAATTTCGTGTGTTTAATTTGCCTAAAACTGCTAACGGTAACACATGCAAGACAAATAATAAGAGACAAATTGCAGTAGGCGACAAACTGTGTGTACAACTGTTTGCATGGAAATAATGCATTATGGGATACTATAAAAGAATACGACGTCACATGGCTTCCAGACGGAGGAGAGGTCGAGCTTTTATGAATGAATACATCAGGTAAAACGAATTTTATTCTGATTTTTATGTATCTTTTAATCTGTTATTGTAAACTGTTTGTTACCTGCAAACATGGTCATTGTAGTCTTCAGAGTATACAACATGTACATTAAATTAGTTTGTGGCAAAAATAAAGAAGTACATTGAATGATATAAATTGTATATATAAATTATTGTTTAGTTGTTCTTTATATATGCTATATTCTGTAGTCAGTAATAGTGCTTACATATATTGTATGTTTTTCCTTAGTTTTAGTATGTGTCACCTATTGCTAGACTATTCGTTATTTGTTACTTTTGGTAATAGAGATATGAGAAATAAATTAACTACACCCATTACTTATAACATAATTGTACATGCAGAGCACAAGTATTGTACATGGAAACCACAGTACCAGAAGCTGATCTTGGTTTTGTGGTTTTGTAGAACTCAGAACCTGGTGGTCTCTGTGGCACTCATGTGGACCTCATTGTCTAATATTTTGTTTCTTTTAAGGTTTGTAAAATATATATTTATAAAAAGGCCACAATTTTACATGTGAACATGCACTTATGTCCTGTGGTATGTAAGAAGGCATTGAAGGGTAAATTTTATGTACTTGCAGCACAGGTCAGACTTGTAGACCTTGTAATTTCAACCCATAACAAGAAACCAATATTCTACCATGTGTACATTAATATGTCATTGCTTTATTTTTATTTATTGATGTTCTCTTTACATGTAAGCAGTGTTGGACTGTGTTTGATTTTTATAGAAAATGCAACACCAGACCAGGGTATCTGTAGAGCCCAGATCTGGTGGTAGCTGTGGCAGATGGTCCCTGTGCTACTAATGTGGCCCTAATTAGATGAATGATAACCTCATTACTACCCCCAGACATGTGTATCAACTGGAGCACCATGTCACAGAAGCAGGGATTAATACATGCATTATTTAGCTCATATCCACAGGGTAGATTCTTTTGTTGATTTTTGCTTTTTTTGAGTTTGTGATTAGCTATATAAGGATGAAAGTGATGCAAAGTAAACTTTTACAGGAACAGGGATAGTACATGCATTATTTTGATAATGTCCTTTGAATATCATTCTTTTGTGATTGTTGAAGTTTTGATAATATTTATCTATTTAATGGCCACCAGTTGGCTATAATTAGCAGCAATATGACCCACATAAGTCTATATATATGTTTATTTGAGCACAGTCATGTAACAACCCCCAGTGCAAAATAGCAAAAAATAGTGTGCAATAAAAACACCAGTACAGTTTAATGGTATATAATACATAAGTGAGATGGCTAATAAATGCATTACGTCTATAATATAATAGTGTGATATAACAGAAAAACAAAACAAACACAAGATAAGTTAGCACTTGTAATGTCTTGTCCTATCATATATAGGTTATCAGTATATTAGTCAGGCTGCCACTAAGTCTTTTGTAATTGGAGAATTTCAAGAATGACTGAACCCCTGACATATAGATTAACATTGCCTTTTAAAGGTGGGTAACTTCAAAAGATGTTTGTTTTTTCTTACATCACACAGGCACAATTATGGTCATATTGGCACTGTCCAAGTTTATTATGTACAGTCAGCTAGAAGACCTCCCCATATGAAAGATCTTGCCCCAGATCAGGAATCAGAGCCACTTTTATGAGTGGGCTTATCCTTACTTTTGTTCACTGGAAGTGTTTTTCTTTGCATGTTTTCTTATATCGTTATTTGTAGTGCTATTGTATGACTCTTCACACAACAATGATAACATATGCAAAAATTAAAACAGACCTTTTAGACAAATCAAATAATTGAAGAATAATGAGATGTAGAGTAAGATTGTAATCCTTGCTCACATCAGCGTGACAAAGATAACTACCTGCCTACACTCTCAGGATTTTCGTGAAAAAAACATTTGTTGATCAAAGCCATCAGTTAAAACCACATTAATATCATTTGTTTACTAATTCTTAATCCAGGCATATAAATAAACAAGCTTCAGGAAGACCACACTGACAACTAGCACAAGAATAGAAAGTAAACTAATACAATACATAGAATATCTTTTATTGAGAAATTATGCATATCAACATTTAACAAATGTATAAGTTTTTTTTTTTAACTTTTATTTTTTATTTAATTGAAGTATTATTAGTGTAAAGCATTATAATAGTTAGAATACATTTAACTAAGCTTAGAATACCAATAAATACATAACAGCTTTCCTGGATCAGTCAAGCCAAGATGTCAGGTTGTAAAACATTAAGCTTGAAGTCTAAAACTAATCCAAAGCATCTGATTGGTTCTTGATTATATGTTATTTGAAGTCTAACCAATAGGAACATTTAGACCCATCCCCAGCATCTGATTGGTGGTTTTAGGTAATATGGTATTTGAAGTCTAGGCGAATCGGATAATTGAGACCAATCCCAAGGATCTTATTGGTTAGGATTTACGCGTTATTTTAATTCTGCATAATATGAACATTGAGACTAATCCCAGGGATAAGATTGGCTGGAATTGTTATGATTTTTTAACAGGAATACTGGAAATGATCTTAATTTGTAGTAACTTCGGGCCATGGCTGCTCAGGTTCTGTTTGCTTATATCTTGTTTGTTTATGTCATATTTGCTCAGCCCCAATATCACATTGGGTCCCTTTACTCTGTCTTATCTAAGTCTCCATTTTGTCTCTCTAGCCTGATAAGGACTGCACAGGGTCCCTTCCTCTTTATTTGATTTGGCCTGACTTTGAAATCCTCTGAGTGTTGAATAATTGACCATATGCCAGAAAACTCATACAATCCCCTGTCTGAAAGATATAGAATATGATTTGAATGTTAAATGAAGCCAGAACATTAGAACCCTTGCATTAAAGGGAAAGAACAGAGTTGGTTAAGTTTGACTTTTGTTACATTAAAAAAGTGAAACTTTGACTTAACCATGATAATTATTTGGCTAAATGATCATTGTTCATTGTTGTTTTTTTTATTGTAAAAATCTCCATTCCACTGGCAGTAATCGCTGGTTTTTCTCTATTTTTTTTTTTACAATGTTTCAATTCAGTTTTTTTTGTCTTTTGACACTTTTGCACTTGACTGACATGTGATTGCCCTGTGTCTAGTACATTATCAGGGTTTCAAATGTCTTGCAATTCCCATACAACCTTTTTACATTTCCTTCTTCTAAAAAAGAGTTTGCTGTCTTTAGGCTTTTCTGCTTAGGAATATCTTAAGTAATATAGCAGTTGAAGTTTTCATACTTATTTAGCCATTAGAAACGTCATGTAACTAGACCATTATACTCAAACTGTGCTTGTTAACATGAAATAATCTGCAGTTTTGTTATTTGTTAATAGTCGTAAACATTACATTGATTGGCTGGGATAGTCATGTAATAATTTAAATAAATATCAAGTATGGATTGTGTGGTTTTACGTAGCATGTGGATGCACTGAACTAGCGTCCAGGCTGTTGTAATAACTGTTCATATGCCAGATTACCCTTACAATCCACTGCCTGCAAGATCTGGGATATAGATCAAATGTTTAATAGAGCCAGGAACATTAGGACCGCAGTTTGAATTTCAATGATAAATGGTTCAGAAGAGCATTCAGATTCATTTAACGATAAAGCTATCAACATGGCAACACAGTTTGATTTCACAAAATGGTTTATGCTTTATGAACAGATCTGTAATTGATATTAAACGCTCATGGCTGATACAATGACAATCAGCTTGCTTGTCAAGTTAAAAAGGAATATTTATTGGGCTTTGCTGATTGAGTTTAAAATAAATTTGTTGTAAATCACTTTCACAATTAACATGACAGTTGTAGAGAGCAGGTCTGAGCCATTTATTATCAATTGACATGTTTTGCTGTTTGAGGGAAGAACATTGAATAAGGTCAAGGTAGAACCAGCAGACATAATGACATTCTACATGCCAGTTAAAATCCTGCCACCATGTGAAATTAATCCAGTGTTTTATTTCAGAATCGAAGTGTTAATGACATGCTTTCACATTGAAAGCAGCATTATATTTGCTTGATAAAAGCTTGTTTATGTGGTGACCGAAGTGTTATGAGTATATCAAACACAATAAAGATTAAGGATAAAATTATTCGATACAATACTTTGTCTAGACTTGTTTTACCTTTGAAACTTACCATAGACAAAGGACCTCACAGGACCTCATAGATATGGGCTGTGGTTTGTGGCCACTCCATCATTGTTAGCCTGCTTAAGCACATAATATATCAGGCTTTTGGTGCAAAAAATCTAAATACTGATCAACCAGCTGCCACTAGGATACACTAAGAAAATATTTTTTTACCTTTATAGATAACTGTTAGCAAAGAATCAGATTTTGTATTGCATATAAATGTAGCATGATGAAGGTACAGTGACATATTGACCACTGGGTCAGCCAGATGGTCCAGTAACCATTGAGCCTTCAGGGACTCTAAACTACCTTATCAGCAGTCTACATCACAATCTGACAGAGGAGGGATTTGGTACATTTTGCCTAAGTTTCAACCCCTGGTCTCCACTCAAGGACACCTTAAGGTCTTAGCCTGCTGAGCATAGATGGAAAAGAATCATGCAAATGATGGTATAGATCCAGATCAGTCAGCTTACACTGGAAGCTGTCTTACTGGTACATACACCAACTTGCTGCTAAGGCTACAGAAACATTTTCTGTTATCCATACATTACTCTTATCAGCAGATAAGAATTTAATATGGGTTATTAACAAATATTTGCCCTCAGTATGTTAAACTTTGTTAATAACCTTTTCTAACTTTTTTTCATCTTACATCAACCTTTTAGATGTGTAAAGACATATTGCTAAAGACTAACAGTAAATAGAGTAGCAAATAGGTAGACTCCGATCAGACGACTCACATCTGGCTGATCTGGATCTATGTTGTTTGCCCAGTTTATATCAAGCAGACTTTAAGTTAGTAGGCTTAGGTGTTTGGAGGGTGGTGGTGGAGGAGAGTAAACATAGTTGGTGACCAGGGGTTTGGTGTGGTATGATGGTATCTTGTAGTACTCCAAGTTTGGTCAGATACCAGTGGAATAAATTATACAGAGAGATAAAGGACTGTCTCCCCCACTCTACATACTGTGCTGTACATATGGATCTAATGTATACACCACATTACATACTGTAGGACCTTGACTTTCGTGTTGGTGACAAAAAAAAAACGGTTGAGGGCTGAACCTGTATATATGTGTATATTTGTATGTAGTATAGGTATATCTCTCCAGTATATACACAGTTTTCACCCTAGTTTGGATATTGACATGCTAAGGAGTGTTGTTTTACTTCCCTTCTAGATCGGATTAGTTGACACTTGTTTGGTAAGCTTTATTTTGCCTCATATAGTTTATTGGTTTAAGACTTTATGCCATTAAATTGGCTGTATTAAGCTTATTGTAAGTAGTCGTATTCTCATAAGTGTTAGTATTTGTATAGTTAATGTCAGTATTTTCTAATATCAAAAAACTTATCTAACCTTTTGTTTTCTACATTATTTTTAATAAGTGTTCTAGAGCAGTGTTTATGCTATAATATGGCTCCAATGAAAGGCAGAAATTAGTTCATTTAATGAAATGTGTGAGCTAATTGGTAAGGCATGATTTTTTACGCTATGTCTCTGTCTCTAAATCATTTTTTCTGTGTGTATGTTGATCTGTCTATCATTTTAATTTCTCTTTCTGTCATTTTCTTTAAAACCCTCCACCCACCCTCTCCCATCACCCCATTCTTGTCAGGTTAAAAGCCTAAAAGGGAATATTCTTAAGGATTTAGAAATACAAGCAACACATTAACTAATATGCAAATATGCATTACTGTATGCATTGTTTGACATGAGGTCAGGATTGTTCATGTATTTGCTCCATATTCACAAATCAGGTCCATATCTAATAGCTTCCATCTCTTAACCTACTATGAACAAATGGATCAGCATTCATCAAATAATATAAATCCATATCAGCCAGAGCCCACTGGGAGCTGTCTGATCAGGATCTGTGTTATCTGCTGCAGTCTCTTGCAATGTATCTTGCTACCTTTGATTGCATTCTGTTGGCAAATATTCATGATGTTATATTGTTTAGTAAGGGTAAAGTTTCTTCAGGCAAGTCTCTAATGCAGATGATGGAAGATTTATGTAAATCTACTTTAGGCATGAATATGTGTTTTTTTTATATTGAAAAGATGGAATACATCAATCTAATATATCTCAACATTTACTGTTTAAATATTGGTGTATGGATTTTTGTGGTTGCGAATGTCAAAAGTGGCTGCATAATGCTCTTTTCAGGGTTTGTATTAAGCTTGCACGCATCTTCATTGTCTCAAAGTATTTCAGGAATTTCAGGAAACAGGAATTGCTTGTGCTGGCACATCAGGCACAGATTCCAAACTTGAACCTCTGATAGTATCCATACTCCATAAATTAAAAATATCAGTGGAATATTATACAGACATTTAACAATTAATCTACGATAAACAAGTTGCTTCAATTATATTGGTATGTTCAGTTTACTGCATAAAATGGTTATCAACTCTTATTGCTCACATACTGTATTAACCATTCTGCTTTGTTGTCTATGGCTTGTTGAAATGATGAAATCCTCCTTAGGGACCGGTGTTGATGTTCTTGTTGATTGCTCTGATAGATTTGTTACAATCAATATAGAAGTATATTGTACAAGACAACTGGCCCATTACTAAAGTCCATTATCTATTAGACCGTTACCCTTATCATGCTACATTCGATTAATATTCCATAATAAATTGTGATCAGTCTTCTTGACATCTAATTAGAAAGGTGAATACCAAACATATTGTTAGAGACTCAGCAGCAGATAGTGCGGAGCATGATCAGACAGTGCCAGGAGCTGGCTGATCTGGATTTAACCCTTAACGTTGATAAACAATGTATTTATATGACTTCAAGACAAATCGTGTAGATCTAGATCAGGACAGGTCCCTGCAGGGAGCTTGTCTGATTTGGATCTACACTGTTTGCTGCTGAATCTCCGAGGCACCTCTACATGTCATTGTAAGATGACTTCAGAATTTTCTTGGTTATTGACAGATACAGCAAGCTAAGGGTTAGGCCTGAGTTTGATCAGCTCACATCAGCAAGCAAAGAATTAAAACAGAACTCCCATTGTATT
The DNA here is from genome assembly GCA_007844125.1 of Sinonovacula constricta. Taxonomy (NCBI): domain Eukaryota; kingdom Metazoa; phylum Mollusca; class Bivalvia; order Cardiida; family Solecurtidae; genus Sinonovacula; species Sinonovacula constricta. Next base: position 43,917,279 of record CM017572.1, on the reverse strand, counting down.
CCAGATAGCAGATTACCTTGATAGGCAGACAATGGAATGGTTTCTGTGTAAGATTGGGCGATATTTGGTAGTTTGAGTTATTGATGGTACGTGTCTTAATTAACTCAAGGGGAAAAGAGTTTGGGCTGATTTTTAAAAACATTACAATAGTACCTATAAAAACATCTCGATAAAGGCTGAAAAAGCAATACTTTTTGTGTGTTTGATAGTTGACTTATTGTTAATTTAAGACACTTGTTCAATCAAGGCTGAGATGGCTTTACCTTTTCTTCCCAAACAACTAATTGTTTATGGTTTTTCTTTTAATAAATATTTAATTCAACAAAATGATTATGAAAATGTTTCTCTTTCTTCAGCTTAATATGTTCACTGAATAAAACTGTTTAGTTTAGTTATAAGTTCATACACACTAATTATTCTGTTGGTTATCAGACTTTGATTAGTTGGTTTACATGAAAACATTACATTTCTTCAAAAGAATAGCTTGTATTATTCAGGAAGACCCCAGACAAATGTCTGTGTAGAAACCACTCGCACACTGCAAGTCAGCTGGAAGACCTTCCCACATTAAGCCCTTGGCCCGAATGGGGCTCGAGCCCATGCAGTGATAGGCTAAGAAGTCAGAGGAGTTACAAATCTGCGACTCTATTAGTACACCACAGAAATAATTTGATCAGATTATTTCATGTTAACATGTGCACAGCTAGTACATGTACATGTATGTAGGTCAACTTTAATTTAATAAGTAATTGGAAAACACTTAGTTAATTAGCTGCCCTGAACTGAGCAAATTGATAGACAAAAGAAGTGGTTAACTAAAGTGGAAACATGCATGAGCATTTTCATGTTTTAAGTTAACCAGAACATAACAAATATTTCATTAGTGTTTCGGTATTGGCATTAAGATATAATAGTACATTTAGTTTGTTTGTTTTTTGTTCTTTTTTCCGGTGTGTGTGTGTGTGTGTGTGTGTGTGTGTGTTATATTAAATAAATAATGTTAAGTGGTATACAAACAAATATTTTTAATTTGTTAATTTTATAAGCAAAATATAATATCTGGTACAGCATGCAATAATAAGTGACAGTTCTGTTCTTTTCATGATCATTTGAATTTTTATGTAATGACGTTATATGAGGAGGATGGTATTATGGTAAAAGATCAACTAACTTGGAATCCTGTAACAGATGATTATATATGTGAGATATGTAGCACAGAGAAAACTGACATAAGTTGGAACACTAATAGATGGAGGAGTGTATTGTATCACCATGTCAACAATATCATGTGACATTCTCAGGTAACAGGGGAGGTGAGTGCACCAGAAAAATACAAAAAAGATAGAATATTATGTGACAATACTAACTTTCATACCTGTCCTGAGATTACATATAAGATGTGATGTATATATCTTCTAATGTGATTAGCAGTTTCAACTACATGTTAGCGTTCACCCTCAATCAAGCCCAGTCTTTAGGCCAATCATAGACCCAGAAATTTGAAAATACTGGCTCTCTTAATTGATAAATCAGGTTTGTTTTTGGATTTTATTTTTCAATTGTTGACAGCACTCCTTCTATTGTGTCTTTATATTAGTTTCTCACCAGTCACTTACCTATATAAAAGATATTAATGATATTAAAATGGGTAGTTTTTTTGTCCATTGTCCAAGAGATTTTAGTCAATGACTGGAAACTTCAAGGACCTTTATTGCTGTAAGACTGATAAATCAACAATCATAACTGTGCTGGTTTAAGTTTGTATCCAACAGTTTGGACCAAAATGTACAGTGTATTTCCCATCTCATCCATGCTGCACAATAAGCTATTATTAAACTTAGAAAATCATGCGACATCTTTTTTTTAAAAGCCATATGTCTTTATCGGGGTAATCCACTGGCAACATTGAAATCTGTTTTAAATAGAATTCTCCATCATGCTTATGTATAGATTTGGAAAATATTAGCGTTTACAGCAAAATATTTAATGATTTGTACTGTCTAACAATTCTAGTAGAATTGAAAATCGTCTTCACTCAGACTAAGGTATGAGTTTATGAAGCGATATGATGCCGAAACTCCCCCAAACAGATGTAAGCTATTGTTACATGGATTTTATATAGGCAGATTGTCGGTTAGCTATTGTTACATGGATTTTATATAGGCAGATTGTCGGTTAGCTATTGTTACATAGATTTTATATAGGCAGATTGTCGGTTAGCTATTGTTACATGGATTATATATAGGCAGATTGTCAGGAAGCTATTGTTACATGGATTATATATAGGCAGATTGTAGGTTAGCTATAGTTACATGGATTTTATGTAGGCAGATTGTCGGTTAGCTATAGTTACGTGGATTATATATAGGCAGATGGTCAGGAAGCTATTGTTACATGGATTATATATAGGCAGATTGTCAGGAAGCTATTGTTACATGGATTATATATAGGCAGATTGTCGGTTAGCTATTGTTACATGGATTATATATAGGCAGATTGTCGGTTAGCTATTGTTACATGGATTATATATAGGCAGATTGTCGGTTAGCTATTGTTACATAGATTTTATATAGGCAGATTGTCGGTTAGCTATTGTTACATGGATTATATATAGGCAGATTGTCAGGAAGCTATTGTTACATGGATTATATATAGGCAGATTGTCAGGAAGCTATTGTTACATGGATTATATATAGGCAGATTGTAGGTTAGCTATAGTTACATGGATTTTATGTAGGCAGATTGTCGGTTAGCTATAGTTACGTGGATTATATATAGGCAGATGGTCGGTAAGCTATTGTTATGCGGATTATATATAGGCAGATTGTCAGTGCTATTGTTACATGTATTCTATATAGGCAAATTGTCAAATACTACCTTGATCCAGTTACGATATGTGATCATAGTGGCTGTTCTAATTAATATGACTTTAAACACAACATGAAAAAATATCCAAAATGTGGATTACTGGTTTACACTTGTTAAAACACATTGTTGTATATTAACACAGATTAAAAATAGACATCTTGATATATAAATTGTATCCTGTAATGCAGAACTGTTCTTGTTACTTTTTCTCACAATTTTCAACAGCTTTTGAAGATTAGTTTACAATTTTTCTTAACAAAATAAACAATCTAGACAATAGGCCAACTACATTGTTGTAAGTATAAATTGGTTTTATATACATTCTTCCAGAATCAAAGAATTTGGATATCTGCCATATATTACATATATATGTCCCAACTCCCATTATTGTGGGGGTGTTTGAAGTTGTAGTGTTGGCAGGGACAGATGGATATATCTAGTATACACTTGTACATATACCATCAGAGTAGAGCAGTAAGTTAGTGACAGTCACACAAATATATCACTTGTGTTCTGGCCACATGACCCTTGCAACATGTACAGTAGGAAATTAGCCATCCTAGTTGGGTGTTTTAGGGAAGGAGTTAATGCACATTTCTTAAAGGTTTGCATAAACTTTGCTTTAAAGCAACTTGGACACCTCTGTTCAAATTAGTATTTAAAAAAAAATGTTAAAACAAAATTGATGAACCATAATGAAGAATGAAATAAAATTTTCCTTTTTAAAAAGTTTAATTTAAATTCACATCACATGTCATTTGTCAGGTTTTATAAATTATGCAAACTGCTATGTGTCGGCCTAGGCCTATTTAAATTCTTCTGAAGTTGTATTGATTGGGTTCTTCATTACCAAATGTTGAACAGAGGAATTGGTTTGACATTTATATTTACAATGTATATGTATATTTCATTTAAACATTCCTATTTTTTTTAAGATCATAAGTGTATAAAACTAGCATTAAAAAAGCAAATAGATGAAGCTTTGCTCTAAAATATCTTTATAGACCCAATTTTATAATGGGGTTCACTTTATTCACCATTTATACATCTTTCATATGTCACACTTTATTATTTGATACATATTGTGTCTTGCCAATTAGTCTTACAATGGAACCAATTAATGTCCAGAATACATTTAATTGCTCAGTGAGACTAAAAGTTTGCCCAATATTGACTAATGTCCAATATTGACTTGTCCAGTCACTGTGTATCCGTCACTGTGTTTCACCCTGTTCTTATATAGTCAGCAGCTGGACATTTGTTAGTATACTATTGACCCAGTTACCTCTTAGCCTGCTAACACATAAATCAGGCTTAGACAAAATAGTGTAGGTCCAGATCAGCCAGCTCCTTGCTGTAAGTTGTCTGATCAGGATCTTCACTATTTTGCTGCTGAGTCTCCAGCAATGTATGTAGGCACCTTTGCATGTAGATGTAAGAAGATGACAAAGAATTAGTTACGAACAAAATTAAGCATGATAAGGGTAAACTGACTGTAAATATTAGTATGGGTAAATATTAGCTGATGTTTCCTGCTGGATCGTTTGATCCTGGTTTCATATGAGAAGGGATAATTGTGTGAGAAATACAAGTCTGATAGCCCTTGGTAAACAGTGCAACTGCAGATTAACCCCTAGTCTGCTGCTCTCCTTAATACCCAGGAATGTTATTTATTATTATGTTGTATCTTACAATTACTGTTCATGTTAAGGTAATTATTAATATTCCTGGAGACCCAGCAGCAAATAGTCATGCAGCAGATCCAGAACAGAAAGTTTTCATTGAAAGCTGCATGATCCGGATCTACACCATTTACCTAAGCATGGTCACATTTTGCTGTGTAGGGTAGGCACACAACAGCCTTAACTAAGGCAGGTTGTTAAGTGGTATAAAACTTTAATACTTCCTACTATAAACAGATTATTAAGGCTATTTTCGGTGGAAAAAAAAGTGTACAAAAACATACACTGGCAACCATGCTCTTGTGGCAATTTGCAGCTGTAATTGCTCCTGTTATGAAAATAGATTGGGAGATTGTTCACAGATTTTTACTAGCTGGCATGGTAGATTACACCACTGGTAATGTCTCCAGTTTGACAGAGTCGACAGAGTCTTACTTTCTTCGCTCCTGATATGCAATGTCTGCTACTAACGTGTTACATACCATGTATATGCTATGAAAATAGTTTGCAATATGCATAAATGAAATAAGCATTTAATTTTGAAAAAAATGTCATATTATTGCATATGTTTTTATTGAGAAAGTGCAAATGTAGAACAGTTCTGCATAATTGAAGAACTATTTATTTTTTAATAGAAAGTTAAAGTGAATTTCTAAATGGAATAATCGTTGTAATGAATAAAGAAACAAAATATTTATTTCAAAGGTCATTACAAAGACTATTCCAAGAATTCTATACCACAATTAACATAGATCCGAGTACAGAGATGCTGTCTGGATCTAATCTAATGAATACAAGTGCAAAGCTTAATGTTTTTATAAATCCAAACAAAAATGGCCACAATGATTGTAGTCATTACATTATTTAACACTATGTGCCATTCAAAGCATGAACATTTATTACCATGAAAGGGGAGACCACTCTAGCCAGTTAACCTAATTTAATTTCTGGGCTTCAAAAATTTTTTATAACAACTGTGTCAACCCAGCCTTTCTCTTATTCTTATGTTATCCATCTATTGTGTATGTACTGTCACATTTGACCAGTTGAATAGATGACATTGTCGGGAAATTATGTAAATAAAGATAATCCTTGATTCTCATGATTGATTTTTTTTAATGCATTGCAGCAATCATTATAGCAATGTCCCACTAATTTGGTGGAGGAAGACCCCAGTCTAATGTCTGGGTAGATCCACTGGTGCACCACAGGTCAGCTGCAAAACCTTTCTAAATTAAGTCCTCTGCACTGAACAGGACTTTAACCTCACACAGTGAGAGGTTAAGCAGTCAGAGGAGTTCTGCTCCTTTCATACTGTGAAATTTTATTTTACTATTTAGCACTGAGAAAAGTGAAGCACTGTCTTTCAGAAGTATCCAATATATATACAAACAAAATGGTCATCCTAGTGCATACATTACAATCATGTGTAAGGTGTTGACAGAATTTGAGAACAAATCCCATAGTCTTGGATCAGCTTCAGTCTGTTCTTTGGTTTAATATGGTCCCCTATGTTGTGAGAAAACTTGTTAAGAATTCTGCTAATCAGTTTTGTAACCCTGGTGAAGTCATAATTAGGTAAATTAGTTGGCCTATTCCCCTTTTCCCCACGCTCATTATGTACAAACTTTGGTATCAGAGAACTGGCTGGCAATTCTCTGTGTGTCCCGTCACAGATCACAGTTATTGGTTCTTTTTCTGTTCGAATATTGTTTAATTTCTGTGATTTACTCACTTTTAGAAGCTAGGTTTGAGTAACATTTGTGTAATTGCAAATGGGGGCCTGATTGACCAGATTTCTTAAATTGTATGTAAGAAGACTCATTCTGTGGCATTCTGAAGGTCAGCTAATATGTATTCTTTCATAATTTACTCAAAGGCTTTACACATCCATGATGAGAGATTGTTACTGCTGGCCAGCATAAAATACTCAGCAATTAACATAATACCATAAAAATTGCTGCTTTTTTATTTTTTTGACTCTAGGATCTACAATAATTGAAAAACAAGTGAGAAAGAAATAAGCAGATAAGAACAGAGTCACAATAGTGGATGTCAGCCCCCTAATTTCTTTCTCCTCTGATACAAACAGGCACACATTCCTGCTGTCAGCCTTATCTTTCAATCTACCCATCTGTCTCTTCCTTCTTTCTCTCACTAAACACTTTCACTTTTACTATGATCTGTTGACAGCTCCTTTTTCTTAACATTCCCTATCCCATTGCCCCATTTTTACCCCACCCCTTAATTAAGTGAACCCCTTCTACCTTTATCAGCTTTTTTAATTTACTTAAATCCTAATTTGTATACTTATTTTCACCCTTTAAGAATGAGTGATCACATCCAGGAAAACAGTTCTGATTTAGATCAACAAGAGCAGGTTGATCAGGATCTTAACTTTCTTTGCTTTAATATGCCTGGTTACTTATTTAATTGTATGGCTATTAACTGTTTGTCTTCTAAGCGAGCATTGGTCAAGGCATAGACAAACAGTGTAGATCTAGATCAGCTGTCTCCTGCTGGGAGCTGTGAAGCTGACCTGCTGGGAGCAGTCAAAGACTTGAGTGTGTCAAAGGGTCCATAGAGAGAGTGAATTGAATGCCCTAGACATGTTTATCACCACAATCTCTTATCAGTTCTCTCCCTTGACAGCTTGCAAGGATTTTTCCTTTTCTTTCACCATGGGCCCTAATGGTACCAGGTAAAAAGGTACATAAGAGAACTGAGGACAAAACAATAGATAACCATCTCTGCTTTTATCTTCTTTAGAGGTTTTTTGTGTGCACCCTTTCTCTCTTTATCTACCCTCTTGTGTCTTGTTTTGGGTCAAGTTGATGTCATGATTGTTAGTGGAAAGAACAAACAAAGCAAAAGCATAACCACAATTGTGTCTCAAAGTAAAGTAATTGAACACATATATTGACTTGTATCAAGTTGCAGGTGGGAAATAATTATTAAACAACAAAAATACTAAATAGGTGAAAATGCTGAATTGCAAAAGTTTTACAAAGTAGGTTTATACAAAGTTTATACAAAGTTTGAAAGTAGGTTTTTTTTCTCCACTCCTTTTAGATAAACATATGCAGTATTGAATTTTTACCAATTTATGCATACATCTGCCATTAAACACCTAAGCCACACTAAGATGTCACATCGCTCATGGCAAGATATATATTTTAATTTTTTTTTATCTACTGAAAATGTTGGATGAACCCTTCACATTTTAAACATATTAACTTTTATCCCACATCTTTACACTATACTTATTTAATATATCTCTTTAATGTAAAGATTGAATGTTAAAAATGTTTAATGTATAATTAAACTAACTTCACAGACAGTTTTGAGAATCAGAACTGTGACATTTTTTTTGAAGACTGACAAAAGATACATCTAAGGGAGACTACTCTGTGTGGACTGTTTGAATGTTAAGGAGTGTCTGAATCTCATAAGATAGATAGCTATCTACAGCAAGCACCAGACACATGTCCAATGTCAAGAATAGCAAGATCAGGGTGAGACAAAAATGTAGTAATCATGACTCTGTATACTTATAAACTCACAGATGTTCAGATTAAGGTGGGGGTATTTCCCAGAAATACATCAATTTTTAACTTCTCAAATCCCTGATGTATTGCTGTTACCCTGAATATGTTTTCAAGGTAGGGAATTTAGTAATAACCAGTAATGAACGGATACAAAAACTATTTAATACAAGAATTTATCCTTTTTTGAAGTTTATTGTAACAAGGAGATGATTATACTGTTATTCTAGGTCAAGTTTTCTTCCTGTATCCGGAGCATTGGAAGGAGTGGTTTACACTGTTTTTTAATATTTATATAATATTTATGTAATCTGTTTATATCTAATGTTATGATCTGCATGTCCAATATGTCTGAGGTTTTGAACTACAAACTTTACACAACCAGTTTAGAAAACTAGTTTAGACAACACTTTAGACAACTGTTTTAGATGTTTAGACAACTAGTTTAGATAACACTTTAGACAACTAGTTTAGACAACACTTGTGGCAACTGTTTTAGACAACTAGTTTAGACAACAGTTTAGATAACTAGTTCAAATGTTAGGTCCCTTGGTACAGTACTTGGGAAGTCGAACAGGGTGGCAAGGTTAAGTCATTCTGAAAACAACTGGTGTACGTCTGACCAATTAACTGAGACATTATCTTAATTACTGATAATTGCTTTCCTTTTTCTGCTCTTTACAAAGATACCTTTGTTGCCTGAATTTTTGCTACAATTTTTGTATTTGCCAAGTTGAAGAATTAGTCAGATTTGGGTGTATGACTAATGCAAGAAATGTCAGGGTTGAAAATGTAAAATGGTACAATATTGTGAGTAAATTATTTAAGTTGATTCTACCATGTATAAGTAACTAACAACCTATCAGGACAGAAAGATTTTAAATCTACAATAGTTAGAAAAATAGGTACCTCCTTCTTGTAAGGTTAACTAAAAGCCTGTTATAAAAGTTCATTTAGTGCTTATGTTGACTTGTTGCAATATTGGCAACTCTATATAAATACTTTCTATCTTTCTAACCAAAATTATGACATGTACGAAAAATGTTCCATATATTTACTTTTCCATAAATCAATATCACATTATTATGTTCTTTTTCATTTGTAGAGAAAACTATACAAAATAAACATATATTTTGCTGCTTCTACTTGTACTACGGTAGTGCGTCGGCTCCAGGTACAGGAGGCCCCGGGTCGCGTTCATGGCATGCTATACCCAGTGAAGGCAGCACTGGGACGATAAACCCAATAAACAAACAAACAGCCACTAAAATACCAATTTCACTTCTACTTTTGAAGTTCTGCTTGATCTTATTAATCTCCATAAGGCAACTTCCTTATCCATTACTGTACAGTTTTATAATTAATTTCACCCTGTGTTACCGTTAGTAGGAGCAAACCACCTGTCAAAAATTAATCGGAGATTAATTAGAATTCTCCCAATCGGATTATTCCACCTACCAATGGTTATCATACGCAGGATTAATTATAATTCTGCAGATTGAGTGACCTCTGATTTTATGTCATAAAGTTTAAACAAGGAAATGTTGACCCCTCCTACCCCCAGTGAAATTGCATTAATTTGTTCTCATGTATTTTTTTCTTGTTTATTTTCATGTGCTGTTCTACCTTGGTCTCTTTAGGTAAGTCATACATTACTTTCACTATAAAAAAATGTTTTCCATTTCCTATCATAATATTCATTAATACCCTATCATCATCATCAAGCAGCCAATGAGAATGAAACTTCTGTTTGAAGTTTGCAAGATATATAAGTTGGAGCCATACCCAGAGTGAACTACAGGCTCATAAAATCTTGGGGTGGCCCATGATAAATCAACAATGTTTAACTTCTTCAACTGCTTGCCTCTCACCACACAAGTTTTAGTTCAGGTTAGAATGAAGGAAGGTTCGAGCTGACATGCGGTGACCAAAACATTGTTTCTGGTTGTCTAACTGAGACCTCCCTCTTCCAAAATAGCTGGACAGTGTCAAAGGTCTGAAGTGTGCTGCTGCTATGTTTTTCTGAATAAAAAAAACCTTTTAAAACTTGCTTTAAAGTATATAGCTGCAGCAGAGGCAGATGGTGGTGAATGTTCTAACTTGAAAATGGTCTGTAGTGGATTGTCATTGTAAATAAAAAGTACATGGTTGAAATAAGAAATTCATCTTACAAATTGCAGAGAGACTAAACCTTAATGAAAGTACTTGCTTGGAAAAAGTGTTTCATCATGTAACCTTGATAGACTCCTTACAAAGCCAACTCTACATTAAAATTCTTTCTTGTCATGGGAAATCCATTGTATAAGCCAAAATGGAAGCTTTACAAAGCTGTCCACTCTTTTCCTTTATTGGTAGTACATGTATTAAAACAGCACGTGTAAGGGGCTTAACAAATGTACCATTTTTTGTAAGAAAGTTAGTCAAAGAAGTCAGAATAAGTTTATTTCTAAAGCTAACAAATCTATCAGCATTCAGGGACTGACTCCCCTCTGGGCAATGTCAGATGAAGGACCTTTTAGAAGAGGATAATTGAAGATAAAGTGGTCAAAAATTGAAGTGTCCGGTTACTTTAGGAATGTTGAATGACCATTGAGAGGTTTAAGGAGACCTCTTAATGACATCTGGATGCATTGTCAGGGGCTGGGCTCCTTTATACCTGCTATAGGGGTAACATTGGACCAGTCAACTCTTACTTTGCCTGCTACATTTGTTGATGGCAGTTTACTTACTTGATAGCTGGCATGCATACAATAAAGGTTACAAAAGACATTGATAAAGATTTAGCAACAAATAGGCATAAGTCTTGATCAAACATATCCCATCTCAGCAGTCTGGCTGATCTGGATATACACTATGTGCCTAATCCTTAAAAAAATTGCATTTTGCAGGGTTGGAGTTAATGACATTCTGGATGAATTGTCCATGTTGGATCCCCTTCTGTATGGGGCACACTAGGATCATGAACTCTTAGCCTGCTAGTTGTAAACAGAAATATTCCAGCTTAGGTAGATAGTGTAGTTCCAGAGCAGCCAGCTCATGCTTGGAAGTGTTCGAGCAATGCAGGTAGCTATCTGATCAGTGTCAACACTATTTGCTGTAAACTTTTGTCATAACATCGTGTTACTTTTGTTTTGAGAAGGCAAATGATTAAGAATTAAGTTTGGGTTATTTACCAATTTAGCAGGCTAAGGAGTTAATGCATCATTATACATTCCTGACAGAAATAAACAAGCAAGTGTCATTAGAGTATTGGGACTGACCCTGAGATGTTAAGTTGACATCCTTAAGGGAGGTCATGAGAAATTTGTTGTAAAGCTGTTTTGAAGTGGCTTGAGAAAAAATTAATGGTAACTGAAAAAAAAATACAATGCTTCATGGAATGTAAAAGTTAAAAAGGCAATGTTAAAATGGAATCTGTATCCAGGCTTGTAAACATGAAGTGTAATTTTTATAAATTTATGTTTCTTTGTTTATTGAACTAATCCAGTCAATAGGATTAAAAGGTGATGCTGCTTTTGATTGGCAAAAAATTGCAAGAAACTTGGCAGTATGCTGCAATACAATTTTACCCCCATACTTGCCTACTGGTCATTTCTTTGATTTATTCGCTGTATCAGTTTCCATCCATCTTCTCATTCTTAGTGTTTTTTAGTGCATCACAGCAATCCAGATATGGTCATTGTGTTGATATCCAGCTATTTAGGGTGGGAGAAGACTTCCATTGCCCCTGCAGGTCAGCTGGAAGACATTGTCATATTAAGTACTTACCACAAGCAGGACTCGAACCCATGCATAGAGAGGCTAAGCTGCATGTACGTACCAATAATCTAAGGTCCAGAACAATGTGTATATGATCGTGATCTATAAGTTGATGTGGGAAAATCATTTCATTCTTGGGAAAATCCAGCAAACTGTCAATACTTAGGGTGATGAATGGATTTTAAATGAATGCATTAATCTGCCATGCAAGCCTTTGATGAAAGTTTAATAGATACCCATAAAAAGCAGCAGTGTTGTAGTGAAGTAGAAATATTTCTGTGAAACATGGCTACAGTGTTAGCTTAGAAAATGGGATTTAATAATACCACCAGTCTTTGAATAACAAAACTAGGCCCTACATAGAACTACATACAGTGTTAATTGAATTATTAATTGAAAGCATACATTGAATGATCTTCATAAATTGGGCGAATGTTCAAACACTGGCTTGAGGATATTATATTGGTGTATAATTTGTTATATTTTGATGTGTATTGATTTACTTGTGACATGGCATGTTTAAGTTTATTGAATATGAAATGTTGAATTATTATGTAATGATACAATGTAGATTTTTGTCACTGGTAGTATTTTTCTATAATTTCTAACACAGAAGTGCCTTAGAATGTTTAATTTTAAAAAAAATTACTGGTTGGTATATAAAACTATTGATAAGTCCATAACTGTGTTTAGAATGACAAGAATAATAAGGTCCTTTATATAAAGTACCCATTAATGATTGAAAATACTAAAATTCATATCTGATCTTTAAAAATGTTTGTGCATAAATATATTAACTCCTTATCAAACTAATATCTATGTTGATAATTAGCACACCTGTTCCAAGATATAAGTTTCAATTAACCATGACTTCATTATATTTTAATGGGTTACACTTTTACCCCTTTTAATACCTGTTCAGATAATGATCAGATGCCCTGTAGATTGTCTGATGACAACATTGCTGTAATTGTGGACAGGTGAACAAAAGGTGACATTTTTATCTTGACAAATTAGATTCAAACTTTTGATGAAGATTTTAATCAAGTCTACACTACCTACCTGTTGTTCTTATCTCCCAGGTACATTATTACCTGTAATTAAATATTGATTTGTCTCTACCTGCTGGTATACAATCGTAAGTAATGTTTGGTCTTAAAAAAAAATCTGAACATGGAAAGGGAAAGAACAGTAACAGTGCTGGAATATATGTTTATTTAAAAGGTAAACCAGTATTTCTTGTGTAGGAAGTTGGTAATTTTAACCTCTTACATTAGAAATAAGTAAGGCTTTTTTTTTCAGAAAACTCTACTGACTTAAATTTTCATTTTGCGCATGTATCTCATAATTTTGTAATTTTCCTGCACATGTATTACATAATTATGCAGTGGTTATGTCTGAATGACTAAAAAAAGTGATGCAAGTCTCTTACAGTTTGAGTCTTATTGAGGTAAGATAACTAACAACTTAAAATGATCAAACAAATACAAGATTCAAACATCTAGACAATAAATAACTTTTTGTTGCAGTATTCAGGAATTTTATAAACTCTTATTGGGTTCTTTATTTCTTAACACCCAACCCCCACACCTGACATTTATCTCAGGTCTTCCACCACTATGTAATAGCTGGATGTCTCCAATATCATTAAGATAGGGGTGCAGTGAATTAAAAATACCAACCTACCTCTGGGTGTCAAAGACATTGCACCAGAAATACTAGACCTTCTAGACGCCATGACCATGTCCCTTCTACAATATTAATGAGATATGTCCCCATATGATGACATATCTACATACAGTTGAACATATGTTTACATACCTGTCTACACAGACAATGTACCTAGAGTTGACATGGACAAAATCATTACAACGTGCCTTCTAAGCCCAAATTGGTAAGAATTACTGGTAGGCAAAAAGTCTAGATCCAGATCAGCCATCTCTAGCTGGGAGCTGTATAATCAGTCATCAGGAACTGCATTATTTGAGTTTCTACCAATATGTCATAACCTTAGCATGCAGTTGTAAAAAAAAATAACCAAGAAAGAAGATGAGTCTTAGTTTGCACTTTGACAAAAACTATAGCACGATAAGGGCAAGTACTGGACAAGATATGACGAAGGACATTTTCTCTAGATATAATGTATTTCTACAATGATTTAGGTACATTGCCATGACTTGGCAGTATATTTCTATAATGATTAAGGGACCATATGATGGTTTGGCAAACAAAAATAGGAAAATAATATGTAACAGTATATTTACCTATCATAATCAAGTACTTAGACAAGAAATCAAAATATCAACACAACAAAGTATATTTTATCAGTAATTAGTACCTTATGGAAATGGTTTGACAAGACATTAGCATGCAATGAATATGCATTTTTATGACATATATATATATACAATGTATATATTAGAAGAAAATGGTTAATTTGATTTCATAATCTTTTGTTTTCTTTAAATTTACCAGGCAAAAATAAAGAAATTTGTAATGCAGAAAGGACCATATGATAGCATGGTTGCTATAGTAACTAGGGCTAGTTATTACCAATAAGGTTTAATGATGTCTTCTTTATAAAGTTTAAGTTGGTTACATGTAGATGACTTGGGTTTGTATGCAAGTTTTAGGATACATTAGCAATGAGCTGTCTTTTTTAATTTGCATGTTTATACAGTGAATGTTGAATGTGTAATATAAACTTTCTTGTAAGTTTCTTTTACATCAGCAAACTAATTTATATAATCAGAAGAATTCAATTTCAATACAAAAACTTCAGACATTGAAAGTGTCAAGATGTTGTATATTACTTCACCTTTGATTTTTTCAATATCCTCCTGCAAGAAGCTATATTAACCTTCGTTTCATGTTAATACTGATGTCTTATCTAGATTTTACCCATCATTCTCCCAATCTCCATGTCTTAGGTCATGGGCCATTCAGATCACAGTTACCTCTGTGACCATGAAGAAAAGGACATATGCTTTGATGAAGGAGATTTAACGAGATAATATTTTATTGTTTTTAAAAATGTTCAAACCATAATAGTTTTGTTATAATGATGAAGTATTAAGAATGTTAAAATTTAAAAAAAAAAAAAAATGTGTATGAAACATTTTTATATTGACAGTGATATTGATGGGCACATGCAGGGTCTGTACTACACTCAAGAGCGGAGCGCCTGTGGCATAGTGGTAGAGTCACCGATTTTTAACTCCTCTGACTGCTTAGCCTCTCACCGCGTGGGTTCAAAGGACTAAATGTGAGAAGGTCTTCCAGCTGACTTGCGGTGCGCCCTCAGTTCTACTCAGGCATGTGTCTCGGGTCTTCCTCCAAGAAAAAAGCTTGACATTGCTATAATGATCATAAATGGCAGGGTTCGACATTAAGGCCTGACCGATTGACATTTACTAGTAGATCAGTGGTCCGGTCAAGCTTAAGTCCTAGGCTAGCTGGACCGACTGGTCGTGTTCTAAATCAAACAAAGTTTGCTGAAAATATGCCTATGAAGGTTCAAAGTTATAAAAAAAATATATTTTAAATGGTTAAACTCGGTCAAACTATCGACGCTTGTCAATACAGTTTCTTGGGAAACCTGCATGTGCTATATTTAGCAGTATATTAAGTAACAACCTTGACATGCGTTCACTCATTGGCTGGTGTTTTCAGAACAAGGCTTTTCCCCCAAGCACTTGTCAAATATCCAATCGGAACTCCTCGGGTAATTCCGTCCTTGGGACAATCATCCCTCGGATGTATCTGGTGCAATGATACTTGCTCAAATCAGGATCGTTTTGTTCGCCAAAAGTCGGAAGTATATCTCTAAAATGTAGTTCGCACAAAAAATAAACAATGCCATTGTTTGACAGCTGTGTCTTTGCTGCGCTGGGTAAATTAAACTTGTATAATAAAAATTTTGAAGCAGCCACAAAGTGAAGTTTTATATGCATAATACTATAGTGAGCTGTCATCCGAGCTGCCGTCTTTGTTTTGACATCGGTCACAAAATAAGTCCCATTTAGGGAAATGGCCGAGGTAATCCGACTACCTACATACGTCCGAGAGACGATTCGTGAATTTTCAGAGGTGTTCCGATTGGTCAAATATCCAATGTCGTAATACTTATGGTTAAGCAGGATACGAATGCTTATTTCTTTATCTAACTTCTTATTTTCTAAAATTTACGGAACTTTCCTATTATTATTTATACTGTTTAAATAAAAATGTGAGGGATACAAAAGCACGATTACTATCTGTAAGGCTGGGATCCCAAGTATTATGACAACAGACTATTATTCGGTTTGTTTATAAAGCACTATGCATAGACAACGCAAAAATGTCAACAATTTATTTAAGTTCGGTATTTCGTCCGACAAAAAAATAACACGGCAATACGAAACGAAAGCGGAAGGATGCTTCAAAGAAACTGTATGACAAGAAAGCGGATAAGATCGTTTTGTCCAAAATGAACAGATGAGTTTAGTTGGCTAGACTTTGAAGAAAAGCAATATTATGTTTTGTAAGACATGCAGAGAGTATGATGAGTGTGGAGGATTTGTTGACAATTTCAGAATTGATAATATAAAGAGGCATTCTGAATCTAAATCCCATATATCTCAGCAACGAAAATTTGATCTTAAGTAAAGCTCACCGCTCACTACTTTAGTTGCATCCTATACTGGTGAAATAAAGCTGGTTGACTATCAGTCATGTGAGTCTAGCCAGGTCAGTTGTGTGAAAACATCTAGTCATGTAGGTATGGTCATACTTAACTTTCTAGTCATATAAAATTTATGATACCTATATTAGACTAGAAAATTGAGTTAAATCATACCTAAGTTGCATTAATAGAAAATTATGTTTCATACTAATTTTCTAGTCATAAATGTCTCATACTTAGTTATATTGGTATGTTATTGCGTCACAAGGCTTGAACTCATATAACAGTTTGATTTAATTATGACTTGTATGTGTATTATGCATTTTACATTTTGGTCTAGTCCAGTTTAGGTCAGGTCTAGTAAGTTTTTTAAGTTACTGGACTACTGGTCCAGCTCTCCAAAAAGTTAACGTCGAACCCTGAATGGTCGCTGCAATATATTTAAAAAACAAACCAAACACTCAAGTGCTTTTTTGAGAAATGGGAGTGATTACTATTGCATAGTGAAATGTAACAGTTGTAAGGAGTGTGTTCACCTCCCTTTATTCTTCTTATCTTTACCTTCAGATCCCATTTCTAGTCATGTGACTCAAAAAACATGGCTGCCCCTCCCCCTTTTGCCCTTGTGTTCTAAAAATAGCACAAAAATTGAAGGGAAAAAAAAAGAGAAAGCTTGCACTACATTTCTCTTCAACCTGCCAGTTCATCCTACTTCCTGCCCTAACTGTCAGGTTTGACAGTTATTTTACCTGTACAGTGAAGATTACCTGGGTGGCTTCGTGGTCATTTGAGTAGCTTGGCTGAGTGGTCAGTCCAGTCTGTGGACCCTGTGTGTAGATATGGTCATAAAGTTATACTACTGGTATTTATTAGTCATTAAACTACACCTGTATCCATCAGTTCAGAGTGTGACATTCATGGGACTATATCTCTGGAGTACTCATTTGATGGACAGACAGCCATGAAAGGAAATAGACAACACTAAGACAGGGCTATAAGACATAAAACATAAAATTGTAAAGTGCTTTCATTGTGTTGCAGAGAAAAAAAATGCATGTGACATGAAGACATGTGGAATTTGTGTGTGTGTGTGGATGTTTGTTGTTTCTTGTCAAAGCAAATCAACCAAACTGTCTGTTAGGCTGTGGATATGAAGTAAACTAAGGTTTCAATGGTGAAATAAATGTGGATTTGTGTACCTTTTTTGTAGATGTGGAAATATTCTACAAATGTTAACATGTGACAATTATTAGGAAATGAGATGTACAAATGGATAAATAAATGAACATTTGTAGGCTACTATCAGGATTGTTTATGATGACACTGAAAAATACATGAACATTTAATACAATATCTTTCCACTTCAGTTATATTATGTGGACATTAGTGTATGACCTCAAACACAAAAAGATCTATCAGAATGAATAAACAATTCTATAATTTTTCATCCGGCTTATATATATTTTTTTTTTTTACTGTATTGACACTGTCACATTACTATTATTCAAAAACTCTAGTTGACCTACAAACTTTTATTTTCCTTATCCTTGCTGTGTTTGTAGTGGCTAAGTTCTTCAGAACAATGCTTAGTAACATTACTAACACGTAAATGTATAACTTATGTGAACTTCTTTATTCTTTACCTCAACACAATTTACCATGTCATCTTGGACAGTGGGTTGTTTATTTTCTCTTGCCAAGAGTGATAGGTAGAAGTGGTTTAACTTCAGTGTAAAATCTTTCCTTTAGTGAATATCGTGTCTGGTTTGACCGCAAAAGTGAGTTGTACGAATATACATTTGAATGAAGCCGGCAGGTAGATTTAGGCGGGATGTGGTAGCTTATTAGGTCAGAATGAACTTACCTGTGGGTTGGTTAAAACATTTTGTACACTTGGATTGAACACAACTGGATTTGAAGAAAAAGTGTGATACATTATGTACTATGGTAGATTACACTGAATTTTATTGTGTTCAGTGATTTGAGTAGATTATGTTGATATTAGATGATGATGAATGTGATGTTAGTTGATTGCTGTGTTTTAAATGTTGATTTTGTGAGTGGGAGATGGCACTGTTGTGAAATGTGTTAAACTGTTATTCAAAATGGTTACTATGTTATAGGATGAGAATATGCAATCTTATTTACTTAGCCTGTGGCATAACAGTACTTCTGGTAGAATTTATAACAGAAGTTTTATTTTTAAAAAAAAAATAAAGAAATTATTCAAACTTATGCTAATGATGGTAATTTAATGAGCAACATACATGTATCCATGTCTATGTCACACTACAAGTAATTGAGTACATGACATTGCATTAAAAAGATTCAGGTTCAAAATTGAAAGCAAATTGAGAACAGGGTATTTAATTAATATCCAATTAACAGTAAATCATTACTGCAAAATAGTGTAGCAAATTGCTTGGATAAAAAGCTAGAAAAAAGCCTGAAGGGTTTAAGTTGGATTAGAGGCTTGATGTAGAATAAATAGTTCAAGAGTGGAGGGACGTATTGATTTTATACCAGTCTCCGACACCAATCTGTGGAGACACCTTGCTGCTTGCGGAAACTTTATTGTGGATACGATCAGGGAAGGAAGAGAAGCAAGCCATTAGATGCAACATCATTTGTTGCTTTGTCGATTCTCCCAAGCCATTTTTGTGAAACCTCAGCAAGATTTTTACATCTTTTCATGGATAGTGTCTGGTTCATTTGCTTATCAGAAGTGATTTGTAGCTTGTTTCTGTGACTTTACAATGGATTGTTCAAGAAAAATGAGGTTGACACAGTGGACATATTAAGGACAATTGTATGTATATTTTAGGACTAAGCATTTTAAAGAAATAATACATTTCAAGATGGTGTTTGCCCCTCCATCTGTATTCCTGCAGCTGGCATCAACCTTGCGGCCGAGAAAAAAGTCAAGGTAGGTGGATTGGTTCAAGTGTGATAAATTTCCATGCTTTGCAGATTATTTTCTTACTTTGAAGTTTGATAAAAAAAATATTGCGTCATTTGAGGCAGTGCTGTTTTATAAAGGGTAAATGGATATAATTAATGTGTTTGATTTTAATAGAATATAAAACTTAATAAAAACAAAAAAATATATTTGTTTACTACAAACTTGAATTAAGAAATATAGATTCATTATTTAAAAGATATATGAAAGATGTGTAGTTTTACAGTTATAAATGCTCTCATTCAAGTTTGGGTGATATCTTATATAATAATAACAATTTCTTCTGAGGAGGAAGTTATGCATATGTTAGCATTTTTGTGGTGCTGTAAATTTCTAATTATAGACTTGTTATCTTCGATTTTCTTGATGTTGCTTATTATCTCAGCTCTATTATAATGATCTATATGATTTTAAGGTTACTTGATTTAAAATGTGTATAACATTGTATGAGATGGAGTGATGTATCTTTTATGTCATTATAAATATAAGATATTAAATGAATATGATAAGAATTGTATATATCATTATAATTTTTGGTTCAATTTATAAAATAAAAATCCCATGAATACATGCTGTATCATCAATGAGATTTCCTCCTTTTGTTTATTTAAACCAGCTATGACTTATCTATACATACAATGTAGCAAGCCATATTACCATATTGACACTGAACATTATCTCCACAGTGAAGAGCTGTTTATTCAGATGACTCATTCCAAACAGGGGCCTGAGAACTTTATTATCTAACGCTTTTTTTTTTTTGTTGAATTCAAATTTCAAATCGCTTCATGTGTTGCTTATGGCTGGTTAAGCAGCTTTAGTAGAAATTCACCCATGACATCAAGCATGTGAATTAGACTGGTAGGCAGTAGTTAGTAGGCCTCAGTGACTCAATGTTTGTGCTGAATGTTAATCGATTTTGAAGTTTTGAATGGCATGACTTGGTATGTCCTGGGCAGAAAATTTGTAGAATGTAACAAAATTGATATGACATGGTTTAAGAGGAGCAAGGGGCAGTGATTAAGATAAACGGAAAATTAAGATAAAAAGATATTCAGTAGGTTAAATGATTCCTATTAAACATTATGAATTTTATTATTAATCAGTAATCTGACATGATGAAATGGTATGAGATAAAGAATTGATATATAATTTGTGTACTGTTAAGATTATTGAATAAAACTGAATGAAAGATTGTTAAGTACAATCTGTTGTACATTTATTATCCATATAGGATTCCTATAAAGAAGATAAAAAAGGACATTAGTTTGTGGAAACCTTGTATGGACATTCAATATAGGAGAATTATTTATTTTTATTGATGGTGCTTTTTTAATAAAAAAAAACACTTTTAGAGGCTAACTATGATAAATTTTAAATTTAATTTGAAAAGACTTGATTTTCTAGACCATTGATTTCTTAAAACCATCAGTAGATAAAAAGGAAAAATCTCAACTCCCAAGAAATTCTGTCAAATTATTCAGGGAGTTTCTAAAATGTGTTGATTGTTGCATGGCTATTTCAATTAGTGAAACATGACATTTTCTCAGCGAAGGATTCAATTATTCATTTCATTGTTTGTTGCTCTAATTGGTCCTTGACAGTTGGCTCACAATACCCTGGTTGTCTGATGATAGAAGGTTGTATTGTATGGCTGATGAGGGACTGTCATAAAACATTCAACGATGCAACAACAGTCTCCTCCCTGCAGGGTATCTTGGGTACATACTTTAAGATGTGACAACAAAGGGTGGCTGTTGTTTGAACTTCAGGGCCCCTGGCTTCTACATTCAAATGTGTTTCTTTCTCATTCTTGTTACTTGTTCATCATTATTTCAATGACGGTTTACCTGAACCGGTTCTAATTTTTTCTTTTAAAAATCTTTGCTGTATTATTACTCTGTTGAGTCTTTACTACCAAAACCTATTTTAGTACTTTTTATTTGCTTCATTTGCCCTACTAACTTTAGGAACTGGCATGGCTGACAATTTACATTACATTTTATGGTTATGTTTTTCTTCAGATAGGGGTATTTATCATTTGGTCAATAACTTTTTATTTCATCAAATGAGTCTCTCTTGTTTCCTCTTGTTACATGGCTTTGTCTTATATTTATACCCATCATTACATCTTCAAGATTATTTACTTTTGGATGGAATGGCTACTTGTATCTTCAGTTCAAGTTATTATCCTTCAGAATTAAATAGTTATGAAAGCATTTCATTTAGCATCATTAGTTATGGTAACAGAATGTCTAGTTTTAGTTTGCATTTTACAGACAATTCTACTCTGTTTAGTATATTAATATATATATATATATATATATATATATATATATATATATATATATATGTATATATATATATATACGAGGGTTGTTCGGGAAGTTCTGAGAATTGTTTTATAGGACACGTTGTAGTCGGGTTAGCGTAAATATAAATATATACGCATTTATTTCAATATATACTGTACAGTATCTGAAAATATCATCATCATACACACAGAAACTAAAACATAATAAAAATAGTAAATAACCATATAACAAACACCCGAGCACGCCGACGTCATTTGCAACGTTATGCGACGTCAAAGTCCATCGATCGTCGCACCTTTTCAACGTAGTCACCTGCAATTTCGATGCATTTCCTGTGTCGGCTGATCCACTTATTGTATGTTTCCACGTACCAGCTATCGGTAAAGGACGAGACTATAGCTTGCGTATGCTTAACAAGATCGTCAGCTGAGTCAAAGCGTTTTCCACGCAGCTGTGATTTGAGCTCCGGGAACACACGGAAGTCCATCGGAGCGAGGTCCGGGCTGTATGGAGGGTGCTCTAAGATCTCAAACCCCAAGAGGCTGATCTCTAACTGGGTAGATTCCGCTCTGTGGGCCGGTGCATTGTCTTGATGAAGTATGATGCGGTCATGGTCCATGTGGGGGCGCTTCTTCCGTATCGCGTTAACGAGATCCCGCCTCAGAACCTGTAAAAAACGCATGCGGTTAAAAATTTGATTTGCACTTATCTTACTCAAAACTTTATATTTTAAATGTTTAATTTTATAAATATTATGTTTATAATAGTATATGTTTATCAATAAATATGTTTTAAAATATATTATAATTAGAAATGCATACTTTTAGTTACCTTTGAATAGTAAGCCGCCGTGACAGTTTGACCATCCGGAACTCTGTGTTGCAGAATCATCCCGTGCCGGTCCATGAAGAAAATAAACATGTGTTTTCCCGCACTTATCTGCACCCGGGCTTTCTTTGGGGGAGGTGTACGCGGGCTTTTCCATACCGATGACATAGCCTTAGTCTCTGGATCAAAGTGGTGGAGCCAAGTTTCGTCAGTTGTTATTATTCTGTCTAAGAACTCATCACCTTCGGTGTCATAGCGTGATAGAAATGCCTTAGAGCATCGCACCTTTTCATTGTCCTTTAGCAACCGTGGTACCCATCGTGCACTCACTTTAGACATACCGAGCTCTTTTGTAAGTATTCCGTGTACAGTAGAAACTGATACGCAAAGTTCATCTGCAATAGCTCTAACTGTCGTTCTTCTGTCGCAATTTATCATGTCTTTTACCGAGTCCTTAATTGAACATGCAACAACAGACTGCCGACCGCATCTAGGATCGTCCTCGATCAAGTTTCTTCCTTCTTTAAAACGAGCATGCCATCTATACACTGTAGCCGGACTGCATTTCTTGTATTTTCCTGTAGAATTGATCATTTTCATTGTTTCCGTGGGAGACGTTTCCAGCGCAACACAAAATTTCACGATGCTTCGCAATTCAACGTCACCTATCGACGTCATGTTGTTTACTCAGTGGCTCTGGGCAACAACTTTAAAACAATGTTGATCCGTTGAGAATTTAAATAACGTTATGATATTTTCAGGAAATGACGTCATGACTTTCCGCTGCTGACCAGCGTTTTCGCGCATTTTTTACGTTATCAAAATTACGAAATATGATTAGTGTAACGCGTTATATCTTTCTTTAGAGTCGGACTGCTCCGGTGCGGCGTTATAGTGTTGCTATGGTTACTGCTATTTCCGGCTATTGTTGTCTGATTCTATTCAATTTTTAGGAATAGTTCCGTGATATGCTAATCTTAGTATGTGCCAAATATTACGTATTAGAAACAAAATATATAGGAGATATGACAACATTCTCAGAACTTCCCGAACAACCCTCGTATATATATATATATATTCCAGAATGTATTACCAATAAATTATGTTTATGCTTTTAGGCCTTTTTTTTATTATATTATTATTTGTTCATAATAAATACTTATAAAGAATCCTTGTAACCAATAACTTTTTTGTGCTTTGCTACAAAACATTAGAAATATTTAATAATAATTCTAAATTGTGATGTTTTCTTGTTTTTGCTCCTCAGAAACCCACATAGAATTGATGATATTCAGCTGTTGACATTTTCTGTTGCCATAGCCACTGTAATTGTCAAGCAGGTGATATTTAGGTGGCAGGAGACCCATTATTTCCTGATGGTCAGGTGATAATAATAGGTAATACCCTATTGTCAACACCAGTGTTGGGTTAGAATTATCCTGACATTTTACCTATCAGTTTAAATCATGAGCCAATCCTATAGGTTCTGGCTATGATCTCTTTAAATGTTTCATCATATGGAGTCATTTTGTGGTACCGATGTCATATGACAGGCTGTATAATGTCCATTATTATAGTGGGGATAGAAGGCATGAGCCAAATGTAGCAAATAATTGGACATATGTGCCAGACATACTTAGCAGCAATTTATTTAAGGGAGTTTGTTGCAAAAGGGAATTTGACTGTCCCTAGCCTAAAAGAGTTTAATGTCATGAGTAAAAAAAAACTTGGAGGAGTTGTATGCCTTGAATTGGGGACAAACCCACCAATGTAATCTCAAACAAGACTACAATCTGTGGTCTTTCCTAGTGACATACCAAATCCCTTCCACCTATTTTGGCAAACTTTGACAAAATCTCCCAGTAAATTTTTTAAAGTGCATGACTAAATCCCTCTAGTTGATTATTAAAACCAAAATATCTATTATGTGTACCAGGCTAAACTATGCAACCAAATAATACTAATTTGGGGGTATTTTGTTCACCCATGTTAAAATGAATGAACAAGAAAAAGTTGATGCAGAGCATCAAAGTCACCGGAAAATAATGTAAAAATAGAATGTTGTAAACAGAGCAGTCAAGAAAAGAAAATGTTTTCGCAATGCAGGTGCATATATAAGCCTTGACAGTCTTGTTATACCTTGGACCAACATTTACATTAATTGATTAACAGAACAACTCATTAAGAATATATGCAGGTCCTGTTTTAATAAATAAATCATCCAAATCGACCATCCATAAAATATTTTTAATACACTTTCATTTACCCATTAATATTTAAGAAATTTTCCCAAACTGTTGGTGTATGCCTGTCTTTGTTAGTAATTTTTAGTCATTTCCATGTTAATTCGTACCGATATTGTTTCATATTTATGCTCGCTTACTTTATATGTATTGATCAAAGTATGTACTTCAGGGTGTTGAAATCGTTATTACTGGTCATTAAATGAAGACATATGTAAAACCATATAAAATGTATTCCTGTTATTCATAGCACATCAATTTCAGTTTAAAACAAATCGACTTAGGTATCTATCTATAAATTTATTTTTGGCACATTTTAATGTTAGCGCCATTTGACCGAGGTCACAGAAGTGTCTGGAAAGTCAAAACGGATGAAAAAAGGCACAACTACTGTACAATATGCCTGGGAATTAGGTTGTATACCAATCGCAAATTGTCAGACCATTTTTGTATTAAGTGCAGAGGCACTAAATACATAGTAGCCATACAAAGTACAATAAAGCAGTTTAAATCCTAACAAAACTTGAATGACGAAGAAATTTAACACATCTCTCTATTAAAATGTTTGTATATAAGTCTGTTCTGATAATTTGTGCAGTCTGCTCTTGCATACAAATTAGTGCAGTCATGTAATATAAAAATAAGAATCAACAGTTGATATTAGTAAGGCTTTAATTGTGATTAAACACACACCGATTAGTTTGATATGTGTCATACACTGTACAAGAGCTGCATTTGACATTACATAATAAGCTTGTACATGTAGAAAGAATGGAACAGTTGTATGATTTGAAACAAACCCAACATCATCCCTGTATTTGATAAGCCAACATTTACTTCAAAAGTAACTGTCTGTTCCCTCCATATGAAATCACATGGGGCTTAAAATTGTTGTACCATAGCTCTGTTTAGGGTTGGTTGTATTAGGTCAATGGTTACTGTAGGATCTGAACGAAAGTGTGAAATACATGAAATAGGGGAGAAATAAGCTGATAGCTATCAGACATAATGTGCACCACTTGACCACCTACCCAGGGCTATAAGATCATTGGATTTAAGAGTAGACAGTTCTGTCAGGCATTTTGTTGAAGTTTTGATAGATTGAAGAAATCAATAGTGTTTTACAATGCACAAAGTAACTAGCCTTGTCAACAACCATGGAGAGTAAATTGTGACTAGTTTTATACCTCCACCCCATTTTCATGATGTGTTGACTCCAACAGAAAGAAAGCCGCTTAATTAATGATCTGACTGCATCCTATACATAGTGCTGGGGGTGGAGGGGGTGGGGCATGTTAATTAATTATGGGAGCTGCACCTGTAAGACAGGTAATGATTTAGGGCACATGGAAAGCTAACCTAATTGAATGTGTAATCTAGGATATAGGAATCACTTATTTATAGAAGTATTTTTTCACACTGCTTCATTTTTGTAAAAGTAACTTATTAAATTGTTCAAGTTTTATTTTTAGTGTAAATAAATAGAACAATCAGTGATATTTTGAGAATTCAACAATAATGTGTAATTAAAACACAATAAAAAAGTTTTCATATAAAGTAACTTATATACCTCATAAAATATCAACCTATTTTATATTTTGGAATAAAAACAAAAGTTGGAGGATTTTTTTCTGTTAGAAATTTATTCATAACTTAAATAATCTTTGACATTTTCTGACATTTTAAAATGTCTTGAAAGATTAATCCAATCGTGATTTTGTTCCAGTAGTAATTAGTCATTATATGTATATTCAAAGCAACAAGTGGTCAGATGTGTAATCATGCAGGAGATGTGCTAAATGTAGGAGTCTCTCTTTGTTGTTTATGAAAACACTCTCTACTTATACTAAATTTTACTAAAGTCTGCTCTTGGTGTGCTAATGATGTGCATACATGTTATGTTAGAAAAAATAACAACATTTCTTTTCTCAATTTAACCCTCAGCCTGCCATTTCCTCCTGCTGTTGGATGCAGTTATATTTTACTTCATTAAACCACAGCCTGTCCTGCTGTAACATTCAACCCACTGATGTAAAAATAATATTTCATTTGTTGGAAGTTTAAAGATTCTTTTTTGTTTTAATTAGTCAATCTGCTGCTACTGCTGTTGCTGCTTCTGCATGATTGTTTCTATTGGGAGTTATTGCAGCAATATGATTGTCTGATAAAAATCATTGTATCTTCTGATGTAACCATCTCTGGCCTGAAACTCTGTCTAGCCTCGAGATACCAGAAAAGCATCCTTCAAATAGGAAACATATATTTTATGACAATAGTGGGGTCACCTTGTATACAATAAGTTACTGTAGCCTCACTAGCTACTTTCAGAATGGTGGTCTTGCAGATAAATTGTCTGTAAACTCAGAAAAGCAGATTTCCCTATACTAATGGCACCATCTAGAATTAAACTATAAGTTCTTACTGCCTCACAAGCTTCATCCTACCTTCAGAACTTGACACACCAAAAGGTTGGATGAACTGTGTGTCATAAAAATGACAGATTAAATGTGTGTCAGAGTCACAGATAGTTCAGTTTTATAAAGGAAGTTGTCATATGTCATGCTATCATGTCAGAAACTGAAAAGAAATTAAAATCTTTTGTCACAGTGTGAAAAATGTAAATTGTTTGCCTGCTATATACATGGAATTGATAAGACATAAGCAAAAAGTGTTAATTCCCTCTGAGACCTGTCAAATCAAGATTTGTACAATTCACATTGAAGTCTGTAGAAACTAATCCTGTTACCTCACATGTAGTAGCAAGAAATTAACAAACAATTAGTATGGGTTTATTAAGAAATGTGTTGCCTTAATGTGGGCAGGTCTTCCAGCTGGTCTGCGGTGCGCTGGTGGTTCTACCCAGATATTTGTTTGGGATCTTCCTCCATCAAAATAGCTGAAGGTCGCTATAATGATCATAATTGATTGCTGCGATGTATTTCAAAAATAAAAACAAATAAAACATTAGAAATGTTGCATAATCTATTCAGATCCCACAATAGAAAGTTTTGTCCAATGTGGGATTTTAGTTTGCTGCACTTATCTGGACCTTTGGTTGATTGTTAAACATCAGAATCAAGATGACTCAACTAAATCAAAGTGAATCATGACATTTTGCTTCATGCATGTCTGTTATATGCCAGAGATACTGAGAGTGCATCTTTTTCTTTTTAAAAACCCACTCTAGACTAGTTATTGATTTGCATTTTATTATCTGAGACCTGTAAACATCCTTCTGCCTGCAGTTCCACACATCTTCTCACTGAGTGCAGAATTTCCTTTAAATACTCTTTATTCATGTCTGAGTTGATTCTCTCAATGCCTGGCCATCACTAATCCTTTGCCAGTGCTTGCCTGTCAATACCCAATCACCGATTGCATGCCCAACTTGTAATGTAACCTCTGCATGCAGAACAATTGCTCATCAGACTTTTGTGTTTTATGAAATTTGCAATTACAAAATATTAATCAGCAATTTCATTGAATGAATGTAGTATCTTAAATGACGGCCCTGTTCCTCCGTGGTCTGAAGTTAATACACAATCGGAATGAACAAGTCTTTATTTTATGCCTCTGAAGTCTTAAGAAGGCTTTCAACTCATTAATTGGAGTCATCACATTGTATAAGTTGGTGTGATCATTCATAATTGGGAAACCTGAGGTCTGACTTGTAGTTCACTTTAATGATCTAATTAGCATATAATTAATCATTGTCAAATCATCAGTCCTGTATCAGCAGGCTGTACATTGTATTCAACTGAAGGGCTTAACTTTTTTGTTTTTTCTTAATGAGAACTACATGTATTCCATTGATTTCAAGGGTAACATCTTCAGCCAAGGTTGTTTTAGTATTAGTTTATAATTTACTAACACACCTACTTTAAACTAAGCTTATCAATACATGTATCACTGTTTCTGGGTGGTAGGCAAGAGCTTTAATGTTGGGAGGTCTCCCAGCTGACCTGAGGTGTGTCTATGGTCTGCCTCCACCAATGACTAGCTGGACTTAGAACCGTAAGTATGTCAAGAGTGATGAAAACGCACAAGCAAATCAATACCTTAATCTACCTGGAAATAATCATTAAAGACACTTACACCACTCACTTTGCTTACAGAACCCAGCACAATACCAGCAAATATATACCAACAATCCTTTAAATATGTATAAGTTGTTGTTTATTTTTGCGTTGCTCAGATAACATATTAAATCCCAGAGAGCTTATAGCTTTAACTCATTTCAATTTTTAACAGCATGCATATTATTGAAACAAATAAGTTGCATGCTATGAGAGGTATGGGGGTGTCTTGTTTTTTTAGTACATTTTATTACCAGTTTTATCCTTTGGTGTTACTAGTTAATTCAATGTTACTTGAATTCATTCAGTACATGAATGAAATGTGGAAGTGCTAAACATCACCTGTATTGATTTCTGTAGCCCTGTATTTGCACCTGTAGTTTTACTGTCAAGGACAGGTGTTGACATCCCGACCATCATGTACAGTCAGTCAGTACTGGCCATATTTCAGCTATCATCTATCATTGCATGCCTTACCTCTTAACCTGCTATGTCCTGATGAGCGCAGGGAAAATGGTGTAGACCTAGATCAGCCTGATCTTGTTGGGTTTGTCCGACCAGAATCCACATTTTTTTCTGCCAAGTTTGTAGGATTATATCTTGATAAAGTTTGTATATATGGCAGTTGTTGGCAAAAAAACTTATAAAGTGTGTGGGAAATGATCAAATATCAAAAGTAAACAAAGGATGTGTAAACCCTTAGTTGGTTTCATTCATTCAAATCACGTTCCCAATTCTTAGTTATAAAAACTCAACATAGGTTACTTAACATATTGCCAGTGTTACTCTTTAGCAAACTGCAGAACATGATCGGACAGCTCCGAGCTGGGCGATCTAGATCGACATATTAGCCATGGCTGGTCACCAAATACAAAGTAGACTAAGGGTTAATGATAAACCTGTCTATTTGACACTTAGGATGGGTGCTATTAGTATTATTGGTGTTGTCATCAGCAAGGATCATAACGTCCAAAAACTGGTATTAGTCACAAAAGTGTGGCTTATTATTAATAGACACATACCCTATCATTTGAAGCCATTTTTTATGAAAGAACATCATTGAAGTGATTACTTTCATTCATTAATCAACATGATATATCCAATTATAATTTTAAAACCGAAATGTACATGCAAATGTTAAGTTTAAAATGTTTATTACTGAAATAAGTCTTGATGGTAGACCATTATAAATTTCTTTGCATTGTTAGATTTTTTTCTGAGTATTAGCTGGTACAAGTCTCCCAATGGCTTATGTGTATCTAAAACTGTGTTGTCAAATTATTTTATTAAAGTAATAAACTGTTCTTGATTTTAAGTCACATAACTTTTTGATTAAGGAGTTATTTATTTATTATTCTTAAATAAGACCTGTATATAGTCCTACTTTTTGAAGCTAAAAAAGGGGATCAGTTGTTATGACCCTTTAGTTGGTATTGCCATAGATATGGGTGTCAACATTTTTGAAATGCTCCATTTCTCAAAAAACGTCAACAGATATTCTCTTCAAATTTGGAACCAATTTTTTAAAGGGCACATCACCCTCAAATAATTTTTGGCAGAGTTATGCCTCTTTTTTGGCTTTTCATAATACCATCAAGCACTGAGGAAGAAGAAAGTGCTGTCTCCTGACAGCTCTTGTTTTATGCTGTAACTATCACAAAGTTGGCAATTAATTTGTTTTTAATTTATCTTGTTTGAAAAGGGTAGCATCTTCCTTATAATATGAGAATGCCTCAAACTGAAATACTTTTCAGTAGTTCTTATAATAATAATAATGTCGGGTTAGAATATACATACATTTAAGTTAGCAATTAAGTCATGACTTACTATGAGTAGTATTCAGTATTTGGTTATACACAAAATAATTTGGGTGATTAATTCATTTTCTTCTGAAATGTATGTAACTGACACAAATAGATAAGCTTGTTTCCCAATAATCTGATGTAAGGTTACAAATATGTTAATGAGAAGTACTGGTAAACATGCTTTTATTTTCCACTTGACACAGTTGCTTGGTTGCTATGCATATCAAAAACTGGCTAGATAAATCTTACTTCTTTTTTTTTTTTTACTATATGGTGTAAGCAATATTTGTACTTCCAAAAGTGTCTGTCTCTAATTAGTCACACAAAAAATATTAAAACTAGAGTGATCTTTACCAGTGTTAACATTTAAACACCTTTCACAATCTTTTTATTACCTTTCTTTGATAAAAAAGTTTTATTTCTTAAAGTATATTTTTGTGGGTTGTCTTCGCTGTTATTTATTTATTTTATTTTCACTGCATTGATTGTTTTTTCTATCCCAGCCCAACATCCTCTGGAACCATAGACTTTAAGCTGGAGTGTAAGGTCAATCTCAATGATTTGATTAGCCTTAATTTAAATAAAATGTAAAGTCTGACCAATCAGATGCATGAGGACTCAAGCTGTAAGTTTTATAATCTTTGGGTTGCAAACAAATGTCCATAATGTAATTATATATATATGTATATATATGTATCCTGTCAAGATGTGCTGTAGTCTATTTCGAGATCACATATAATTATGGTAATCCAATTTATTCCCCTAATTAGGTCAGGAAGTGGCTGTGCAAGGTTGTTGACATCATACATATAATTAGGATATTTGAAAATGTGCATCTTCTGTCATAACTTTAGTTGCTTGGGGGGACAAAGATGGTATTATTTTGGTCTTGGCTGATGCAACAGTTCCATTGAAATTTCTGCGACAAAACTTAGGATTTAACATTTTAAAACATGTTTTTTAACAAGACTGAAAAAAATCTGTAATTCCTATGTCTGCACAAATATAGAGGTTTACATGGAGAAATTATGAAGACCCTGGCACAGTTGGTTTAATTAACATCAGTGCCATACTAGATAATGTCACGAGTAGGTTTAACTTACTGTTCTCATGTTCACGGATGCTGCTGAAAGTATTCAACACCTGCTTGCATTTCTTGTGTCCATGAACCTACAGCTTGTACATATCATTGTGGATTTAGCCATGTACTTCACTTCTGGTGACAAACATCATCTCAGTCAGCTATTTTCATAATGAAAACTAAAAATGGGCATTGATCGGTTCTGTTAGGAATGATTATAACACATAACATCCCTGGTTCTTGATTATAACAAGAAACATCCCTGGTTCTTCCTCATTGAAATCTATTTTTTGTAACAATGATCTGTACCTTCAGCTTGTACAGTTTGTTTATGTATTATTATTATGATGATTGGTATATCATTTAATGATAGGGAACATTTGTATTGTTTAAAAGACACATTCTTCCGTCCATCTTACTGGAATTTGCAAATCATACACTTTGGAAAACATGATGATAAGTGAACATGACCGAAATAGCTTGCCATGGTGCTATTATAACGTAACTTTTTAGAGGCTGCACTATAAGATAGCTATGATATGTTTATGTAAGACTTGGTATTATTAAAATTTATTGAGACAAGTGTGTTAAGTTTTTTATTAATTTAGAAACATTTTTTAATATACCATATCAAAATATCAAGGTCTTTATATATACATGTTTTATTCCGTTTTTGTCTCTTTTAACATTGTATCAGAATCACTAATTTGTGTGTCACAAAGTGAAAACAATAAACTTGTTAAAGGCGTGTCCCTCTTCATGGGACCATTACAATTATAGAACATGTCCTTGCATGCAGTTTCATCATAAGTCAGTTGTATTGTTCTAGTTAAGTGAAATGTTTGTTTAGTTATTTTTCAGTGGGTGTGACCTGGTCTCGTGAGTTTTTACTGAAAGGGGACAAATGTGGGGAATATTTTAGTAGTCACATGCCTTGTGCCAGTACTTAATGCAATATTTGAAGAAGTAGGATGCATTTCCTGACTACAGTTGTATTGTAGTAATACATCCTACAGTATATTGTAGAAGTTCATTGCTTTCAAGTGCTCTATTCCCTTAGCCTGTTAAGCTTGATTTGATCAGGCTTGCAATAGTGAAGATCCAAATCGGCCAGTCGTAGATGGTAGCAGTCAGACGAGATCTATTTAATTTTGCTGCTTAGTCTATATTTATGTTGTGAACCTATGCAAGAAGTGTTCGATGACTATTACAAAAAATTAGGTATTAGTATTGGTTATTAACAAATGTAATAAATGCAGGGTTAATCTACTTTTTAACTGGAACTTGTGAAGTAACATGCAAATGCTAGTAAACCAGTCTTTAAAGATATCGTTTTCATTATTTTTAGACCTCGTCTTGCATAAATTGTTAAAGCCAAATTAGGATGCTTATTTTTTGTTGCTCAAAGTTTCATGCTATGGTTACCAGTTATAATGCCCTAGAGTTAGACAGCAAATAGTGATGATATTGCTCTTACATTTGACTAAGTTATCCAGCAAGAAAGGGGGTGTTTGTAATAATGTACTTCACAGGCTTAGAGTTTATTTACTGTTTTTAAGTGTGATCACATCATCACCTATTTTGTGAATTGTTCTTTATATTGCGTAGTACCATAAGTTGAATAATTTTTATCCCAGGCAAAGTTATAAATAGAATTCAGGGAAGTTAATTTTCGGAGTTTCAGTATAAATAGAGGGTTAACAGTGAACAGACAAATCAGTTACAGTTTATATTGATTGACATTGGTATGAGAGAAAAATAAATATGCTTCATGCTGTGATGGAATATATTGTTTAATAGAATTTAATGCTTTAATTAAAATGGACTTATGTTTTAAACGGTTTTGCGTGCATTTTCAAATCTTCTATTCCTATGCATAATTGATTTTGATTTTTTTAAATTTTTAACACGTTATGACTTTGTTTCTTGACTGCCTGCAATAGTTGTTTTCAAATGTTATTTTGATATCACAGACTGACTGACTGTTATACTTACAATATGTACCATCAATAAAAATACTAATGTAATTGCTTTCTACAGGCTCAATATATGGTCAAGGTCTGTGGATAATTGAAAATAAGTCAAAAACCTTTTAGCTTATATTTTACCTTGGGTTCAGTACGCTGACTGTAAACTATTACAGAAGAATGTAGATTAGCCTCAGGTGAACCAAAACTTGTTTATTTAGTGTATGACTATTTCAGTGTGGGCTACATTGTTTAGTTTATCTGTACCATATAACTCTTAACCTGTTTAGATCTTCTCCAAATAACTGAAATACTGTTTGTGGGACAATGTATCCAACAAATTACCTGCTTAGTATGAATTGCTTAATTTTAAGGCAAATAATAAAGATCCAGATCAGCCTGGTCCTGCAGGAAGTTGTCTGATCAGGCTTTGGCACTTTTTGCTACTGAGTCGGTAGAAATAATGTCTTATAGCTTTTAATGTAGTTGTTTGCACACAATATAATATATAGGTGAAAAACAAATCAAGCAGGTTACAGTGTAAGATGGACTTATATGGTGACTGACCTAATGGTTTATTGGTATTTTCTGCTCAACTGAAGCAAAGAATAACATGTCCTCTACCTCATTTATTAGTCAATATTAGGACCCAAGAAAGGACAAAACATTTGATATTTTGTTCATATAAAAATGAGTGTTAAACTAGTAATGAATAGATCACTAATGATAAGTAATCACAGTTAACAAAGGAACATTTGTGTCAGAAATGAAACAATTATAACGATGTCTTTTTCAATTTTCTAAGGTTTTACAAATTGAAGAAGTTACAGAGACACCTTCATTTAAAACACAGGGCAATTAGTGCTGAAAAGAACTGTGTAGTTATTTTTTGTTTAAAACACTTTGAAGAATGAGAGAAAAACAGAAATCGAGGCACCGGTCATTGAAGCACCTTTGGTAAGCTGATTGCTCCTTTTTGTATTTTAAAGAATTGTTTGTATTGTAAGTTGATCATTTTGTGTAAGCTTATGTTAGACTGTTGCTGTTGACAGTACATTGGGCTTGAAATGGAATTGTTTTGGTTTGTCAAGTCCCATGATGTCAAAAAACATTTTCTGATTAATTAAACCATGTTAATTACATCCATTGAATTTTATTTCTGTCTTACTTTAGAGCCAGACTGTCAGTATATTAAGGACAAATAATAAGAAAGATATTAGCCTGCTTAATTGTAGTCAATGCTTAATTTTTACTTTTTGTCTTCATTAACTAAAATTAACATCACCAAAAACCGAGAAGGAAGGGAAATAGTGCAGATCCTGGTCAGACAGCTCCCAGTGGATGCTGACTGATTTTCTCTACACTAGTTGTCGTAAGCCTGATAATTTTTTGTTAAGCAGGTTATAAGTCAACCCATATACTGTATGTTGCAATGTTTATATTATACATATAGAAACATTGTGCAAGCACTCAAGAGTTGTATGATAAACCAAAGGTACATAACAATCGAGGCAACCATGACTATTCTGTAGCTCATAACAAAAATCACTTTGCCATAAACCTTTTATTTATGCTTCATTAATGCTTAATTAATTCATGCTTTGATATGCATAATTGATGCCAGACCCTCTTACTGAAAGATAACTCTGTAAGAGCCCCAGAAAGGAGCATACTTCACATGGACATATTCTTTCTTCTGCTGCCAGGTTTTGGGAAAATGAGTTCCAAAAGTTCTCCTCTAAATGGCAGCATCAGAAGGTTCCTGGCAATGTATAGATTTTTCCTTGCCTCCCTGTTCCATTGCAACAGCTTCATAGCTTTCAGACATTTTCCCATTATATTATAGAGTGAATTATGTGTACATGCAGTTATTGAATCAGTGCTACTAAAAAGGGTTTTACAAACTGAACATTAACCAATTTGTCATACTGACATATGAACAAGTAAAATTGTGGAATCGGTTTTATAGAGAATGTTTTTCAAATTGAACATTAGCCTAAAACATTAAAGGTTGAATTAATATACTTTGTATGGAATTGATGCTATAGAGTTTATTGATTATTTTCTATAAACTTTGAAACTAAGAAATTTACATGTATTGTAACATATTACAAAGTTCTGAAACCATCACAATATTATGTTGGCGACACTCTGGAGAGTGGTGCCTCTTATATAATGCATTTTTTACGGGTATGTTGTTGTAGCAGTCAATAACAGGAAACTGCAGTTGTTCTGCCCCTTTTTGTGAGAAAAACAGCAAAGTATTCCATTTGTATTGGTGTAGCATGCAACCATAAAGTGTAGTGTAGCTTGCAGTTATAAAAATTAGCAGGCATTAATAAATATTAGCAGCTGTTTGGCAAGGTCTTGTTTAACACAAGAAACTGAGTACGCCGATATAAACATTGCAGCTTGTAATTGCAGATGTAGCTAACAACAAGGTAGACAGTAAAGTAGCAGATAGTCTAGTTCCATCAATTTATGGTGATTTTTTTTCAAATATTCATGTAATAAATTGACAGCATGAGAGAGTGTTTAGTTTCCGAATAGTCACCTTCTTGTAAAAGCACATGCTCTCTGTGGTGCCTTGGATATAT
This sequence comes from Sinonovacula constricta, assembly GCA_007844125.1. Taxonomy (NCBI): domain Eukaryota; kingdom Metazoa; phylum Mollusca; class Bivalvia; order Cardiida; family Solecurtidae; genus Sinonovacula; species Sinonovacula constricta. The sequence goes on along the minus strand of CM017572.1, from coordinate 43,880,891 downwards.
CACTTCCATTCTCTTTCTTGTTTAAGTTTGTAGCACCTGCAACTGACGTCATTTTCCTTTACATGACTGTAACACTTAGAGAAAATGCACATAACCCTTACTTCAGCATTCACAATCTATCCTGAAGGTAAAACTCCTCCCTTTTACCTAGAGGGAACAAACTTACCTAATGACGAAAACACTTACCAGTTATGGCACCCGACACTTTTTGTATGGGGTTTATTGCTTGAAAGCTGCTTGAAATCTGTCTGGCAATAATGTGTTATTGTTCTACACCTTGTCATCACATTGGAAATGTTAACTCTTGACTTGCTAAGCTCAAATTAATTAGGTTTAGCAGAGACGTATAACAGCGTTATCTACGTCTCTGGGTTTAGGCAAATATTGCAGATCCAGATTGGACACTTTTAGCTTCCATTCTCAGTTTCTATAGTAATAAGGCTTGTTTCCTGGGCATGTTGTTAGACAATAACCAAAGGAAATAAGTAATAAGTATGGGTTGTAATTAATATAGCAGGTTAAAGGTCAACTGTCCTGGTGATCATGTATTTTTAGAAAGTTTAGGCATATATGGTCCACCCCAGCCATATCCCTGCACGGAGCAGACTAATCAGGTTCTACACAACTTGCTGCTTAGTTACTTTTAATAATTATAGTAAACCTCACTTGTAATATATGGGTACATGTAACATATTAGAAAAATAGTTAGAACTTTGTATGGGCATTGAACAAAATGTAGCAGGTTATTTGCTAAGACACTTATATTTACGGAACTGTGACTGATGGTTTTAGCAGCTTTGAACTGATTTCTCAGGTGTGGTACATGATTGATACTGTTGTTACATTACAATAATAGGATAGTTGTAGCAATTTGTATATTTGACAAGGCCTGATTTTTTTTTAGAAATTACAATTTACTGTGTGGTGTTATTTTGCATAAACATGAAAGCAATTGGCTTTTTTTACATGCATGCGCATGCACAGACACACAAACACACACACAATAGCAAAAACAGAATGTTTTGAATGATTGCAAATTGACAATTGTATCATAATTTATTTGAGCTTGTTTTTACTTGTATTACTTTTTTTTTTTTCATTATTGAAGGACCATTAAATTTTTTAAGCAAGGCCACAGGCACCCTTAGTAAAAATCAAGCACTTTGCCAAATCTCAGATTTTACAGGAAACGCTTTTTAACTTGTTGGCAAGTACAAAAGTAACTCCCAAGCAGACTTTCTTCAGTATATTGTGTCTTAGAAGTTCATCAGTCTTACCCAATTGGTTGGCACTAGACTACAGTGGTTTTGGGAGGGCCCATTCATAACCTTGGTAACATTAAGGAAAAGTGCCTACATGTAGTTTTAGTGGCTTCACACTTTAGACAGGTGTTTGTGTTTTGGTGCTTGTTTTTTGTTGTGTTTTTTGTTGTTGTGACAAGTTAAACAATTATTGTTAATGGTTATGAAAACTAAGTTCTGTGAATTTGGGCAACATTGTGTGAATAGGACTTATTGTGTTTTATTACCTGTATATATACTGTCTCTAACAGTAAGAACAACAAGTTGAATTAGATGATTTGTATGTGTAGAGACATTGTGTTTGTTGGTTGGAAAATTGAAATGTATGTATTATGTTTGTCTGATTCAGTTTATTCTTGAAGCAAGATATGTTGTACTTTAAGGCTCGGATGATACATATATATACTTATACTATACATGTATTATAATCTATGTGTAAGGAGAATAAGCTTCAGTAGAGAAGAGGTTGTACAATATTATTGTCAAAGTTGACAACCCATACATCCATTAAATCCTTGTACAATATGTTTTAGATTTATGTCCGGGATGTTTATTCAAGCAGCTCTTGAAACTTAAACTAATATAAATGTATGTAAACCACTCCTGTTTGTTTGGTTGCCAATGCAAAAAAAAAAGCACAGTGATTGAATATTTCTTAGTAAGGATTAAGGCATGAATATAATATAGGCTTATATCAAGGGCATGTGATAGTACAATATACTAACAAAGTTGTGTGAAAAGCGTAATCAATGAGACATAAAGTGGTGACTAAGTCCAAAATCGATGTACGGCATGACTCTTATCTAGTCTCACTATATGTTGGTTGCAAGCTTTATAATGCTCCTTCAATTATTTATGGATATATGTTGGGGATACATGGTCTTACTAGAATAAGTGATGTTTTTGACTATTTGCTGTTCTCATTGAATTTAGGGTGTGCAAAGCCAGTTTATTTATTTATTCATGGATTATTTTGTAAAAACCATTACAAGGTATTACATGAATAACTATGTTATGATATGAAAAAAATAACCAGGTATCAATTTTTTAATAAAAAAAGCAAGAAATCATTGTTTTATGAAAATACAAGGTGAAATAAGAATTTTTCATTTCACTACTAGAAAAATTAAAAGATTTTTACCTTTGTAAAATATAAAAAAACTAGGTTTTTAGGATAGTCTTCCATCGACCAATCAGAAGTTTCTCTTCTGATTGGTTTTGTCTTGTCTCATTCAATTGAGTCTATCTTGTTCACAACTGGATGAGAAAGAAAAGTTATTTAACAGTGTACAAAAATAAAATGAAAGTTATGGTACCTTTTCCTAAAGATCAAATAATAATTTTGAACTAAAACAAAATAATTAATACACTCTGATACATCCTAAGAAATAAATGGGATTTAGTCTTGAAATTACTTCTTCAGACATACCTAAAGTATGCTCGAAACATCATCTTCAGAAAAAGCTTGATCCCAATGAAAATATCATTTACAGAAATAGCTTATGCAGCTTGTTGACATTCTTCAGAAATTTGCTGGAACATAAATGAAACATTCCCTTTAGGAAAAGATGAACAAAAATGAAAATGGCAACTTCTAGAAAAAACTGGATTGCATGTAGACACTATAGAAGCCTTGGTCTAGGCTATATATGCTATACATTATACATCCCATGGCCTGGGATCTATTGACAACGAACACTAAAGAATAATTATGCTGAAACGATACTAGATGGATGATTGTAGTCAGACAGCTTGTGGTTCATTTGAATGGTTTGTGCCTTGGAAAATGGTCACTGATAAAGGCATGTTACAGCAAAACCTAGGAGTAAACATCAGTAATAAATAGGAAATAATCTTAAGTGCTACATGGTGAATCTTGCAGAAAAAAAGTTGTTTTTGACATAACCTTGTATAATTTTGCTGGGTCTGTTGAATACTCAAACTTCAAAATGTGTAACAAAGGCTTGTGAAGTTATTAAAAACACATAGCAATTATTGAATACTTGGAACTTTGAAATGTGTAACAAAGGCTTGTGAAGTTGTTAAAAACACATAGCGTATATTGAATACTTGGAACTTTGAAATGTGTAACAAAGGCTTGTGAAGTTGTTAAAAACACATAGCGTATATTGAATACTTGGAAGTTTGAAATGTGTAACACAGGCTTTTTGTGAAGTTATTGAAAACATATTGTTTATATTGAATACTTGGAAGTTTGAAATGTGTAACACAGGCTTTTTGTGAAGTTATTGAAAACATATTGTTTATATTCAATACTTTACTTGGAAGTTTGAAATGTGTAACACAGGCTTGTGAAGTTATTGAAAACATATTGTTTATAAATATTGAATACTTGGAACTTTGAAATGTGTAACACAGGCTTGTGAAGTTATTGAAAACACATAGCGTATATTGAATACTTGGAACTTTGAAATGTGTAACACAGGCTTGTGAAGTTATTGAAAACATATTGTTTATATTGAATACTTGGAACTTTGAAATGTGTAACACAGGCTTGTGAAGTTATTGAAAACACATTGCATTTATTGAATACTTGGAATTTCGAAATCTGTACTAAAGGCTTATGAAATTATTAAACCTGCAAGGCATAAATAAGTACCAGGATTAGTGACTACATCTACATATACTTTGATAATTATGTTGGAGGTTTCAGTGTAAGAAATAAAATCAAGTGTCTATTTTATAGTTTTTTTTATTGTCCATTCTGATGTTTAGACATCTGAAATGTAATAAGTAAAATAGCTTCAGACAAGAGAAAGATTATTGGTGAGGCAAGCATGAACCCCAAACAAGGAACAACTAATTAAGGTGACATATGAGGTGAAAACCTTATTTGGAGAACTTTTTTGTTAGAGAATACTTTCAAGTAAAATTTTTGCATTTGGTTTTCCAGCAATATTCGTAGACATGTTTATAAAAAACTGAAAATTTAAGCGATACTGTGTAGGTATATATTTTACTGGCATGTCTTACAGTGTAGGTATATATTTTACTGGCCTGCCATTCAGTGTAGGTATTTATTTTACTAGCAAGCCTCTTGCCAGCAATAACTTGAACATGAAATCCTTCTGGGAGACAGCTGATCAAGATTTGTGATGGCTTTATCAGCGACATACAGAAACCTTAGCGCAGCCAGATGTGCATGATTTCCAAACTATTTGCAATGATGATAGTCTTGAGCAAAATCATCCCAGTTTTATGCTTTTCACGGTGCACAAAAGAATTGAAGATTTGTGTTCTGGATGGACCAGAGGCATGCAATCGGATGTCTTGTTCCTGGTTTTTGTTTGTCACCCAACATTATGCAGGATATTCCTTGAGTGTTTGAGTGTCTTCACTCATTTTGGCTTTAGTGGAGAAGGATTTTAATTCAACACATAGTCAGTTGTGTTTTGTTTAGCATATTATGTCGTGCTTAGTGTTGAATTATTATTTCTAGAAATATGTGTGTTTCAGGTAAACTGTTTTTGCACAAGGTAAAAATTATGTCATGATAAAGAAGTCACTTAAATTGTGTAAATAAATTCACATTTGCTAAGCTTTCATGAAAACTTTGATGTCAACTAAGTAAAGACAAATCAATGATATTTTTTGGCAAGGAATACCAGTAAGTTAAATGAACTTTGAATAGGAAGTATCCACACCATTCTAATGTCAGGACGTGAAGAAAGATGTGAAGAAAGGAAGGAAAATTTCTGTGAGATCCTGATTCAGGGTCTCACACTACATCATGTAGGTATACTTTGCTATGTTTAAAATGTACCTTTGATTAATGTTTAGTAGATAAATTGCTCCACTTACTGTTGCTTTAATCTTTAAAATAATATTATTTATCCTAGTAGTTAATTTGTCTAATTTTTAGCTACATTTTTCCAAAAGGAAAAATTTGGCACAATTGTCATGACCCTCTAATCAGTGTCAGCATTTGGTGAACCATTTTGTTAAGGTCTATTTCATGAAAACTGTTGCAAGATATTCACTGCAAACTTGGGATCTTGTTCACTATTAAAAGTGCAGTCCACTTTAGGAGGGCATGTTACCATAGAATTAATGCCACGCTGTCCACAATTTTCGATGCCAGTTTAGCGGTTTGTTAAAGGTAATAACAACTAACATTATACTATCCACCATTGAGGAAAATGAGCATGCTGTCTACTGACAGCTCTTGTTGTTTTTCATTTTTTTTTTATTTAAAATGTTAACTATTATTTGAACCCTTAAAGTTAAAAATGTTTAAAGCTTTCTTTAAATTTAAAAAGTTTAACCATTTGATTTTTTTTGCGTTTATCAAACCAGTCTGTTCTATTCTTCTGGAAGGGTTTATGTCTTACCTTATTCAGTTCTAATGAATTAATTATAACATTCACTTTAATTTTCACCTAGTTATAAAATGTTCAAAGTATTAACTTAAACATTTAAAGCATTCTTATCACAATTGATGGGTCTATTCTCATCCAACAGCCACGTTTGTTTTTGCAAGCCACACTGACCCAAAACAGCCATCAAGAAAAGTAGATGGTTATATATAACCTTTTGCTGGAATTGCATCTGTTGGCATTGTAGACTAAAATCATTAACTTTGCTTCCAAAAAACCTTTTGGCATTAAGAAACTCAGACTCTATCCATCATCAGACTTACATCAGAGTAGCTAGTATAAGAAAATAAAAATAGAAGATGAAAAAAATCCATTTAATGTAGGGGCAACAGTATTATTGTGAATGCATTAACCCATCATGGCCGACTATTGAAATGGACCATTGCATAAAGCAATGTGAGTGTTATGATACTGCAAAGGCCATATATTTTTTGTTGCACATTGTCAAACTTGTGGCAATGTGGCTAAATAATGGAAGTTAGAATTCCAAAAACAGAACAATTAATAATAAAACTGAGCCCTACAAATGCATCTTTCAACATGGACGACCAAAATCATTAACATTGATGCGTACACAAAGCTTTTGTGAGCATTATCCCTGAGTCTAGCCACACCAGATATAATACATTATGGTATATCTTGTCAGACTACATCAGACTGCCTTACAAAGATGGAAATAGACAGACAGAATACAGGAAAAGTAAAATACTTTAGAAAGCAGAAAATAAGCATGCATCTTCCAACATGGCTGACTAAAATCATTACGATTGATCCTTCCAGAAAGCACTTTTGTGCATTATGGTACCTGCACACCATTATACTGTAGGATATACATTGTCAGACTACGTCACTGTTGCTAGCGTAAATAATCAATCACTTGGCATTTGTAATGTATCTAGCATGTGCCTGCTGAAGCAAAGATTGTATGTAAATGCATCAGTAAACAGTCATTTGTTGTCTGTCTGCCACTCAACATGTCATGCTTTAACTCATATCCTGCTAAGACTGCATTGATCAGAGGCCAAGACGGATAGTGTAGAACCAGATCATTGAGAACCCATTTGGGGCTGTGTGATCAGGATCTGCACTATCTGCTACTGTGTCTAGCAGTATGCTGAAGTTACCTTAGTACAAAGTCATTATCAAATAACTTAGAATTTAGTTTGGGTTATAAACAAAGATGGTGGATGAAGGGGTATCAGTAGAACTCAGGACCATTAGTCTTTCTCCTTGGATCATTCTACAAGACAATTGTGAAGCCACTAAGGTTGGTGTGGAGGAATGGATAGTAACTACCCCTCAATTGATACAATGTTAACAATGTTGTGCCACAGCCAATGGTATGGGGTAGCTGCTTCACACAATGCCTGTAGTGCTTACTATGTCCAAGAATCAGTTGGGTTGCCATAGATATGGTTTTCTTTTATATCATATTGCCGGACTAAAAAAGTGTTTCTTCTTTTTCCTGAAAACTTACTATTACTTTTTTAAATCTTGTCATTAAAGTTAAAAATGTTGCAACCTCTTTCAAGCTCTCTTGACATATATGTTCTGTCATTCCATTTCATTGCGTATTTCAAAATACATGAAGGTTTGAAATTTAAAGCACATGGCTTAGCAATGTATAGGTAAAATACATTAATGTTTATAACATGTAATATACAGGTTAGTTTAAAGCAGCCTCATTAATTGAAATTGCTTTAATCCTTCTTGAGTGTTGGAAATGAAAGTACTTAATTTTCTATATATTAGTAGATGTTTGTTTATTGGTTTATCATCCTACCAACAGTACTTCAGGTATCTGGAGATGGTGTGTTGATGTCACTGTAACAAGGATTCCAAAAAGGACCCAACTGCATTGTTGATTGAAAGGAAAACATTTTCTTATGTTTTTTAATAGAATTTTTTTCATCGAAGTGCAATTCATTTCTGTAAAAGTTCAAAGTCATTGTGGCCTGGAGACATAATTGCTGCAACTGATGTATATATTTGAATAAAAGTACATCAAAAGTTTATCCAATGTACAAAGGTTGCAGTGGCCTAGAAAATAATAGATGTTCTTTCTGACTGATAAACTGTTTCCTGACCATTCCGGATGTTCAGTGCTTTTGTTTCTAAGTGCTAATTGTGTCGTCAGAGATGAAACTGTTGACATTTGTTTCTCATATACATTACAGTTTGATTATATTAGGCCACCTTAGTGCAAGACAGAGGGTTTGATGAACTTTGATCAGGGGAAAGTTTTTCTCCCCATCTGAATAGACAGACACTCAGACAGATTAAGAAGCTTCCAGGGAGTTTCCATCCTTGAACAATTGTCTGCAGCTCCTTAAATCTACACTTATCCTTCTTTAACTAAACAATGGTTGGGTTTGACATCATTGTTTTACACATCCCAGCATCATACATTATTTATGTACTGGAAATTAAACCAAAGAAATAAATTAAGTTAACATGCCTGTCCCCTATACTATTATGCATTCGTATAGTATACTTTATGTAATAATAATGTAATTAATTCCTTTTCCATGAATCTGAATACCTCTGTTGTACTTATTGTACAGCTTTAATCCCAACAATCTAGCTATAATCCCCTATTGTTGTAATATTAGATACTTGAGGAGGTCAGGATTAGTAGTGTTGTTTGTTTAAGGGATCTTCCGACTGGCTGGTGCTATTTCCTTGGCCTTTGTTGTTAAGGAGCAACAACCACTAAAAGGATTATCATTTATCTCCACACTATCTACCCAGTCTCTTTCCCCTCTTTCCCCTACAACAATTCCCCATTCCGCTCTTTGTTTATCTTCCTCATTAACTTCCTATCCAGATTATTATGTAGATGATGATATAAGACCCAGTGTTTAAGCACAAACATCACCCTTACCTGGGATACAGGCTATATAGCCACCCTAAAACTGCCAGACTTTTCAGGATTCTCCACTTTTTTTCCATGCATCATTTACTATGTTTCACATGCTTTTGTTGATTATCAATACTTTGGGTTAATTACTTATCCTTTGACGCTATTTCCCTTTGAGTCTATTACTAAGACTCTTTTACCCTTTTCATTGCTAATTATTGGTCATAAACTAATTTCTGCATGCAGAATGGAATCATTTCTGACAGCAGATTGTCTGGAATGAAGGTAGGCTGACCCTGAGAATGCACAGGTGAAATTAATCACCAAGATAGGGCTGGAAACACAATATTGTAGCCTGCTAAATACAAATTGATCAGGGCTTAGACAAAAAAGTGTAGATCCACTGGGAGCTGTCATGATTAGGATCTGCACTGTTTGCTGCAGAGTCTTTGAAAATATGACCTGGTTATATGTTAGGCAGCATAACTGAAGTTATGTTCCTTATTAATCAATGTAGCATGTTAGGGGGCTAACTACTAGAGTTTTGTTCTGGACAAGGTAATCTAGGAGAGGGAGGTGACCAATCAGGGCACAGTTGATATTGGGGAGGAGATGCCAGAGATAACAATATGTACATTGTCTACAGTCTTGGTGGCCACAGTTGCGGCTTTGGATTTGGTTTCCACAAGGGTCTTCCCAAGGCTTCAGTTTCCATAGCTGGCCACTGACAGTGACTTTACACCTGGAACCATAGGATACCTACAGTACTCATGTATCAATAGGACATTGTGAACATTGCATTGTGGTCATTAAGTGATACGAAGTGTGGTGTTTTTAAATTTGGAATAGTTTGTGATGAAAATTTATAATTATTTTAATATTAAATACTTCTGAGGTGCTTGTGGTGGTGTTGTAAATTATAAAATTTTGTCATGTTCTATACTAAAACAATTTTATGGTGTATAATTGTATTACCTATAAGAGTTTCAACATTTGAACAAAGTGCTTAATATATACTTAATCAAAAGAATAGAAGCTTTTCATCAAGTGTTTTTTAAGCTTACTAAGAAATTATGTAATTCGAAAAAATTGAACTTACAGTTATTGCTGCATTGTAACAAATAGTCTGATTTTCTAATTCTAACCGTATTTTACCTGATTCTGCCAAGCCTGAGTGTGTCAGTCAGTGAGTGTTGAAGTAGTATTAGATATCATACATCATCCCAGCTTGTATCGAAATGTAGCAAAAGTTCAACCAAAGGGAGTGAAGTCACCATCTGCCATATGCACACTTCCATTGATTGTTGACGTCAATAATAGGAGAAAAATGAACTAGTATGATTATGTGGTCAAATCGAACAAAAGTTGTTGACAAACATGTGATAAGACTTATTTTGATTTCCTGTTGATGTGACTACAATATTGGGTTAGAAAATAACATGCAGTATAAAAGGAGGAAGTAAGCTGATAGATTTGGGGAAAAACTTTTGGATCACTTGGTCTGTAATTATAGACATAGGTGTTTAAAAACCCATGAATATCCTTGTTTGATTTCCTGTACAAAGGTGTTGTAAAACGTGCGAAAAGGACTAATTTTGGATTTCCATTGGTATAACTTAGACATATTGACTTATACAGTAAATGGAGATGCAATTGAACTGGTGGATATTATTGTGTTAAAGCCTGCAAGATATAGAGTTTGCAATTAGTTATTTAATATTATTTGTTTGTTTTTATTATTAACAGTTATACATTGCATTCACGTGAATACAATACCTATGTATAGTGACATAATTATTAGTACAATAGCAAATTGATGCTGAAGTAATAGTTATAGAAAGAGAGGTATGAACTGTATGAATAACATTTACATTTTTCATTGTCCAAAATATCAGCAATTACTAAATGAGAATATGTTTGTGATGTTGATGATGTGAAACAGTGTTGATGGTGTGAGATGCTTGCTGAAAATGGAAGGAATTATTATGTACCTGGAAAAAATATGGTAATTATATTAGGTTTTTATATATATATATATATATAGTACAGATCATACATGTTTGCTTACTTCTTCATGATTGTACTGTAATAAAAATCCAAACAAAGGGCAATTTAAAAGTACATTGTTGTATAATTGAATGTACTTTAATTCACAAATGATATTAAAAGGTCGATAGCGGCAGAAATTACTGTTTTAGCACTCAAATGACTTCATGTCTTCAAACATTGCCTTATGAGTGTTTACAAGAGTTAAAGTACAATTGTTTTTAAAGAAGTACTTAACAATTTTAAATACAATTGTTTACAAGTGGCTCTGGCAAAAATTAGTGGATGTAAATGTACTGTTTTAACTCTTAATCCTCCAAGGACGAATTGATCTGACATACAGTGAATATCCACATCATCAGCTCCCTGCTGGGAGCTGTTTGGTCAGGATCTTCACTGTCAGCTCCCTGCTGGGAGCTGTTTGATCAGGATCTTCACTGTCAGCTCCCTGCTGGGAGCTGTTTGGTCAGGATCTTCACTGTCAGCTCCCTGCTGGGAGCTGTTTGGTCAGGATCTTCACTGTCCGCTCACTGCTGGGAGCTGTTTGGTCAGGATCTTCACTGTCAGCTCCTTGCTGGGAGCTGTTTGATCAAGATCTTCACTGTCAGCTCCCTGCTGGGAGCTGTTTGGTCAGGATCTTCACTGTCAGCTCCCTGCTGGGAGCTGTTTGGTCAGGATCTTCACTGTCAGCTCCCTGCTGGGAGCTGTTTGGTCAGGATCTTCACTGTCAGCTCCCTGCTGGGAGCTGTTTGATCAAGATCTTCACTGTCCGCTCCCTGCTGGGAGCTGTTTGGTCAGGATCTTCACTGTCAGCTCCCTGCTGGGAGCTGTTTGGTCAGGATCTTCACTGTCCGCTTCCTGCTGGGAGCTGTTTGGTCAGGATCTTCACTGTCAGCTCCCTGCTGGGAGCTGTTTGGTCAGGATCTTCACTGTCAGCTCCCTGCTGGGAGCTGTTTGGTCAGGATCTTCACTGTCTGCTCCCTGCTGGGAGCTGCTTGGTCAGAATCTTCACTGTCAGCTCCCTGCTGGGAGCTGTTTGGTCAGGATCTTCACTGTCAGCTCCCTGCTGGGAGCTGTTTGGTCAGGATCTTCACTGTCAGCTCCCTGCTGGGAGCTGTTTGGTCAGGATCTTCACTGTCAGCTCCTTGCTGGGAGCTGTTTGGTCAGGATCTTCACTGTCTGCTCCCTGCTGGGAGCTGTTTGGTCAGGATCTTCACTGTCCGCTCCCTGCTGGGAGCTGTTTGATCAAGATCTTCACTGTCAGCTCCCTGCTGGGAGCTGCTTGGTCAGGATCTTCACTGTCAGCTCACTGCTGGGAGCTGTTTGGTCAGAATCTACTCTATTTGCTTAGTGTTTATCCATCCAAAAAGGTTTTCAGCAGATGTCTATGCATTTTGGTTATTTGAACTGTAACATGGGCTATAACAGTTTTATGGGTTGTTTGTTCACTGAACTTATAGCCAAGTTGGACTTTAGTGGCTTGCTAGTGTAACGCTTGGTAATTTTATATTTTGTTCATACAAAATTATTTCTGAATTATTTTTTGGCATGTAAATTAAACTTGATTACACATATCCCTATATTCATTTGATTTATATAGTGTATCATTTTAGCAAAGAACTATTTATAAGTTTTAAATGTAGTTGTTTTTTTTAATTTGCTGGGAGCTGCTTGGTCAGAATCTTCACTGTCAGCTCCCTGCTGGGAGCTGTTTGGTCAGGATCTTCACTGTCAGCTCCCTGCTGGGAGCTGTTTGGTCAGGATCTTCACTGTCAGCTCCCTGCTTGGAGCTGTTTGGTCAGGATCTTCACTGTCAGCTCCTTGCTGGGAGCTGTTTGGTCAGGATCTTCACTGTCTGCTCCCTGCTGGGAGCTGTTTGGTCAGGATCTTCACTGTCCGCTCCCTGCTGGGAGCTGTTTGATCAAGATCTTCACTGTCAGCTCCCTGCTGGGAGCTGCTTGGTCAGGATCTTCACTGTCAGCTCACTGCTGGGAGCTGTTTGGTCAGAATCTACTCTATTTGCTTAGTGTTTATCCATCCAAAAAGGTTTTCAGCAGATGTCTATGCATTTTGGTTATTTGAACTGTTACATGGGCTATAACAGTTTTATGGGTTGTTTGTTCACTGAACTTATAGCCAAGTTGGACTTTAGTGGCTTGCTAGTGTAACGCTTGGTAATTTTATATTTTGTTCATACAAAATTATTTCTGAATTATTTTTTGGCATGTAAATTAAACTTGATTACACATATCCCTATATTCATTTGATTTATATAGTGTATCATTTTAGCAAAGAACTATTTATAAGTTTTAAATGTAGTTGTTTTTTTTAATTTAAGTACACTTATTTAGTTATATTACACAATGAATAATATAATTGGATAGATCATGTAGTGTTAATTGAACTATTAATTCCCTTTTACCTCTCTTCTGACTCATGAAAAGTATCATGAGAAAATAAAGGATGGATAGTTGAACTGTTTTACATTCAGAGGCGTGATACAACTTATCTACCATGTGCTGCTGACTCATTAATCAATTAGCAACAGGCAACAGTTCTAGATATGTCAATTTAAACAGGATTTAGATAATTGACTTTTGACACTATGTGACCTTGTGAATGGTGTGTCTTGAAATAGATTTGTTGCAAGCATCTAGACGCCTCGAAAGTGTCTGTATGCTTTAATGAAGAGTGTTGTTATGCACTCAATGATCTTCAGCTAAATAAGCTTTATGTGTAATAAAGTGCATGTCACAAATGAGAACTGCTATTTATTTAGCCTGTTTCAGTTTAGTAAGATTACGATTTGCATATGTGCATTATATAGTGGTCCGAATTAATAGATAATTAATTTTTAATTAAAACATACAGCAGCTGAGGCCTTTACTTCTTACTTTAAATTTGACATTTATAACAACTAAGGTACAGAAGTGTCAGTATCAGTGCTTATATAAACTGAGTGGTTTGTCTCAGATTTCATCCTGTTTAAGGATGTATTGAGTTTATTGCCCTTGATAGTTCATGAATTACAAGATCCAGCATTTCGAAATACTTCATGATGCAGTGGACGTGCATTGAGGATTGATTTCACTAAACAGTTGTTGATTCACTGTTATTGTACTTGAACATACTCTAATGATGTCATGATACTGTTATATATAGTAACTCGTAGCCTGCTTCGCATAATAGGATCAGTCTGAGGCAAATACTGTAGATCCAGATCAGCCAGACCCTGCTGGGAACTAACCAGAATTCGGCTGTAGAGTTTCTAGCAAAATGCCTTTTTACCTAACAATATAGTTTGTTAACAAATGTCATAGATTTTGTATTATTCAATAATAAATATATAGGGATATTAAGGATAGTCGCTATTCTTAAGCTTACCTGCGATATTTCTGGGATGGTTCTGTTGTGTGAATATTACAAATTATTTAGAAAATTAACTTTTTAATAGAAACATTTATGGTAAATATACCATTCGAGAGTACACACATAGGTTAATATAAGACGATGATACTGTTGTGGCATTATTCACGGATTAAACTGGAAAATAATGTAGTCAATACTTTATCTCTTTGATTTAAAGTACAAGAACATGCAGTAGCCTTTTTTGGTTTTAAGTGCATTTATGTAAGAACAATAATAACTAGATGCCTATTCAATTTATGCTACATAATTCACAGTCATTTAAAAACAGAAACATGTATATACTTAAACACATACATTTACTACTAATACACACACTTGGGGATGATAAGAACTTGGGCTTGGACCACATGTGCACTTCATTAATTGATCTATTAGAGATGGAGAGTTCTTGATTAGTGATGCTAGTGTCTGACTACTATCAGAAATGTCTAACCGGGTATTAGAGATCTGGGGAGAGATAGGGTTTGGGGAAACATGGACAGCGTCTGGAAATGTGAACTCACTGACATAGTAGTCGGATTGTCAGTCGGATTGTCAGTCGGGTTGTCAGTCGGGTTGTCAGTCGGGTTGTCAGTCGGGTTGTCTACACATATCTATCTTTTCTAGCAATTGTCTTGGTCTGTGTCAGTACTGAATCTGATGGATAACTTTATATTTTGTCAGCTAGCTGTACAATTTTAAATTAATTCTGTGGTTTTATCAGGAAAGAATGTGAACTAATTCATTATTGGAAATTATTCCTAAAATGTATTATATTTCATGAAGATGCAAATAATGATAATGTATTTCATAAACTTCTAAGGAAGAAAATGTAGAGAAATATTTCTTATGTTACAAAACTAAAGTTAACTTGAGTCATCTCAAGGAAAATTATGATATATTTGGAGATTTGTTGTCTAAATTTACCAGGAAACAAGAAAGAAAAACATTAGATCATGTGAGAAATTCAGTTACACTCTCTGAGGGAATGACCATGTGGTTTATGTCATCACCTTCTGTGCTGACCCTGTTAGCATCTCTGTTTGCTGATATAGTTCCTATTATGTGTTTGTACTGTAATTGTGATATACATTGTAATGGTTGTTTCCATGTAAGGAATTGGGGAACAGGAAGTGTATTGTTTATTTAATCTGATGACCAATAAAACAGGAAAATCCACAAGTGTCAAAAAAAGATTAATTTTGATTGAACTGTTAAAAAATATCTACTCAAGCTTAAGGTAGATAAATATCTAATAACCTGTGTGCTGAATAACAGACCTGATGATGGAACAGATGTAATTGTTGGATATTAATTTTGTGTGTGTGGATAAAAACAAATTCAGATATCAGTTCTGTGTTTGAAAACAGAATGGGGAAAATGGGGACAATGTTTTGTTTATGGTAAATTTTTTTTACTTCTTTTTTCACAATTGCTATTTTTTAATGTTTTCTTAGTTTTACATTCACATTTTTATGTAATTTAACCTTCCCTACCTCAATTAAATAATTTAATAGATACATATATAAACATTTATTTTTATAACTAAATGTTTATTTTATGTATGTATTCTTTAAATCCTTGCAAACCAGGTTAAATGTACCATTTAAATAGACAGCCAAACTAACTAAACCAATCATTTGTCTTTCTTCAAGTAATTGTATCATATCAGTTGGAGCCCATCTAAGCAAATTCATTGTTCCATCTTTCAGTCAGTTTAACAAACAAATCAAATTCTTTGTTCTCTATGCCAGTCACCAGTCAATTCCCTCATTCCATCTTCCAATCAGTTTTACAATTTGTAACCAGTAAAATCTTTTGTTAAGTTCACTGATTGCTGCATCTGACCAATCAATTTCTTTGTTCTATCTTCAGGTCAGTGATCAGTTCGCGGCTGAAGAACTCCCAGTCTCATGAGTCTCTGCTCACCACGAACAGCCCGCTTCACTCAATCGACTTGACGACAGCGGAGATGGAGATCAAACCGCTCCATCGGAGCATCCTGACACAGGATCACTGCTTCCAGGTGTCCACGACAAATGGCAGTAAATATATCTCCTGTCGGAATGCAGAGGAGTTGGAGAAATGGACTACCAAGTAAGGCTCTGATCAATGTTCAATACTTTGTGATCATTAATTATTTATGAAAAGGTTTGACAGAAAACATTACAAATGCCAAAAGTCTATAATTTACTCTGAAACGTTAGTTAAATTTTCATGTTGGTTAAGCATAATTATGCTGGCTGAACACACTTGTAACTTCAAAAACAACACCATAGCACAAGAAAATATATTTTAATTGGACATGTTCATGAAGTATAATCACCATGACTAGAATGAAGCAGTTGTGGTGGAGTTAGATTGACATTGGAGAGTTCTCTGCAAATATTGAACTCAGAGAAAGCATTAATGGAGTTACAGTATGCATTAACTTTTACAGTGTATTCTTGCTGCATTGAACTAGAACTGAATTGAAGTCACACAGCTAATAGACAAATTTGTGTTTGTTATTCTGTTCCAGCCTGCGTAAGACAGTTCAGCCACAGCAAGAGAACACCCGACACAGCGAGTCATGTCTCAAAGTCTGGGTCCAAGAGGCTAAAAATGTGCCATCAAAGAAACGGTAGGTCAAGGTCATTCCTAGCTGCTTCAGATATGGAAGGGTAATTATTGAATGATGACTGTACAGCTGCCTACTGCATATAAAGGAACAATGCTTCTTAAGTGTGAACACAAATAAATTGAATTAGAAACCTTATAAAGATATAAGACATTCTTGAGCCTCTTAGCACAAAAATGGATAAAAAGCTTGAAGAAACAAGGTCTAGCTGCATCTGATGCCATTTTCTTTTAGTTTGTAAAAGTAGTAAAATAATAGATTTCGTAGCTGTGCATTTATGCAATATCTAGAACTATTTGTCTCAGCAAATTTCAACATATGATTCATTTGGAATGCAAAACAGAACAATAAAACATCAAAATAAAACTTTATCACATGGGCTGTCTTCTTAATTTTTAAGCCTGATAGAATTTCAAATAGGGCTTTTATTTAAAGTCACTTCAGAAGTATGTTTGATTCCAAGGCTATTTGATGCAAATGCATTGAAGCATCCATATTGGGTGCATACATGCATATTGATGTGTACATTTGAAAAGGATTACTAGTTGTCAGATCTTTTAGCTCAGAAGCTGTAATTTCTTTGCCAACAGTGCATCCAATTGAACACTACTTGTACACATAAAAGAAATGTTGGCATCATCACTTGTTAACCAGGATGGTCAAAACTAAAAAACCATTATGTCCAAATAATTTAAATACTTGTAAGATTGTTAAAAGCTTACTTGTTCTTAACTTAGTTGATTCATATAGAACTTGACTAACTTAGAATTTAGAAAAAGAACATACCCTATTTACTCATCCATAAGTATACTTCGCTCATAAGTAGAGAGGGATTTATGGGGATTGATTGGGATTATTGACGACATGTTTGAATGCAATGATTATGTGTTTTAAAAAAAGGTTAGTATTGTTATATATGATGTATATATATTCCAGATACTAGCTGATTAAATGATTTCAAAATCACTTTTCGTACAGAAACACACGATCCAATATTAACGTATTTATGGATGAATCTGTCCATAGGCTCTGACTTAAATCAGCGTCCCTTGTTTTTTCTTGATACCTCGCACATAAGTCGAATAGACTTTTCAGAGCAATTTTAGGAACACATTTTTACTCGACATATGGGTGAGTAAATACAGTAATTAAACTTGAGACATGACTGGGAAAAGCATTATACAAACATTTACCGATAAGCAAGCCCCTGGAAAGTATCTTTAAACTTATAATGTCAGAATTATATGCTACCAACAAGTCCTGTCTACTTAAGAACTTAAAATTTTTAATGTTAAGTTAGTCACAAATAGGTTCCATACATAATGTCAGCCTGCTTTTAAGCTAAGTAAACATAAGTGGAACTTGCTCTAGGTCAGATAGAAGCCTCCCCATGACTAGCCTTTATAATTGTGAGTTTCCTCTAAGCCCACTCCACTGAGTTGGTAAATTATTAACTACAATTATTTCTGACTGTTGAAATCAGATGAATTGAATGTCCCTAAAATATGTGTCAGCAAATGTTGGGCAATTAAGATAGTTCAATTTATTGATGTACAAATATGGAAGTAAAGTAATTTTTTTTACCAATTACAATGACTATATTGAAACCATAATGTTCTTTCAATTTATAAAGGAAGAGATAGAACAATGCATTTTATTCAGAAGCAACTGTGCTTGTCTCCTTAAACAGCTATAGAAATAAATTACAGAGAAGGTGATTAATTGCTGATAATGAAATGCAATACCATTACCAGAAATTGCTCTCAATTTGTTTGTGTCTAGGAAAGCAATTTGCCACTTTTCCTGGGAGCATTTATTGCATACAGAAATATCTAGCAATATGCTGAGAATCAGCTATTTTCTAGTGAAATTATTTCATCCCACAAATAAAGGATTGTCTGACAGTTTAGCTATTTATTGATTGGTGCAGGACTTCAGACTGGTTGTTGAGTGGAGTTTTAAAAATTGCTAGACTGTTTCTTTCAGACATAAACCATCTGAAGTGATGAAAAAGGTTGTAAAGCAGTCTGAAGCAGTTAACAAAAAACCTGCAAAACCAGTCTAGAAAGTAAATACTTCCTGATCGTATAGGGGAAATGGTAGACAATATTTAATCATTGTCAGTAATTACAGTGGCTTGAGAGAGTAATCCAAGTGTTTGAGCTGCAATTCTTTTTAAACACTTTTTTTTTCTTAGTGTTTCATAAAAAAAAGGATTGCTGTCTGGGAGGTTGCTTTTTATAATACATTTTACAAGCACTTATTTTATCATACTGATGTATATACTAATTCTATTAAGAATAAAATAAATAAGAATGGTACAATTTTTATCTTGAAAGAAAAATGGTCTTTAATGCATGGAGGCTAGATATTTGAAAACAATAAACAGACTTAAATTGCAAGTTTGTAATTTTTTGTTGCCAATTATTTTAGAAATATAAACAACTGGAAATATAAAATTTGTCTTCACTGTGGTACACTATTTTAGGTGAGCATTTTCCTTCCAGTTTTTGTTAACAAGTTGTTGCCCTTTTATTTTTTATTATTTTGTTAATCATTTTTACCTGCTCTCGTACTTAAAACATACTTTTTTATTGCTATTTTTCAATCATCTACATTGTTAACTTTTTATTAGCTGGAGTCACTCACTCTCCCCCTTTTGACATAAAACATTCCCCACCATAATGTTGTTTCTAGCAAGTATAGGGTTAAGTAATTTCAGACTTAGCAAGACCTGCTTCTGATAACACAGAAAGCTATCAGCTTAAAGTTAGTGTGTTTATACTGTTGTTTTTTTAAAACAAGTATTTTGTAATTTTGCAGGTACTATTGTGAGATCTTTCTTGACCGAACTCTGTACGCCCGCACATCTATCAAGACCAAAGGGGACATGCTCTTCTGGGGAGAACATTTTGAGTTCAAGTAAGTCAAAAATCCAAAACTAATATTGTGTGAACCTTATACACGTTGTGATCTAAAACCTTTGTTGTCAATCTTCAATACCTAAAAGTAGAGTTAGAAAAAATTTAGACCTATTTTTGACTTTGAAAACTTAGGATTTTATGGTTAAAGATTATTTAAACTAAATCCTAAATGTTATAAGCATTATAGCATTGATTACCCATACACTTTCTCAGTAGGAATTGGCATAGTTAAAAAAAAAAAAAAAAAAACTTGTCTTCCACTCCAGCTATAAATAGTTATTTTGTCACATTGGCATGCTTTTTCAAGTAATAAAGTTGCAATCCACCCTTCCCTTTGTTATTTGATTAATTCGCATTGAAAGATAATTTATTTTCATGATCCAATGTTTTGCACTTCCCAGTAACTTACCGACAGTGGAGTTCCTGATTGTAAATCTGTATAGAGAGGCAGACAAGAAGAAGAAAAAAGACAGAAACACTCTGGTTGGCTACACCAAGATTGCTGTGGCAGATATTACGGACAGGAAATATGCGGAGAAGTGGTGAGTTGGGGGGACAGGAAACATGTGGTTTATACCATAATATGAGGTTTACATTATAATAAAAAACGTCATTGTTATGCAGCATTGTAGCATTATTGTTACAAGCAACACATGTCCCTTAATATGCATAGCTCCTGTGGCAATATAGCCAACCCCCATATAGCGACACTTTCTTACACTCTAGGGGTCTATGTTAGAGTAGTGAGCCTGTTACTGGGGTCTATGTGAGAGTAGTGAGCCTGTTGCAGGGGTCTATGTGAGAGTAGTGAGCCTGTTGCAGGGGTCTATGTGAGAGTAGTGAGCCTGTTACAGGGGGTCTATGAGAGAGTGGTAAGCCTGTTACCGGGGTCTATGTGAGAGTAGTGGGCAAGTTACCCCGCTCTGTGTGAGAGTGGTGAGCCAGTTACAGGGGTCTATGTGAAAGTGGTGAGCCAGTTACAGGGGAGTCTATGTGAGAGTGGTGAGCCAGTTACAGGGGTCTGCGTGAGAGTAGTGAGCCAGTTACAGGGGTCTCTGTGAGAGTGGTGAGCCAGTTACAGGAGTCTGCGTGAGAGTAGTGAGCCAGTTACAGGGGTCTATGTGAAAGTGGTGAGCCAGTTACAGGGGAGTCTATGTGAGAGTGGTGAGCCAGTTACAGGGGGTCTATGAGAGAGTGATGAGCCTGTTACAGGGGTCTCTGTGAGAGTGGTGAGCCTGTTACAGGGGTCTCTGTGAGAGTGGTGAGCCTGTTACAGGGGAGTCTATGTGAAAGTGGTGAGCCAGTTACAGGGGAGTGGGGGGTCTATGAGAGAGTGGTGAGCCTGTTACAGGGGTCTGTGAGAGTGGTGAGCCTGTTACAGGGTAGTCTATGTGAAAGTGGTGAGCCAGTTACAGGGGAGTCTATATGAGAGTGGTGAGCCTGTTACAGGGGTCTATGTGAGAGTGGTGAGCCAGTTACAGGGGAGTCTATGTGAGAGTGGTGAGCCAGTTACAGGGGAGTCTTATGTGAGAGTAGTGAGCCTGTTACAGGGGTCTATGTGAAAGTGGTGAGCCAGTTACAGGGGAGTCTATGTGAGAGTAGTGAGCCTGTTACAAGGGTCTATGTGAAAGTGGTGAGCCAGTTACAGGGGAGTCTATGTGAGAGTGGTGAGCCTGTTACAGGGGTCTATGTGAGAGTGGTGAGCCTGTTACTGGGGTCTCTGTGAGAGTGGTGAGCCTGTTACAGGGGTCTATGTGAGAGTAGTGAGCCTGTCACAGGGGTCTATGTGAGAGTAGAGAGCCTGTTGCAGGGGGTCTCTGTGAGAGTGGTGAGCCAGTTACAAGGGTCAATGTGAGAGTAGTGAGCCTGTTGCAGGGGTTTATGTGAGAGTAGTGAGCCTGTTGCAGGGGTTTATTTGAGAGTAGTGAGCCTGTTACAGGGGTCTATGCAAGAGTAACAAACTAAAACTCTGCCTAGTAGGATGTGCTATTCATTTATAATTATATGTATTCTCTGGTGAAAATTTAAGGAAACAACACATATAATGTAGTGGAATGTGACCTTTAACTTTTGATATATAGATCTTAAGAGGAGACAAATGGAAAACTTCAAAACAAATACCCCTTTTTTTCATAAGAAAATGGCATTTTACCAACTTTGCTTTCTTTGTAACCTTTAAGCACTTTATGAGAAGAAAGGATAAGTGCAGTAGTATACACCCGGCTGATTAAACCAGGACCTCAAAACTGTCTCCTTGTCTTATTGTACAATTGTTGGAGTTCATGTTTAAAAACGATTATAGGTTTAAATTTCCAGTTTCATGTATGAACATAGGATATTTGGTTTCACCACACAGGAAATAAACAAAAATATAAAAAATATATACTTAGGAAGATGAGTCAAGCACCTGTGGAATGTACAAAACAGTTATTTTACCCTGTAGCCTCTGTTAAAAGATTTAGAGTTATTAAACAATGAACCAGTTTGTCCCAGCACAAAATATAAACTATGTCCACTAAGCACATGTGTTTTTATCAGGTTCAACACAAGTTCTGGCACAGTGGGGAAGGGAGGTAAGGAGAATAAGACTGATTTGCCCCTGATGAGGTTGAAGGTGCGACACCACACGGTTGAGATCCTACCTGTAGAAAGATACAGGCCCATGTCAGAGGTAGGTGGTTTTAATAAATCTTTTGCTGGTCAGCTGGAATATAACCTCATGTCCGACTTTCTGTTTTATATTAAACTCAGTGAGAAAAGAACAAAAAATATTTTGCTGGTCAAACTGGACTGTAATCTCATGTCTGTCTTTCTCCATATTTCTTTTAAATTGTTTTAAATTGCATTCAAGTTTTTATTAAATTTGTAATTTGCTTGGTTTTAATGTGTGGGAACATTGTGTGTTATGTTTTTTGAGAACATGTTTATTAGAATTATAAAATGTATAATTAACAGTACAATATATTAAGTATATTTCAAATAACTTTACACAAAGGAGGTAACACACGTTTTGAAAAGTGAAATGTCCCTTAAAAAGAGGTTGTGTATGGATTAAAATTATCATTGTTTCTTACTGATAGTATCTGGGAGGGCAGTATGTGACACTGTGTGATGTCCTCGAACCCCTGGTCAACATCAAGGACAAAGGAGGAAATTGCTACTACACTGATCAAGATCATGCAGAAGCTTAACAAGTCCAAGGACTTCCTGTCTGAGGTTGTCATGGCAGAGGTGCTACGACTTGGTATGTGTGAACCTTAAAAATATGCTTCATGGTCCATTGTTTGATTTGCTATTTCAAAATGAATGATGGGTTATTATTGTGTTTATAGAAACAATTTTGTAAGCTGTAGTTGTGGTTAATCTTTTGAGAGTGACACCAACATGAAATATAAATAATTATAAAGAAAGCTGATGACTGCCACAGCTCATTGCTATATACACCACTTTATAAACTTGCCATCCCTGCTCTACTTTGTGCTGTTTTTAACATAAATTGAACTCTGCCATCAACAAACCGTCATAAACACATACTTAGGCCAGCCATGTTCACACCCCATTCAAAATGGGTCAGATAGTGCTACAAACTTCTGCTGTCATACAGCTTGACACTTCCTGTAAGTGAGGACCATCTTCTGATCTTCACATGGTTGTCGTAGCAACTGTATCGAGATCCCCGGAATGTCATCTCCCAACTCGTTTTACAGATGTCCATAATGACAAAAAATATCTATTGTTAATTTAACAATGTATTTTGTTGTAATTGTTTGACACATGCTAATACTTTATGCAGCAAGACAAGTTTCAATTTACATAAATACTGTAATATAACCAATAGACTTTCTTTTAAAAAAAGTAATTCAGAGCCCTAATTTGACTAGTAATTTTATTTGGGACCTTTTATATTCATGAAGATCCCTGTTTACAGGTCTCCATGTTATAAAATCTATTTAAATGTTATTTGACATCTGCTAATGTTGTATGCCACAAATATGTCACAAATATGTGTCAATGGGAATCAAATGCAGTTTCATATTGATTGGAAAATATACTTCATTAAAAAACTGATTTGCTGGTGACAGTAATGTCATACCTTTGCTGTTACTTTTAGTAGTTAAAATTGACAATTACTAAACTTTACTCATATCAAACTTCTAAGAAATCCTCATGTTCTTCTTTAAAATTATTACTATTTGACATTAATCATGCAAAAATACGAAGGTTTTTACTTATTTTCATCTCAGACAACACCCACCTGACATTTAGGGGGAACAGTATCGCAACAAAGGCCATGGAAGCTCATATGAAACTGGTTGGGGCCAAGGTAAGGGGTATAACTTATGTTCACTTTATAGCAAGTTGTAGTTATCTCCCTTGTAAAGTCTTCGCTCAAGTCATTTGCCACAAATATATTCTATTGGCATTTCTAGCAGACCAGTTACTCTTAATCAATTTGCTGGCAACTACTTCCAAACAAAATAGGGAAAATGTATTGCATTCCCATTTTTTGTGCATCATTTTTAACAGATCAGTTATTGTTTTTCCAAGTAAATTTACTTACTCTACCTGTCTGTAAGGAGAAGTAAATACATGGAATAATTATAACTGTCATAACAATAATGTATTTTAACTTTATTAATTTCATACAAATTAGGTTCAGTCTATTTATTATGACAGCCTATTAAGAATATGATTATAGGACATGCAAATTTAACAATCATACACCAAACAATAATTTGTCAACTATCTGTATATTTTTCTCCCCTTGCATGTATATATTAGACAGTGTATCCTCGGTATAACATTATATTGCTGTACTTTGCTTAGCAATTTCATTAAAGGTATTGAAAATGGCTTTATTTTGAGACCCCACCAACCCCCATAGTGTTTGTTAATAACATTTCTGAAACTTCATTTCTCTGTCATGAGACATCTAAAATCACAATTTGACTTATTTTCTTGCAGTACTTGAGTAGCACATTGGGAGATTTTGTCCGTAGCATCATCGACACAGAGGATGACTGTGAGGTGGATCCTTCCCGTGTTGCAGTGCCAACCATGTTGGCTAGCAACCAGGCTAACCTGAGAATGTACTGTGATATGGCCTGGTCTAAAATCATCTCATCAGCTACCTGCTTCCCAAGGTACAGTGAGATTTAGTATGAGAAAAGAAATATCACAGTTCCATTTGTTAAGATAGCTTGTTTTAAAAAAAAATTTATTACCACTTAAATAATTAGTCTCTAATGCATATCCTTGAAGAAAAAAAAAGAAGCTTTCTTGCATACTTCCTTAAAGCTTCTCACCTGTTTATAAGTATATTGGAAAACAGGTTTTTTGCTATTGATAAAATCTGAAATTACATGAAATGTTAAAAATGAATGGACTTTAAAGGAAAGATAAAAAAAAATCAGCTTAATAAAATCTCAAAGATTCTACATGTATATGTAAGTATATCATCAAAGTAATGGACCTTAATTTGTCTTGTTTACACAAATCCTTAAAAATGCTACTGATTTGTTTCCTGACGTTCTTTCATAACATATATGATCTGTTTCTGTCTATTTCAGAGAGTTGCGTGAGGTGTTTGCTTGTTTCAGAGAACGCTGTCAATTGGAGAATAAAGATTTCAGCGACAACCTGATCAGTGCATCCATATTTTTACGTTTCTTGTGTCCTGCCATTCTCTCTCCCAGCCTTTTTCATCTGACACAGGAATTTCCGTCTGAAAAAGGTGCTCGCAATCTTACTCTGATTGCCAAGACTATACAAACACTGGCAAATTTCTCAAAGTAAGTAGAAGTGTAAGATTTGTATATGTATCACAAATATGTATCTTTTTTAAACATACAATTTTTTTTTTTATTTATGTATATTTTCTGTGTGTGTTTTTTTTTCATAGTTGAAAGAACTGGACCTAGTAGCATAATCAGCAGAGCATTGGCTCCAGGTATGGGAGTCCCCTGGTCTGATTCTGAACCACAAAATATCAAAGTTTTACACATGGTAGTGGTATAGCTTGCTTGGTAATGCTCAAGCAAATATAAGGGTAGTTCCACAACAGGTTGGCCCGGTTTCAGGATAAGGTGACTGGGTGTGGTATCATATGATAAACCCAATAAAAACAAAAGAGAAACCAGTTCAGCATAGTGTAATGGTATTAATCTCCTTTGATTAAAGTTACATTTCTTTTTGTGCTCCCTAACTATCTTTATTGTTATTCTATGCTGAGAAATATGTTGCAATAGTTTCACCAATGAATTGTAAAAAAATTTTTTTCCCAGGTTTGGTGCCAAAGAGGAGTACATGACATTTATGAATGATTTTGTGGATGAAGAATGGCAAAACATGAAAACGTTCCTTCACAAGATCTCAGTAAGTTGGTCAATATTATTGTGGATCAATTGGCTTTTATTTCATTGCATTAAGTCATTGTTTTGTTTTTTGACAGAATAACTGCAGTTATTTAGTAAGTTAAAGGTAGATATTTGTCTTCATGCTGTAATTACAAACTGCAATGGTTGAGCTAGTATTTTTTTTCACCAAAATATTATTTATCAGTATAACGTGAAGACACTTGTGTCCAAATATTGACTTGCGAGGTAGCTTAACAATTAATTGAGATTTTATGGTCACTCCATTTTCAGCCCATCATATTTAAAAAAAAAAAATAAGTATTAAAAACTTTAAATATCTTAGACTCAGGATTGAGGTTCCAAGGTTAGAATTTCATTCATGAGATACAAATCCTTTGATTGTGCAAGGTTCAGGGTACATGCATGAAGTCATTACCTGATTACTGGTTCTACCCAGGATGTATGTGGACTATGAAGACCAGCAAGGAAATAAAATCTTGCCATTTGTTCAATTATATTTGAAAAATAATCCATTATGATCCACTTCCAGACTCCAGAAAGCAGTGACACCTACCTGGAGTTTGATGGCTATATTGACCTTGGCAAGGAAATGTCCATCCTGCATGAGCTTCTCACTGACATACTGGAGAAGGCTAGCGAGGTAGGGTAATACAGCACCTGTTCTACTTAATTGAACAGCTAGTTAAATATATCAGATGGCTTTCTGAGAATCTCAAGAAAAAGTTGTTAAAAATATATTAGACCCACCTGCTCATAAAGTTGATCTAACTACTGCAAGCATGGTTATACAATCTATTTGTAAATTGATGTAGGGATTAAATCTTCTATCTTGCCATGTTACTTCTAAAGTCAATATCAGTATTTTAATGCAATATAAATAAAGGCTTTAAACTAATATTTTAACTATACTTCATCTATTTCTTAAAAAACAGTAACCAGTACTTCTTCTTTTAGAATTATTTAATTTTTCCTCATGAGATTCACTTGTTCAAATAAAAGTTGTTCTGTCTATTATTCCTTATCCTATATCATCACACCTTCTTCAGTTAATGTTAACTCTTTCCCAGGAGAGCATGGAGAAGCTAGGAACACTGCCGAAACTCCTGACACAGGTTACAGAGGACCTGAAGGATCCCAACATCCACCAGGGTAAGGTGGCCAACCGTCGCAGTCAACACTACGACAACCTGATCAACATACAAGCTCACATTGACACATCAACATCGTCTACGGAGCTCCTCCGAGACATGCTAAGGAACTGCAGCGACAGTTCTGAGGACGTGACAAAGACACTAGCAAATGGCATGAGTGATAGAAATGGCAACAGTGATAGTTCCCATCGAGGGAGTTATGACAGCAAAGTAACACTGAGTGAAAGTGAAGATTATGTCTCATCAACGATGTCATCAACGACTTCGTCAAAAATTTCAGCACAAAATACGGAAGTGTCAAATGTATCAGTGAGTTCAAGGACAATAAGTGAATCTCATTTAAATAAGTCATGGAACCAGATTGTAACGGCTGCTGATATCGTGAATGGAGAGTATGTGGACTTGATATCATTTATGGACGAGGACACCAATAACTCCTCCATTGAGATGGAGCCTAATGGCAATGGTAGTCAGATGTCTATAAGTCAGGTGTCCACCATAGCATCCTCAGGCTACCAGTCGTTTGGCTACAGTCAATCTAATTCCCCCATTGACAGTAACAATCATGACATCTCCCATGATACACCAAAGTCACCAAATAACAACACTGTCACCCACTCCACACCTTTGTCTTTCTCCAACCCGATGTATCGTCACTTGAGTCGGGGCAAGTCTAGTCAACTGAAGTCAGCATCTCCTATCCCACAAGGCTCCAGTAATAGCTCTCTTAGCAGTGAGGAGGCTAACACAATTAAGAACTTCAGTCCAGTGAAGGCTGATAAAGAAAAGGGTAGTGCTGATCCTCTGTTGAAAATCGCTCCAAACCTTTCGAGTTCGAGTAGTTCGGAGTGTGTAACGAGTGAAAGACTACATCATAGCTACTCCAGCAATAATATGTGCTCTTCAGTTAATGGTGCTGGCAGTTATGTGGGACCGCGGCACAGCCAGTCAAATAACAATGTGTACTCTATGTGTGCCGAATCTCCTGAAGTGCCAAGGCACAGCAGGTCAAACAACAGTGTATGTTCTATGTCAAACTATAACAAAGAATCAAAACTCATGAGTCAGTCTGTTCACTGTTCGAATCCTCGAAAACACCCAAAGGATATTCGATCTTCTAGTCCCCTGCTTTCACAAACTTCTCATACTGCACCAGATGTTCATTATAGCCAGTATTCAAAGACTTTAGGAAGCTCGACTCGGCGCAACACTGAACTATCTCAGAGTGTCGACTTTGGTTATGTGACTCAGAGATACAGTGACAGTTTACGTCGAACATCTACTGATTCAAGCTTATCACAAAAAAATAAATCTGTCCAAAATGACAACACTTCAGCACTAGTGTCACCACGTATACAACCAAGTGGCCAAGCTTCAATTGAAGACAGCAGTTCACTGTTCCGAAGACTGTCGGCGCAAAATGCAGTCCACATGGGAATAAGATCAGTTCAGAGGCGGATACACGACCAAGAGAAAACGAAACAGGAGTATGAGACTGAGGTAAATGTGTTAAAACAACAGTTGATTGAGGCACAGGAGAGACTGAAGATGGCAGAGGAGAGACTACAAGATCATTCGTCTGAGACACACAAACTTGCTGATGATTGGCAGACAAGACTGGAGGAGTCAGAGGAAAGAATGAGGAAACAGCAAGCAGAGAAAGATGATCAGATGAAGACCATAATACAGAGGTACAGTATACAAATATAGAAATGTTTTAGATTAGGCATATACTACAATGATACATGATTGGTTTATTAACTGGTGGAAAGTGGTCTTTGAACTGATTAAGAATTTAAAAAAAATTCAAATGCAACCTTTTTAAGTTTTGGTGGAATTTATATATCTAAGATACATCTAAGATATTGAGCATTTTTTTGTCCCAAGATTTTAATTTTTTCAAGATTAAATTGTATCTTTCAGTAATGTTGTCTTTGTGATTTTCATACCAATATCATTTTTTTAGGGAATTCGATCATTTAATTGACTATTTAAGTTCAGAGACCATTTGCATGAGAACAATGAGTATTAAAATGAAAAAACTGTATTTTACAACTCTCTACTAATAACAATTTTTAGGTTTTTCATTCAATCTATACTCATGAAATGTTCGAGAGAGAGAAAAAAATGGTTTTGTAGTGTTGTCAGGAATTGGTTTAATTTATTTTTTAACCAAAGCATTTCTTGTAATGTATATCCCATGTTTTCCATAAAATGCTTTATGGTCATTTTTTATGACCAGTTTTCTCTATTAGATAATCCAAAATTTTTAGGGAAATGCTAACATTAAATACTCTGAACTTTTATTTATAGTACATTCATAGGTATATATGGATATATGAAAACAGAATACTATTAACTGGTACTGTTATTAAAAGAATGGAAGTGTTGTACAACTTGTAGACAGTATTATTTTATATGTTAATGTTTATAAGTTAATGTGGATACATTACTGCTAGATGATATTGATATGTTTGTCTTATACTAGACAGCTAATGACTTCTCCCTGATTGATGCAAAAGAACAGCTAATGATATCTCCCTGCATGGCTGTACTAAGCCTGCTACTAATGATGTTGACTTCTTTTGATGTTGTTCTGTCAAACCCTTACTCACTAAAAACAACTGTCAACTATACCAGCTGATTTATCTGTTAATGAAGAATAGTGTCCTAAACAGGTCAAGGAACCTGGTGGTTTTGTTCCAAATTATATCAGTTAGTGCAATAAAAGTTTTGCAATGGAATCATGCTGCATGCTTAGTTCTGATGTCTAACTTTAGAAGAATCTGCTGAAATAAACGTTTTTTTTTCACAGTACTTTTCATATGAAGCTGTCTGTGTTTAATCACATATGTACATATTTCTAGTTTAGTTTAGATTTTCAGAAAATTAAGTAAATCCTGATGCCATTTCAGTATTTGGTTGTGTGATAAAATATATTACTCTTCAGCTTTGGTTCAATTCTAATAAAACTTGTGAGAATACATTAAATCTGCTTTGCAGTATCTTTACATACAGGTGTTAGTGGATTTTAGACATTAAAGGATATAATAACTAAAAACTGCAACCATTATGCCCCATGATATTACGTGTCAGCTTTTGTGTGTTGGTTCTCAACCTCTGTTAATAATTGGTTAAATGAGAGAATGAAGCACAAATCAATACTATTTCTACATCTGCTTCATTGGAGATGTTTGCCTTTTCTCTCAACTACAGCGAAG
The DNA here is from genome assembly GCA_007844125.1 of Sinonovacula constricta. Classification (NCBI taxonomy): domain Eukaryota; kingdom Metazoa; phylum Mollusca; class Bivalvia; order Cardiida; family Solecurtidae; genus Sinonovacula; species Sinonovacula constricta. The sequence goes on along the minus strand of CM017572.1, from coordinate 43,850,586 downwards.
GATTACTCTCTGAACCAAATGCAGATGACTAACCCTACAAAATGGCCGCTGACTGACCGCACACATTGTTCATGGTTTGTTTCTTGATTGTTGTCTCGCTTTTTCTCTGCCCTCAGCTACAACTTCTATACAGCTTTGGCACTGAGAGTTTGGCTTTGTTTGCATGTGTGTGTGAACAGTGTAGATCCTGATTAATTTTGTGCAGGTTGTATAAGAAATTAGGCACATCATCTTATCATTATTTTAACATTTCATTTGTGATAGTATGTGATTTTTTTTATATAAAGTAGACAATGTTTTACTGAAATATTCCTTCAAGAGCTGGTTGTCACCAGATATTGTTTTTTTTTTTGTTGATGTTCAGAATTTTTTTAAATTTTGGTTCAACACTAAGGCATTGTGCAATCATGTCCAAGCATCATGTCAAGTTTGATTCTGAATATGGCTTTTTTTCATTTATTAACAGACTGTTATATCTAGTAACAAGATATTGATACTATTTTGTCAACATTCTAAATGGAATAACACTTGAATTTATTAATAATCAGGCACTTTACTGTTTGGCACATGTTACAAAAAAGTTCAACTCTTTTTTGCCCCAGCTAATCATTGTTTTTTGTGCCCCATTGTGACTTATAACCTGAGCATGCCCTAATCTAAGCTTTTTTTGTTTTGAATTTTCCCATTGAATGGCAGAACAATATGCTTTCACTTTTGTTTTTGCCTAGTTTTTTATGCCTTTTGTTCAAACACGCCATGAATGTAGTGATCCCCCTTTAACACAACATATATAACACCATGCAGCACCAAGGCTATTATAAAGATTTAATGGCTTCAAATAATAACACTGTACAAACAGTAATGCATTATATAAAAAAATACTTCTATCACATATTGATCAGGCTGTGGCAAATATCGGAGATCAAAATCTGAGTCTTTAAAACCACTTTCTAGAGCTATATGTCATGGAATAAAGAAATATACTTTCATGATTTGGCAGGGTCGAGCCTGGGGGTCGGGGTGGGTGTAGATGAGACTGTTAAGTCTGTTAAAAAACTATAGTAGGCAATTGCATAGAAGTCAACAATAAACCCTTCTTGTCCCTAACAGTATTACAGTGAGTCACTGATTTTCTGAAAGTGGATAAATATAACCAAAAAAGGGTCAATGAATGAGCAGTACAATGAGCTAAAACAAATTCACACTCCCCGAATATATATATATGCCAGCACATATTAACACATAGCAAGCTTTTAGTAGCTTGAGATAATTGTTACTTTTATTGTTGTGTTTGTGAGCATGTTAGAAGATAAAACTTAACTGCTAACTTAACTTATATGAAAATGTTGTAAGGCCACTTAATGTTTATGTTGTACATGTCTATGCCAGTTGTCACCTGATTGATTCATTTCATTAACATTTTGTAGCTTATATCCCATTACAATTACATTATGTAATTATGTCAGTATAATTATTAGATTCTGGTTACCTGAGTATGTCAATAGTAAAATGCATTATGGTAGTCTCTGAGGATCATATTAATAAGGAAAACACATCTTTATTTTTTCAAACTTATTCTTATAAATTACTTAGGTTTATGAACAAAAGTTTTTTAAAAATCTTATATCTCAGTTAAAAATCAAGCTTTAAGAAAGCTTCATAAAATATTTTCCCCCAAAATATAACTCAGATTCTGTATGTGTACTTGTGTACTACCCAGTTTGTTTAAAGTTTAGGTTGACTAATTTGTCATTTATATATGTAAATATTTAGTGTTAAACATCAACCTATTGGAAAAAGTCCTCAGGAGCAGTTGTATTTTTTATGTCAAAACATTTCCATTAGATCAAATTATTCATTGCACTGAACATATTAACATCAAATTAAAACTGAAACTGAGTTGCCTAAACTGAGTACTCAATACATGTGCATATTAACTTTTATTAGCTGCTTGCACTATTAGAATGCTACAATCTTCAGTGCTTTTTGCAATGTCTTTCATGTAAACAATACAATGTAATTTCTTTAAATGTGTATAATTCAATATTATACCTGTTCTATGCAGACCAAATCGTATGGAGATATAATCAAATACTCAGTACACACATGTATTATTATTACTTGATGAATAACATTTCTCAATTATTCATACTTACCGTATGTTTTGTACATCCATTTCCTTAACATGATTTTTATGAAACAATTGTTCTATTATGTTCTTTTTCCCCTCTGTTTTATTCATTAAAATCCCTGATTAGTCCTTGATCTCTGTACTTGGAATCTGTTTTTAGAAAGAAAAAAAAAATTAGTCTCCCACATTTGATTGTTTCGTTTATGCTAATACTCTTTTATTTGAATTTGTTAATATCCATTGTTTGTTTTCCTTACCTTTTTTTTTTCTTTGTCTTTTATTGATCAAACACACAGAAAAATCAATCACAGTAATGTTCTTATTTAAAATATTGGAATTACCATTCTAAAGTCATTTACATTGCTAATGTGTTGTCTGACTTACATGTTGCACGTTTTTACTATTGATGCAATATTGAATGCCAATCTTTTTTTTAAAGATTTCAGTGTGTGGATTATAATTATGTTTTGTCATTAGGCAATCTGCATATTTCACCTTCTCTTCCATTTTAGCCATATCTTTATATAACATTATTTTTCCATGTACATCCTACTGGTAGCTGAACCACTTGTTTACTTTATCCTAGTTGTACCACATTTCAAAATACTAAAACTCATTGTGCTATTTACGAAAGACCGCATGTATTCTATTTGTTATTGAACTTCCAGTTGAATTGTGAATTAAGGCACAGTTGTTATGATATACCGTATAGAGTGAGTGATAAAATTTTATTGTATGAATTATATCATATGGCAAATTGTATATGTGTATCACATGCTAGGGAACATTTAAGTGTTAGAAGAAACACCTGTGAGATACTACTTCATAAAAAATATCACAACTTTTCTTGCAAATAATACTTAATATACCAGTAATGCACCCCTTCTAATTCAGTCATGTTAATATTTTTTGTGATAGTACGAAAAAAAAAATTTTTTGCCAAAAAAAATAATCTTTTCCATGAACAAATGGCTTATTGATTTGAATCCATCCAGTTGTCAATGACAGATATATAACCCAATAATCTTTTGTGGAAGAGCTGACTTCTGCACCACTTTTTATTAAATGTAAAGGTATCAAGGAAAGACAAAATCATCTCTAAGAGACTGTCTCTTGTAATATACCCAATAATCCTATGTTGTTTATAAGTAATTGTCTTTTGTTACATAGCCAGTTCTCTACTACAGTACCATTAATTATTACTTTTGTTTTTGACTGATCACTTATCTATTACAGTACCATTAGTTACTGACTTTGAGATAACACAGTATATTCCTATATCATTCCAGACTGATGCATGTTGAGAAGGAACTGAGACAAGAGCAGGAAGAGATGCAGAAAGCTGTCGTTCAGAAACAGAAGGTTATTGAGGCCCAGGAGAGGCGTATTCAGTCCCTGGACATTGCCAACAACAAACTTGTTGTGGCCTTGAATCAGCTGAAGGACCATTATAATGCTACCAGCAGGAATGGACTGACAGCCCCACTCAAGTCAAAGATGTCGTCAGATCTGGGACAGTTTAAAACCAGCTCATGTTGAGTTTGCAGTGCTTTTGTTATGTTTGCATACGTCATTAAACTGCTTCAGTTAAGAAGGAGTTTAAACATTATTCATTTGAACATCTTTTTAAGATGAAAGACCTTGGTAATTTGTAAAAATTAAGTTTACAAACCTAAAATGATTTGTATTGATTTACAAAATTTCATTAAGTTACTATGTAGATTTGAGATTTACAATGTTGAAGAGTTGCAACTTTTTTAAGCTGTATTGTTTTAAGTGGCAAAACTGCCATTTGCAAAACAAATTAGAAAGCTCAAAAAGGAAACTTTGAGAAGTTGCAAACTTTATTGAACTGCATCTCTTTGTTAATTGCCAACTTTATTGAGTTGTACAGCTTTGAAGAATGGTGCTTTTTAATAAAGTGGCAATGATGTGTTTAATTCAGAAAGGTGGGCAATCATTGGCCAATTCACATTGGCTTTAGACTATCAGTTTTGTACTGTTTAACACATCTTGTGCAACACTGATATTTAATGGGGCATCTTTTTTCTTAAGAGGGCCATTTTAAACATACTTATATGTAAATGTTACAAATACAGCAAGTAAAAATAAGTGCTATGTACTTGAAGCAGCTTCAGCTGCTGTATCTATGATATGGGCAATGTATTTTTGTTGTACATGTGACTTGAGATTATGTAATAGTCCCATTGGTGTTAAGTATATCTTCATTTACATGTAGTGTTCATTTTATCATAAACATGTACCGGTATTAAAAATGTCACCTGTATCTGCAGTGTCATTCTTACCTTCCTTTGAAATGTTGTATTATTTTTGTCTACAATTTCAAGCTGTAATTTTATGTAGCATTTTTATTGATTTAAGAAAAAGATAGTTTCCATTTTATGTCATAGGCTTTGATAAGAAAGTTTAAGGCAGCCATTTTGGAAGGCAGAAGCTAATGCAGGCCAAAATCTAGAAATGTATGCTGTATTAAACTCAGCACTATGTTTTTATTTTCCAGTCTATTTTACTGAATTTTATATCACATTTAACAGCTTTTATGATGTATTTTAAATATCAAAACTATATTTTGATAGCTTTAAAGGTAAAAAAATGCCACAAAAAAAGGTACACTATTCATTTTGTTTTAAGGATGAGCCAATAATTTAATTTATTCCTGTGTATTAATTCTTTGTGCATTTATCAATTTTAAAAATATTGTGTTCTAACAATATGAATTTCAAGAGCTTTACAATGGTGTATAGCATTTAGTTTTTGGACAACACATGAAGAAATTAAGAAAATAAAATTTACGCTTCTATACAATTCATGTGAAACTCCCTTGAAGTTGCCATCAAAGATGGCTGCCAAGATAAGGGATCGTCACTGATGTGGAAACTATCTATTGTTTGTAAGCTAAAGGATGTAAAAACTAATTGTTTTTCTTATTTCTTAAATTACAATTACATGTAGAATATGGAAAGAACTTACCATGGATGGAACATATATATACAGAATTTGACACAATGTACAGGAAAAACAATTTAAGGTTACAGTGGCAATATAAAGCCAATTATTCAGAAAGACAAACTTACATGTTATTTGGTGGCTGATATTTCGACCACTTCCTTATATAGAAGGGACATATATGTAAATAATAAAAATAATGATGGCTTTTGGTCAGCTTATGTATCTTTTAATGATGATTCATCATTTGACTATATGTCATCTGTCTTGTCTTTCCTCTTGTCTGGAAAGGTGTTTGCCGTATTTAGTGCTTATATAAAGTGCCTGACAAATAGTGTAATCTGCTCTGTACAAATTTAGTGCACTGTGTTGTTGTCCAATGTGTGGTAAATGTGCTCATTGGGTCATCCACCTGTAAACAACTCTTGGAAGGCCATGGTCATTCTATTTTAGTCTCAGAAATAAAGTTAAAAATGCCATCTGTACATCTTGAAGCTTTTTGGCCTTTAATGTTAAGATCATTTATGCCATATACATATATGTATATACAAGTTACTGGCCCAAATAAACATGTAACAGCCCCTTCAAAAAAATGAAGGGTCGTTTCATGAGGATGAGTTTTACAAATTGTGTTCATTTGTGTGCAACTTAGTGCTGTTTGAATGGTATTTGTTGGTGTTAGTTAATTTATGCAGCTGTGTTACTATGTTCAAATGTGATACTGGTGATCATTTGTTGCTGTCCTTGCCTATTGCAGGGGGGTTTGCAAACTGCAGAAGAGCATTTTTTTTAATATACCTCAAAAACAACATTTTTTTACTATGGAAATTAAGGAGTTTTTTTTTGTTATGATACAGACAAAGAAATAATTGGTGTTAACAGTAATTGCACTGAATTTAGTGACACGTCATATTTTGGAAACAAGTCATATTTTTCAATGTGCATATATTCCAATAAATGAAACGGACAATAAGGTGCATGGATAGTTTTGCAGTGTTTTACAAATTTTATTGTAGATTATCTCAGTAATGACCATGTTTTATGTTGTCATGACAACCATTGGACTTTATAAATAAGAAATGCATTTAAGATACTGAATGCCTGGATAGAGGCTTAGATTGTGAAGTAAATTGTTCTGTCAGTCATAGAAAATACAACAACAATAGTTTTTACTGTTGAATTTGATTGGGCATACCAATAGCTGTATTATATATGTTTGCTACTGTTGTTTGATATGGGGGACTGCCAGTAAATTTGGCACACACTCGTACAAATATGTCCAGTCTTTAATATTGCACTGCAACTATTCTCGGATTTCATTTAATAGAAATATATAAATTTTGTCATCTAATTGATCCCGTTAGGATTGGTACCTATGTTTTCCTATGGCATACATTTGACTTTGGTTCAATTAAAAATGAAAAAACAACAACACCATAAACATGTTATTGCCTGTGTGGGTGCCTTTGTCTAAGGCGAGTTTAAATTTTAATATATGAGGCAGTCTAGTATGACCTTTCATATTGTCCTATAGAATAGCATTAGTTATTGTTTAATTTCAGAGACCATGGCATTCAGCTACATGTATCATAGCCTTTTTCTTATTTTTATTGTTTGATGGCCATGTTTGCAAGTTTGTGTTGAGTTTTCCTGTGTGTATATGGTGTACATAGTTGTGTACATTTTGTTATGTAGACTTATTTATATCCAACTGTACATAGACATACGTTTTTGTTTCCACAAATGTGCAATGATCTTTTGGAGTTGTTTGGGTGTTGATGTTTTGGGTCACTCTATACTCAGTATTTTAAGGGTAGGAATTTTTGTGGGAGCTGAATCATGTGCTTCATTTTCCTTTTTCAACATTACAAGGAGAAAATATTCAACAAATAAAATACACAGTTTATGATATATATTACAAATATTACTTAAAATTTTAGCAGATTTTATACAAGGTAAAATGTACTACATATATAAGGTACACATTCGGTCATGTTTTATGATGTTAACACGAGAATAGAAAGTATATACCGGTAGTTTATGCAATGCATATACCTAAGTGTAGTTTTAAATGGTTTGATAAAACAATATACAGCTATTAAATATTTTGAATATTTTGTCTTGAGAAACTGTATGCAGGATCATGTACTCATAAGTTGATTTTCACCAAGTATTCTTAAATTGAAATATGAATTGAAATTTTTAGTTTCCCTGTTATTTAACTGACAATAAAATGTTGTCTGTAATAAGGAGAGCTTTTATCAGAAAAACAAACTGAAATTCATTTAAATATATATATGCCTAATATCTAGCTAAAACCACGAACGATTTTTGTGATCTTAGATGAAGTGGTCGACCAAAGAAGTAAAAACTGTGCTGCCAGATCTGTATTTTGTTGACATGTTATGAATAGACTGACATAACCCTTGAAAAATTAATGTCATCTTACCAGATGTAAAGTGGTCTGGTGGAAAATGCCAGACTTCAGCTGCCTAACCTGTATTATGTTAACACTTGATGCCATAACAATTATTGGTGATTACAGATGCATGTGGTATTTTTATAGATTCATAAGTAAAGGTGCAGTCATTATCCTTAAACTCTTATTTTAATACTTTCTTTTCATTTATTTTAAACAACTCTTTGATACTCAGGCATTTGTATTTATATCCTAGAAATGCATGTAACAAATCTAAATAACATGAGGACAATTTTAAAACACAGAATGTTAAATAATAAATAAAATATAGTTTTATCATAAATTGTATAATGACGTTACAAGAAATATTATTCACAGATTAAGAAGTTGTTGTTATATTTCAAAAATTATGTTGGTGTTTGTTAGTGTAGCCCATCCAGGTTCCATTTGCAGAAATATTTCTCAGATAAGATTATTCTCTAGCTCAAATTTTGATTACATTACATTTCGGAATTGGACACAGTATAATTATTTCACTTTCTAATATTTCTAGATCATTACATGTTACTTGAGTAGTGCTGTCAAGAAAATACAGTCAGTTTTAGTGGTGTGGAACTATTGAGCTTGAGAACATTCCAGATGAGAAATATTTCTGCTGCATTCTGGTAACCATGGCAACCAAATGTTTTGTCGCTGCCCTTTTTGAGTGATCTGATAAAATTATAACTTTGTGGAGTGAGTTTTAACTGTAGCTCACTTAAAGTTGCTAATAAAATGTTTATAAAAATATTAAAGTTTTGTATGTTTATTCTCCTTATGCTTCCATCACTAGACAATGATGGACTGTTGGTGGTGATGATGATGGTGGTGATGATGATGATCTGATGGGGCTCCCATTGTTTTCGGTTTGAGGTATTTCCATGCCTTTTCATGTATAACAATTAGCATGTACTGGGTCAAGTAGGTGTAATCATATAGAGAAGTCCTTAAAACGATGATGGTGATGTTGTTGGTGGTGATGATGATGATGATCATCATAAAGCTTGACAAATCAGAGACACTTAAAAGATCAAAATGTATTGTAACAAGGATTGGGTAGCAGTAGCGAATTAAAAAGCATTGATGCAAAGCATCAAAGGTCGTCCAATATATGTTCAAGAAAAACATTACGTTATCTAATGAATGTCTGACATCCGATGAGTACTTTGGGTTAAAGTGAGCTAAAATAAGATGAACAATTGACTTTCACATGGACATAACATAAGCTGTATTATTTGTAATACACATTGTCTTCAGCGGGGAGGCCAGTAATTCGATTGTGTGTACTGGTAATTAAAATCACAGAAAATCAAGCATTATATATAAGAACTAAATAACATGCAACAAAATATACATAGAAAGTACACTTCAATAATGCAAAATAAAACCAGTGATTGCAAAGTTTTGTGAAGCCAGATATTCACTTTGTAAATGGTTTGCTGAAACAATGTCGGTCAAAACATCTGACGCCATTAAAAGCTTTTGCAAAAGCGTATGCATAGAATATAAATCAACCAAACATCTTACTTAAAATATATATCGCTATAAATATTAACAAAATAAAATGAAAATGAGCAACACTACCAAACATATTCTTTCCCATACACAACTGTAGCAAAAAGTCTTGAATTACATGGAAGTGGATGGCCATGTGCGTTGAGTGGACGGACAGCGGTATAACTAACACGTGCTTGAATGCAAAACTTATTACCCTCACGTTTACAAAGTACGGCATTCTCTTAATATTCTGAGATGGCTTTGGGATTGTTGTTGTTTTTTGTTGATTCTTTTGCTGCTTTTGTTTGTTGCTTGTGGCTGTAAAAAAATCTTTAGACGCGATTTTATGAGTTATAAGATGTGTCTTTTTTAAGAGTTAAATTTCAAGGGTTATAACTGGAAAAAAATTATTACTTTATTTGAAACAAAACAAAAGCCGAAGGCAAATGGTATTAAAAAGTCAAGTTTAGGTAACACATTTGTGACAGATTGAATACTCTCCACCCAGCCACCCTCTCTGTCTGTCTGTCAGACAAGTCTGTCTGTCTGTCGAACAAGTCTGTCTGTCTGTCTCTGTCTGTCTGTCTCTCTCCCTCTCTCTCTAGTTTCCTGATGAGCTGGTGTACTCCTTGCCTTTCTTCATAAGTTCTTTTCAAGCCCACTTCTCCAACGTGTCGTAGAACCATCTGTGCCCAGTGGAAGATACACCCTTTCCTGTTAGTCTCAGGGAAGACCGTATGGATGGCTTGCCACAATCCTAAGCAATAAAAAAAGAGAATGGTTCGTATGTTACGCATATATATAAAACAATTTGATAAATGTTAGCAAATGACTTCAAACATTTTCATTTATAAATCTTACCTGTATCAATGTGGAATGCATCTGGCTGACGGATGAAGTATCCAACACGGCGGCTGAAGTATCAAGATCGAGCTCCGTGGTATCAATCTCGTTTGTACTCACTTCAGCCTTTTGGACATCCTTACATGAACGACAGGTAAAATTGACAATAATTATCCGCTTGCATGCCTTCAAGTAGTCTTCACGTGATATACCTTAAAATTTATTAAAAATGAAAATTCACGTATAGTATTAAATAATTACGCATGTATTACAATAAGTGATTCAATAAATCTATACATCATATATTTACTTTAGAAATATCAAATCCTCATTAATCGTATTTAACTCGAAGAAATATAGAAAGCCGGTGTTCTTCTAAATGACTTCTTTCACACTTGAATGACATGCAGCATCAGTTGATTGTTAAAAACTCTTCCAGTTTTTATAGCAATAGTACACATTACACTATGTTTATCTATAGTAGGTGTATTCAGTGTTGACTATTTAGGCACATTATGCAAATTACAGGTACTGCATTTACTTAATATTGTATGTATTAACATCTCTCTTCTTAAATATGAGAGTGTTGTCATTAATCAGATACATTAATCTGATACAAATAAAAATAAATTAGTGTTGATATATTTCTGATCAAAGGTTGAAATCCTAATTAATTACTGTTTTTCACAGGTTCTTGCTCGCTTTTGTTAATTTGTTAACGAAGTCAAATATTAAGTTGAACTGATTCCTTTGATCTCCCTTGATGTATGCCTTTGATCTCTGAAGAAAATGTTTTGTTGAAGAATATGTTTTTATAAATAATACATTATATATATTTAAAAAAAAACTAGGGGTCTTAGAAAAGTCTTAGACCTGGGGTCGAAAAGTCGTGGGGTCGAAATGTCTCGTAAATATGGAAGGGGTCGAAATGACTTGGGGTCGAAAAGTCTTGCTACCCCAAAATTCGACCTTTTACATGGCTTTTCCGCTGAATACATCCGTTCCTTTAGTTTATTTCCGTTCGTTTAATTTTGTGTCTGATGTTTTGGGGAAAAAAATACAGAAACACATGTGTTGAACAAAAAACATGTCAAGCGCTGGAGATTGGTGTTTAATCGAGAGTGACCCGGGGGTCTTTACAGAACTTATTCGTGGATTTGGTAAGTATTATCAACCACCAAAATTCATATAGTTATTTTAGTGAAAATCATAGTGTCATGTCTCATGAACACCGATGAAGCGATATGGAAGGTAAGGTTCGATGTTTAAACCAAATTTAGTTTCAGAACCTGTTGATAGCACTCTAGTTAAGGTCATGTGTGAGTTTTTGTGACAAATTGTCATAACTTGTCAGCGTGCTGTCTATGATTTCTGATTGCCACAAATCATGTTTAACAACATCATTTGTGTATGTCATCTGCTTTCTGAGTTATTCATGTTCCAAAATTCACCGAAATTCATCCATTTTTAAATTTCCTCATGAGTTAAGCTTCTTCTATTTCATGTATTTGATTTTTTAACTTCAAATTCACAGGTTTCACTTCACAAGAACATTTCTAAATTATTTCCTTTTGTTCTTTTTCATCCTTTAAATTGAGCCATGTAGTGTTCTGAACTTCTGTTATCGATGGAATAGATACTGAATTGGCTACCAAGATTTTCAGGTTTGGCTTTGTTGACATAAGCCTGTTCGGGTTTCCTTTTTGGTCCATTTTAAAGACCTATATTTGATCATGTTTCCATTTGCAAAAAGTACACATATTTTTTCCAATTTTTAAAGAGGAATTTTCCAATTCAAAGAACAAACAAAATTGTTATTTCACCCTTTTATTTATTGATTTTGTCATATGGCCTCCAACCACACAGCCATCAGTCTTTCTACCTATCTTTTTCTAATAGTTGGTAGATATGCAACAAAATGAATCAAGAAAAAAATCTTAATCCTGCTTATGTTTTTTTTTGTTATATTTATTTTATATGACCTGTTGTAGGGTGTGAAGGTGTGCAAGTGGAAGAGATATGGAGCCTAGATGAGGAGACCTTCAGCAATCTCAGGTATTTGAATAACAGCATGAACATTATAACCATACTTTGAAAATTTTTAAGGCTGCAGGATTAATGTTGATGTAACTGATCATAATGTAGACAGCAGCATTAATTTTTTTGTCATTTCTGAGTAATGAGTTTTTATGATGAACATGTTTGGAAACTGTATTGTTTTTTTTACAGAACAATAGGCTACTAAAAAAATTTTAAACTACCGTATTTTCTCACTTATAAGATGGGGATTTGTCCTTAACATTTTATGTTCAAAGGGGGGAAACATACTGCATAAACTTGTTTTGCAATTACCCGACGTGCATCATTATTGACCGCCTATAATTTACCTTAATAGGCCTTTGACACATGTCCATCAACGATTATCTTTCTCACATAGATTTCCCTGTGTTCTACATGAAACACTGCTTATTATCCATTAGTAAACACTGAAAACAAACTTTTAACTTCAGTCGACCAGATACACCAAGCTGTAATTTACTTGGCCTTTCCGTGTAGACTTGCCTCGTTACACAGATCAAGTTGACTGACTCAGAGATAAGCTGTTGTCAAGATATTGATCGGAGCAGTTTGACATTGAGGGTGTGAACAATGTGTTTTTATAAGCAGCTGCCAATTATATTTCTCCAGGAAATTATTGTTTAGTGGCATGTACACAAGGACAGTGCACTGTTCCCTGATATATCGTCTGCTGTCATGCCAGACTTGGTGACGTAGATCAAAGAAATTAATGTCATGCCGCCACGAGCTGCAAGATGTTCATGCAGCTGAGACTAGATACTTCTAGCAAAGTGTGAAAACTACAGTCACTGTTTACCAATTAACCCTTTATTTGGGACAGCATGACTGGTCAACACTCCTGTTCATTTTTTCACCTCGTCCTATAAGAGGGTCAACGCAGAAACCGGCAATTTCCCAGGTGAAGTAGGGGGCCCGTCTTAAACGCGAATAGTCTTATAAGTGAGAGAGCATAGTAACAAATTTGATACAGACGTACATTAAGTATCTCATGTAGTAACAATGTCATGTTCACCCCTGTATCTTTACCTTTACAGTGTAATGTGTTTCTCTTTAACATACATGAGTAATTACTCAAGGTTATTTAAGGTAAAGAAGGGGCTTGAATGCTAGAAGCTAGTGCTTTGATATAAGTTAACATTGTGTTGCTGGGAGTTGTTTTCTGCTTTCTTGTTTGTTCCATTTTGTTTGCCTGACTTTAGTTTAATAATATTTATTGCCAGATATGCTATTAATTTATAACTATTTAATTAAACCTTTGAAAAACAATGTTTGTGAAAAATTAAACCTTAGAAATCAGTATTTTTCAAATTTAATGCTGTGAAAAATTAATGACTTAACTTTTTCTTTGCTGTATAAATATCTGATCAAAAGTGCACCCTTATTATTTCTCTATTTGCTTAAGCTTTCATCTCTCTGATTGATCATGTTGAAGGAAGTTTTTGTTTGTTGTTACATTGCTGCCGCTCCAACACATTATGGTCATATTGACAATATAAAGATAATTTGTGGAGGCAGACCATATATAAATGTTTGGGTTGGACCACCTGTACACCACAAGTCAGCTGAAAGACCAGCCCCACCTCTCCCTGAAAGCATGGAAGTTACTATCATGACAGAGACTCGAACCAATGAGGTTGGAGAGTTGAGAAGTTACAAGTCGATGACACTATCTGCCTCTGTCATGGGCACCCTGGAACATTTTTTTTTTATATTTTTTTTCAAATTTGTTCAAATTTAGATGAACAATCATGAAGTCTATTTTTACTTTTCTTCTAAAAGCATGTATTTATAATTAACAAAAAACCTGAAAAAATAGCATTTATTAAACCACCACCATAGTAAATGCCATAAATGAAACTTTTTTGTCTTGAAATGTAGTTGTTTTCTGAAGAAAAAACCCAGATAATGTGTATGGATGGTATTAATCACATTTATTTAAAGTTACAACATTTTAGGATCAACATTTTGACTGGCTACCTCTGCAGGAAAAGAATGCAATTGGATCAAAAAAAGAAGATAATATGTATGGATGGTATTAATCACATTTATTGAAAGTTACAGCTGTCAATATAAAAACTTGTTCTTACCAAAACTATCAAATTATTTATCACCTCCAGGCCAGTCCATGGATTGATCTTCCTCTTCAAGTGGGTGCCTGATTCAGAGCCAGATGGATCCATTGTTCAGGACAATAGACTGGAGAAAATCTTCTTTGCCAAACAGGTATAAACTTTATCTCTATGTAGTGTTTATTACAGCCAGTGACAAGTGGTGTGTTTATTGTGTTGCACATTAAAGTTGGAATTATGATCCCACTGTACATCATAGGTGATCAACCATGACTGGGATTATTGTTTTTAATGTCTATTATTATTATTATTTTATTATCTTATTTGCAGCAACTGGAAACATTGAAGTATAGAATAATAAGCTTGGTGATATTGTGATACAACTGTTCTTAATTGGCATTATCAGAAAGCTGATTTAATGGAGACTGTCTATATATATGTATATAGTGTAAGAATTATTCTAACTGCATATTTCATAGAAGATCAGCAACATTTCTCAATCTTGTACAATTGATTACAAGTCTTTAATATCTTGTGAATTTGATTTTGATTATTTTACATTTTTGTTACAAACAAATAAAAAAACTATGTACACTGTTTTCTAGACAAATATTTCCATTGCATATATCCTAGGTAATCAACAATGCCTGTGCAACACAGGCTATACTGAGTATCCTGTTGAATTGTAAACATACAGACCTGAAACTGGGGGAAACCCTGTCAGAGTTCCAAGAATTCTCACAGTCATTTGATCCATCAGTAAGTATTAAAAAATCTTCTTCATTTTGTTTTGTTTGGGTCCCTGGTATTGAAATCAGCTATGAATGGTTTAGAGATCAATGACAGAAATGTCCAATATCAGTTATGTGTAAGACAAACATCGGATCAACATTTTAACTGGCTGCCTCTGCAGGCAAAGAATTAAATCAAACCCATATTGCAGCCTACAAGAGTGGTAAAAATGGTAGTAGTATAGTGTGTTTGCTTTCACTCACGATTGTATAAAGAGGAGTACTACAGCTGGTAAGTCCAATGCCAGGATGCTGTGACTGGGTACAGTATCATGCCTGTAGTTATGCTATTAAATGTAGAGATGACAATTTTTGCTGGGGCGTATGAACCCAACAAACAGTCAACATGTAATGAAGTTTGACATTATCACATTAAACCTTGGTCTTGGGTAAAATTTCAGAAACATTGCTGATGATGCAATTCTGTCATAGATACAAACTTTGAATTCAGCCAGGTTTGTTACAGTTAGTAGTACAGGGTTTGATAACAATAATTTTCTTCGCCAATTATTTGCCTTCCATAGAACCAAGAAAATAGCGTAAATATTACAACTTTGTTTATTGTTTTTCAGTTACGAGGCCTCAGTCTCAGCAATTCAGATCTGATTAGACAAGTTCACAACAGTTTCTCTAGGTGAGTGCAGCATAAAAGTATTTGATTAACCTGAAAGCCTTCACACTTTAATGATCAACCAATGGCAAACTTACTATTGTTATCAACTAACACGAATTTGGCTTTACTTTATATGATAGAAGGGTCGTATTATGACATGGCACACATTGTCCACCGATCTGTCTTTAAGCAGTTTCTTAAGCAGGAAATTTTTCCTTTATAACTCAGTAGAATTTCAACATATTTGCATAGGTAGTTGATATTGATGTTAGGTTGTGCATAAAGGTAAGCTCTCTCAGATTGCTTTGTTTATTCTGGAGTTATTGCCCTTGTTATCTTGCTCAGTAAATCCTTGTACACCAAAATCCTTCTTTGTGATTCATTGGAAGTTCTTCATGCTTGCATGGATATTGAAATGTTGTTTTGCATAAAAGTGAGATAACACAGAGTTATTGCCCTTTTTTATTTGAAAATTCTTTTGTAAATACTTCTCTATTTTTCTTGGCTGAATTTTGACTCTGATGAATCCAGCTAACATGCACTTATGGCTTGACCTCCAGGACTTATAATAATCTTCCCTGAGGTGCTATCATTCTTGTTGTTGAACAATTCTGTCTAGATACAATTTATGATCAGGAATGAAAAGGACAAAAATAATGTATCAAAATGTATTTCAATAGCCAATTTATCTGACTATTTGTTTTCTTTTTCAAAGAAAAACAGTTAATCACAAGGCATAATTTAAGTTGAATCTTGCAGCTTTAAAACATATTTGAAACATTTGTAGAAAACTGTGCTGCCAGTGTTTGGCATTATTCTTTGTCAAGGCAAATGTGCTACAGGCTTAGTCAACCAAACAGCCCCCTCATTATCTCCATTATCACCAGCTCGAGGTGAGGGGTAAGGGAGGTCCTGGTTCCCTAGGTTACAACACACCAGTCATAACTTGTTGTGGTAGCACCCCTTGGCTGTAATTGCTAGCAAATGAACAGAACAAAACCTAAGTTTATTTCTTATGTCTAGGCTACTAGCCCATATTACCATTAAACATTGTGTAAAATAAAAAAGTAGTTTCCTACTGATTCTCAAAGTATTGGGATAATGTGACCTGTGTGATATCTTGTCAGGTGTTCACGGTAGACTTCACAGTTAAAGCAGAACTCTATCACAAATAAACACTGTTTCTGTTTTCAGACAGCAAATGTTTGAGTTTGATGAGAAGATGGCTAAGAAAGATGATGATGTGTTCCATTTTGTCAGCTACATGCCTATCGATGGACGCCTGTATGAATTGGATGGCCTTAAAGATGGGCCAGTAGATCTAGGTATGTGGGTATAGACAGTACTCCAGATGGTACATACTCTTTGTCTCCCTTGTCTTCTTGACCTTTGATATCTGGTTATTATAATGACATTAGAGTTATCTCAGTGATTTAAATGAGTACACCCGGCCCTGAAAGGGTAGTAGGTCGAACATCAGTTGGAGGTTCTTGAGGCCATGGGTTAAAATCCAGGCAGCTTCATTCCAACATCAAACAACATGGTAATGGGGTAATGATATAGCTCCCTTGCACATACACAAGGATTTAGAAGGTGGTTTCCACAACTGGTTGGCCAGGTGTCAAGATGACTGGGTGTGGTATTATGTAATGTGTATATGGCATGCCACCGTTGGAAAGACAGCTCAATGTGAACACCATCTATGAATGAAAGATTGAAGATTTTTGGTAGTCATTAGTGTGTATGTAATTAGTAAAAATCATGATCCAATTTTCATGAATAAAAGTGTTATGAAACTTTCAACAATACTTTTCAAAGTTTTTTGTATAATATATGTATATAGATAGATATAGAAATATACTGAATTTTTGTATGTGATTTTACCCATTGCCCCAAATATGGATACATACCCTAACTTCTCTTATTATATTCTTGCTGACTCTGCTCCCTCCATTAGATTCTGAAGTCGTATATGTCTAATAGGGCTATCATGGTGTTAGGATTGTGTCAGGGGCACTTTCTCGATAAGTGATTATGATCACTGATTTATTGGCTCTCACTCAATGTCTGTGCGATTTCAATACTCTGGACGGAGAATAATTCAAGTAAAAAAGCTATCCATCTAGTGTGAAGTGTGCCATTGGTTCTACCCAGTTCAAGGCTTTTAAAATTTTCCAACATTATCTGCTTCTAGCTACAGTGCATAAGCTCTTTGAACCTCAGCTTGTATCGGACATAGACATAGAGGTAAATGAAAGAAATCACTCTAAATTGTACACCAGTAAGAGCAGTTTTGTTAAGCTTTCTTTTTTTTTTGTAATGTTTAGGAAATATTGTATTTTTCACCATTTGTTTGTTTCAGGAGCAATTCCAGATGGAAATGATTGGTTACATTATGTGAAACCGGTCTTAGAGAAAAGAATGCAAAAGTAAGTGTATGAAAATTACTAAAATATAACTTATAAAAGGCTCCCTAATTAACTCTCAACACACTTAGTGGTAATATACCTGCCTAAGTCTTTCCTGCGGCAGTTTTTTATCATGGAGAGTTTTCAGTCTTATTGGAATTATTTACCAAGGACTCTATAATGTCAACCAGACCAGGTAGTGCAATCAGTAGAGCGTCGGCTTCAGGTAGGGGAGGCCCTGGGTTTGATCCCTGGCTGCGACATACCAAAATTGTTAAAAATGGTAGAGCTATCGCTTCCCTGCTAATGCTCACTTCACCTCCAGCCAATGCTTCATCCCGCAGCTTATGTTTATGTTCAGTTCATTTTATTCTAAACATTTGCTGAAATTTACTTTGCAGCATAGGATTGAATCTGTGGTATGAAAACATTTCCCCTTTATCTCTTTTTAATAAGTTATTGATTGAAATGCTATGCGGTCAGATTTTTAACCAGGTTTTCTGTAGGAAAATCCTGGTAATTAGATAAGGGTATGTTGTTGGGCGGGCGTCAGCATTTCAGCTTAGATGCATAAAAGAATGTTCCCCTCAATGGAAAAGAGTTATGCATCCAAGAACCATGGCCCTACCTTAACCGTCAAGGTCACACTTAAGAGTTCAGAGATTAAAAGTTGTGCAAATTTATGGGTAGGGGTGGATGGCATTAGCCCCCATCTTAATAAAATAAAAAAATATTACATTATTATTTATTTAATTCCTAAACTCAAACCAACAGACATTTTTATTTATTTCTTTTCTGCTCTCAAACTGACAAACATTTCTTCAAGCATAGCGTGGGTCTGGGTTGATCATTGTAACCCACCTTTACTCCCCCCAATACCAGTATTATTATTATTTTTTTTAATGTTAACTGTTTTTAAAATTAGACATTTCTTTTTATAAGTGTCAGTTTCTACAGTTATCAACCAGATATTTTCTTTACAAGAGTATTTGGATTTCTGTAATTACGTGAAATGAAAATCCGGTTTCGTCACATGGTGACATTTGTTATTGTTTTTATAAAAAAGACTTTTTCCTATTTGACAGATACAGCACAGATGAAATCCATTTCAACCTAATGGCTATTGTATCAGACAGAAAAACTACTTATGAGAGACAGCTCAAAGAATTGTGTTCACAAGTTGAGGTAAATAAAACATTTTTCATTTTGTTCATTCTCATATTTACAAAAATCTTGTGGCCCCTTTAAATTTAATTTTAATATTCACAAGAATGTCAAAGAGTGTATTACTGTTGTGCAGGAAGAGATAGCACCTTCTGTCCTATGTTTCAATATCTGTTAGTGGCTGAAATGTACTCAAATTAAGAAAATATAATGGAAAACTAATTAAATTTTAATATTTGCGAGATTATCAAATACTGTTATACTTTTACTTAAGAAGGGAGGGTATGGTACTTTCTGTTCTTTGTGTCTATATCTGTAAGGGGCTAAAATTTGTTTGAATTAAAAAATGTTAAGTAACATAATTTTAAGTTCTGTATTTTTAAAAAGTTTGTTGTTTTCCATTGAACAGAAGCACCAGATATTGTATTATCTTAAGATTGTCTAGTCTATAAGAGATTAATAGTAATGCTTGTTTGTATTTTTCAATAGTTTACATATATGTGTTTCAGTCAGGTGGTATGGAAACAGATTTGATCAAATCCCAGATAAGTCAACTCAGGATGTTGGTTGGTGACGAAGAGAAGAAGATGAAGAAATATAAGGTATTATACAACTCTTGGTAGTTTTCAGCTGTAATATCACATTTAAAAAAACAAAGTTACTTTTTCTCCTTATAAATAATATTTAAATAAATTATGAATAGAAGAAACCAAATGGCATGAAATTTCAAATTGTAAGCCATATTAGAAAAAAAAAAAAATACATATATTTTAAACATTTTAAGATTTCTATCGCAAATGTTTAGAAAACTTTACAGAAAAACATAAGGCACCTCAATTAAACATAGCTAAGGTGAAACAGTATAATTAGATATTAATATGTTGACAGGTCCATACAGGAGATAGGACTTACGAAAAACCTACCAGTATGAAGAACTTTTGTGTGCATACAAATGCTAATTGCTTGATTTTGATTTTGAAATAAACAAAAATAATATTTTCAGTGCTTATAGAAATTATATCAAACTTTGCAACCCTTGATTATTATATATCCTATGGGAAGTCATAATCACAGATTATTTTATCTAGTCAAGTGTAAATTTTAATAAATAAATTTTTTGATAAACAGTTTCTTTTTTGTCTTGCTTAATTTCAATGTGTCAATAAAGATGTGTCAATCCCAATACTATCAAGTTTTGACTGCATATCATTGTACAATGTTTCCCACTGACAGGTTGAGAACATTCGTCGGCGCCACAATTACCTCCCCTTCATCATGGAACTGCTAAAGATTCTGGCAGAGAAAGGGCAGCTGGTACCTTTAGTTGAGAAGGTTGGTCTTTTGGCAGTGGCTTGGATCTCTCAAAATTGCTAGGTTGAAATTGACTGTTCGATTGCTCTTGTTAGAGGTATTAAAAAAAGCTCTTAAAAGAAAGCTACAGGATTGTATGGCAGTTTTCTTTCTGAATATATCCATGAATGCTTTTCACATGAGAAATTGCAGCATTTAAACTTATAGTTTAAAATTCATGTGGTGGGAAATGTAAAGTATAGTAATATAACAGCTTACGTGATATTATAGGAAACATTGATTATATTGTATCTTGGGGATTAATAATTAAGCATCAGTGTATAATTATAAGTCAGTCCATTTCAGTCAACTATTGTAAAAACAAAATTGCTGATTTGATTATTTTTAGTCTTACTGCGCTCACCATATGCAAAATTATTTGCTGGTTTTAGTTTGATCACAACAACACAATTATAGTCATTATTGGCATTGTTTTGCTGATTATTGGTGGAGGAAGACCCCAGGCTTATGTCTGGGTAGAACCACCAGTGCATCGCAAGTTAGCTAGAAAACCACAGCACATGAAATTTCTTTCGCCAACTTGGACTTGAACCCACGCAGTGAGGGATAGGAAAAGTCGTGTAACTTTTATAATTGTATTGTTTAAAGTTACTGTTCATGTTACAAATTAGATAAATAGGTTTAAACTCAAAATGCAGCAACTGTATACTTTGAGGGGCACACAACATAAACATGCATATCAGAAATGTGAGGTATGGTCAGGACTGTTCATTGATTGTTATTTTAATAAATCAACAAAATAAGGAAAAGGTACAAGGTATTTTCTTTTACTTTCTCATACTGACTAACCTTTTATGTTCTTTTTTCTCATTTTAGGCTAAGGAAAAAGCGGCAAAGAAGAGAGAAGAAAAAGAGAAGGCAAAAGCTGCTGCAAAATGAGACATCGGCATAATTAGCTAGTGCAGGTGGGTGAATGGACAGGACATTGTATTGAAATTTAACTCATTGACCCCAGTTTATTATTATTCTTTAATAATAGCATCCCTCTGCACAGAGTGTACTGATGCTACAAGGTTGTACATTAGGTCAGCCCCATATAGAGAGAGCTCTCTATCAGGATAATATGACTGGATGGTGTCATCGTGTGATGTGTCACTGTGTCACTGTATCTGCTTTTATCCTTTTGTGGAAATGTCTAGTTGCATGTATCCTTTGATACTTTTTAGATTTTAAGTCCACTTTTAAGACAACCCTTTTTCACCCCAGCCATTAGAAAATAGATATCAGTGGAGGTATTGTCCTTTCTTGTCATTTACTAATGTCTTTGCTTGTTTTCGTTCAATTAATGTTGAAGGTCTAACCAATTTTTATTTGTATATGAATTATAAGTATATAAAATTAACATACAGGTCAAGTTAAACTTACAATTACTTGCCATATATTTTGATAGAGTTATAGTCCATTCAAACTAAAAGGTGTAATGTAATAATATGGAATAAGTCTTTAATAGTTAGCTGCTGAAAAAATATTATCTTATGAAAGTTGTATAGTTTTGTTTATGTCTTATTTTAGGATCTGAAGTGGAACATTTTTGTAGGATAACAGCTTCAGTCCCTATCATGGAAGCAGCCTGCTGGTCATGTGACATCAGATAGCCAATCAGCTCTGACTAAGTCTTGACACCTTGAAGATGCTGTCATTCCATTGGTTGTCCTGTTATTCATGAGAGGCGAAGATGACATTCTTATTATCAACACACATAACAGTCATTGCTAAAATATGACTATAATTATCCGTCAGGGAAAAAGCAACATCTTTATCAACAATAATCTTGTTTTTTTTTATGTTTTTTTTTTTTCATTATTGACTTAAAAATTGTTTATTTTGACATTTAGTGTTAAAAATGGCAATTCCTTCTTATGCAATATCTTCCTGTATGTAAACATTATAATAAACTTAACCCTTGATGAACATAATGAACAGGTATTGAATTTATTTTACAACATTCAAGTTTCTTGGCCGTACATGAATTGTTAAGCGCCAATTTTATCACTAGCATGACTTCATCAAAACACTGTAGGCACATGCCTGCACAATCTTCTTATCAACAAAAAAGTATAATGTCTATGAAAAAATGTCTGAGAACCATTGCAACTTTACCTGACTGTTGATTATTTGTTAACTCCTATGTGCCATTTGACTAAAGTTTTCTTAATATTTGCCTTGATTACATTTTAATAAAGTGATTGGATATATCAGGATCTTATTTTAAAAGAAGTTTATTACTTGCTGTCGATGCAGATTTCCAAAGTTAAGATATTTTTTGCAACAGCATTTTTCACAAGAAAATGTTTAGGCCTTTACATTTTTTTATTAAATGATTAAATATGCTTTAAAAGAAAATATTTGTGTTAAGTTTTTTGGATGTTGATGCACATTAAACAAATAAATCATATTTGTTGTTGTGTTTAACATTTATATTCCAGACTAACTCACTGTGTCTTTAAACGCTTAAAAAAAAATTGCAAAAGCTCAAGCAATGCTTCCCCCAAAATGATAAATAATAAGCAACAACAAAAGATAAAAATATTTAAACATGTGACCATGGTCTTGTGGTTCCGGCAGATACTTGTTTGAATCCCAGACCACAAGATGTTAGTACTTAGGGCAAGACATTGATGTACAGGCAGTTGCTATCTGTGCTATGGTTGTACCCAGAATGTAGACAGTTTGAGCAAAATTAAATCTATATAAATTTTAAAATATTGTGACGACTTCTTTTTATGCCCTTAAACAAGTATTATAATGATATAACTTGCTTTAGGAAGGCTTGTTGCAGAATGTCATTTAAAGGTGGTTCCCAACAGTTTGTGTATGCATGTAACACTTTACCCTGTTCCTGGTGGATTTGTGCATAAGTCCTTAGTTGTTAAAAAATACAGACAGTAAAATATATGTCCAGTATTTCTAAATCTATAAATAAGCACAATGTGGATGATCATGTAACAGGATTTTAAAAAAAATAAGTGTTCATATGTTTTTCTGAGATTAGAAATAGTTAACTATGCAGCGTGGCTCAGATAGGAAATAAATATTTGTAATGACAGGTGTGGTGTTTGTCTTTATTTTTCAAATATAAACAAGGCTGCAGTAAACGGCACTTCATGGGATCTTTTCAAAAAAACATTGTTTATTTTTCGCCTGAGAGATTTTTGTGTGTGAAAATTTGGTCAAAACAGTCCAATATCAACTTTAATAAACTTCTGGAGCCACGTCCATGTATAAATAAATTTTTGTGCAAATTAAAACTTGTATCAATTCAATGCAGCTTCTACTTGGCTTAAATATTTGTATAAATGTTAGGGGAGCAGCGTTTCTGTTATAGGTAATCTTACTTTTTCATGCAAAAGATAAAATAACGACACACCTACAACATACGCTTTATGTTGACAAATTTGGTTTGGTTCTGTCAACGCATAAGGGTTGATGACCCGCCCCCTTATGAAATTCTCAAAATCGTTCTCCACACACTGATCTCAATGTACCTTTTTCATCTCTTTTAAAGAATATATTTTAATGTTTATATTGTGTGTTTTTTCAATATTATATTATATTTTATTATATCAAGTCATATTTATATTCACGAACTGTTGTGGACATGGCCGCATTCGTTGAGAAAAAATAAACCGTGCTGATTTGTACAAAGCATTTACGACCCGCTGCAGCTTCTGAAAGAAAAATGTATCGACTGCTAGCGTTACTTTTTATGTGTTTTTGCATCAAAAACGCATTGTGTCAGTCGCCTAAGTATGAAGAGAAGTTTTTCGATCAACGTCTGGACCATTTTAACTTTGTGTCATACGGTGACAAGACGTTTAAACAGAGATATCTTGTGCAAGGTAGGTCTCCAAGTTTCCGCATCTGTATCATCTATATGTTGTTGTAGTTGTCATGAGACTTGAGACTCAAGCACAGCTGATGCCATATCGATTCAAACTTAACAATGATATTTACCTAGCTGACGATTATATATAACATTTGTTAAAATACTAAAAGATATAGACAGACTCAAACAGTATTTACATACAAAAACTTTAATTTTCAAGTAAGACTTCGCTGATTGAGATATTTGGGACTTCTCTTTATATATGTACATCTTTAGCAAACTTTGCCTCAGTCACACTTGGCTTTTATAGGATGGGTGGTTACATTTAAATTAGTAGAAATGAAATTTTGCAACTTGTTAAAAGAGGAGTAGAAAAGATAATTGATTAAGTGTATATTAGTTGTGGACATGGACTAATTCAATCCCAGGGGAAAAAAGGAAGGGTTAGCATTCACTTCCTCATCTGAAACCTCTCCAATTTTGATGGACATGGCCAACATGACCTTAAACATTTTTGTTAGCTACTTATACTACTCTAATGAAAATAGTAAACAATAAACAACAGTAATGTCTAGCCTTTCCACAAAAATAGGAACAATGTAGCCAAATTTAAACATCAGCTGTTAGAACATTAAACAAAACATATTTAAAGATATATCAGTAGTATTTAAATTAATAATAGTTAATATTGCAATAACTATTCATATACATTGTGGCATGTTGTTCAGGCACCTGGGCGATGTTGTACTGGGCATTGGACATCAACATAATTTAAAGAAATGTAAAAGAATAACTTACTATTGTAATGCAGGTCGGCACTCTCCAATGATCAACCATCCATACACCAACCAAAGTAACTGTTGCTTAACCGTGCAACTTTGTTAGCTACTTATACCACATTGCTAAAGAGTTAACCCAGCAGCGAAGTTGGTTTAAAGTGCTTATATTTCTATCTCTGCGGTCATTATGTTATTTAAATAGATACATGTTTATATGTTTTAATAAATAATTGATTTAATAATCACTGTGTGATTGAACAAAAGACAAGTAATACAAGTTTAATCTATATCAGGACATAATGATAACAACATATTTTGAAAGAAAACATGACCCCTTATAAACATATCTTTTAAGTAATCTGCAGGGATTGCCTTTGTTGGTCTGTTTGGTATTTTCCTTCAGTGAGAAAAGGCAAAAATACTTTATCAGTAATTCGGAAGTATAGAAGCCAGTATCCTTAGCATGCTTTAGACAAAACATTTTGTATTTTTTCTGTTCACAAAACATTCTTCCTTTTTTACTATTATAATAATTATAGTTGTTGAAAATGATGAAGATTCTCCTAATTTTCACTGATGTTGTAATCATTACTGTCACTATTGTGCAGACCAGTGGTGGTTTAAAGGTGTTGGCCCCATCTTCTTCTATACTGGCAATGAGGGGCCCATTACAGCATTTTGGGATGTGACAGGATTTGTCTTCGACATCGCACCCCAGTTTGGAGCCTTGGTCGTGTTCGCAGAACATGTGAGTCAGCTCATAATAATAAAAATGCCATATCATGCATCAATACCATTTACGTTATGTTTTTGTTTGTTTTTAATCAGAGATATATTATTTCAGTTTGAAGACCTTATGCGTGTATCTAAACTACAGTTATACCTGTGGAACATTGTTATTGAAGTTTATTATATTATGACATTAATCAATATTCTGTTCCTTTTTCTATCAATGTCAACTTGA
The DNA here is from genome assembly GCA_007844125.1 of Sinonovacula constricta. NCBI lineage: Eukaryota > Metazoa > Mollusca > Bivalvia > Cardiida > Solecurtidae > Sinonovacula > Sinonovacula constricta. The sequence continues at coordinate 43,824,626 of CM017572.1, read as the reverse complement.
AAGGTGATATTATTGTGAGTCTGACAGTCCTTAAAACAGTACACAAAAATACCCATACAACACAGAGTCTTGTCTTAAATTTCTTTTGCCTACATATGCTATTCCTAATTTCAATTTAAAACCTATTTACATGTATTATAAAAAATTACCCTTGTGAACAATTGTTTTTGGGAAAGAAAAATGCAAAAGGATTAAGCCACAAATTCTACAACTTGTCTGCTCTCCCTTTGATATTTCATCCCTTGATATATATGTATATATCTTAATATTGTTATATCACCCACAGATGTTACAGTCTCTGTCATTGTTATGTACAGAATTGATGTAGGTCACACCTAGAATGTAGATCACTTGCCTATCACATGACCTTGAGTCCCTATATCATGTGATGTTCAGAAATATATCTTGCATTGTTTTGATTTGTGTCATCAATCATTGCTTCATTGGTCATCTGATGTTCTGTGATGCTCATTAAATTGGAAAATAGATCCAGTTTATAACCATAATTGTTATAGTAATATTATAATAAATGTGAAATACTAATATACTCAATTCATATTTAACTGACTTATCAGTAGTTGCATGCCATTATTAATTTTTAATTGTTAGGAAGAAATTGTGATCTACTGTAATGTTACTTACATTTTTATTCACTTTATCATTTGATGTAATTTTCATTGAAAAGTAAGAAGACTATGCTCTTATTCAAGACTTTTATGGGAATTAAAACAGTTAATTATTAATTTCTTAAAGTCACTTTTTAGAGCTGCAGAAGTATAATCTTCTAATTATTTCAGCCTTTGGACATATAGCATATCAAGTTACTTAAACTATTAAACAATAATAAAAAAAAAACAAAAAAACATTGCCTAGGGGAGACAAATCTTAAACTCAGTTTAAAAATATGTTGACTTGTCTCCCTTTTCAAAGTTCCATTATGTTGTGATGATGTGTTGTGCATACTTGTGCCATGCTTACCATATTGCTGATAGATGTCAATCAAGGATGCATACGTGATGTTTTAATTACCTCAGCAATGCAAGAATACTGGGTAAGTTTGATTTTATACCACTTTCAATTATAATATATTGCTGATTATTTTATAAACATATTCTGCATGATCACCATTGTCAAACCTAGTCTTACATAAAACTCTTGTAACAACATATATATAGAAGTATAGTTTGCCTTATGAAGACTTATACTTATAAAAATTATGATTTATTACCATACAAATCAGTCTGAAAATTAAACAACAAAAAATTGCCTGTTTTAAATTTATTTCATTTTAATTTCAATGGGATTCATGAGGTTTCTAGTTTAATAAATTTTGCTTTGGTAATTGAACAGCTTGCAGAATATATTTTCAATGTTTCATTACATAAATTAATTTCAGAGGGTTGCAGCAATTAACACAATATTGTGAACAATTAATGATTATTTTAATCACTTGAATGAAATTATTTATTAAATAATGTGTTTGTGAAATAGTGAGTTTATGAATTTGTAGATACATGCAAGTAATTACTATTTATTAATTAATCCATATGAAGTTCATTTAAAAATGTTTATATGATTAGATACATGCTCTAATAATTGCTTTGCATCAATTAATTTATAATTGAACTTCCTTATTAATTTTAATGGTTTTGTAGGCTAATTTGTGATGTGAGATGCCAGTCAACTCTTTCAAGGGTAGTTAGAAAGAGCATCATCACCTTAATGTCCTTGATTGGAAGTGGATGCCAATGGAGGTTGTACAGGTAACTAGTTTGATACTTTTACTATGCAGTCTTAAATTGCCCCAATTAAAATGTAGTTGCTCTCAATTAAATTGTAGAAATATATTTTTGTCTGTTAATTCCCTTAATTAGCTTTCACTATCAGGATGTGACTGCTAGTGATAAAATTCTTAGAATAATGCAAATCATAATCTATTATTTGTCGGGAGCAGTTTGTGAGTTGATTCCACCTTTTTTGATTGGTTTACAAATCAGCTCAGGGTTACATTTACAAATGGTTTCTAGTGTGTTTGCTGCTATTCCACATTAAGGTTGGTGTTTCAAGGACAAAATAACTCTCATTTTTACTTGCTAAATTGATTTTCCTGCATGGTTCAAGACATGTTTTAAGCAGTGCGATCATAAATTACAACAAACTTGTTGTTTAGTTGTTTGGTGTATTTTTATTTGATAAAACTGCATTTATGTAGATAAAAATACTCATGCATAAAGCAACTAATTTATTTAACTTTTAAGGTAAAGAATGCTTTAATAAATCAACAAAAACGGATGAGGACACATACAGAATGTAGTTTTCATGGCCTAAAATAATGTTGTGAGTGGGCAGAGCTTAAGTTTACTACCAAACTTATTTATGAATGATCATTACAACAAGCTTTTGCACAGATCGATCTTAACACTGTGAGCTAATGAAGCAGACGTTAATTTACATTGATATAATATTAATATAAACAAAATTAAGTACTTGTGTTAGGAACACATTGATATATAATATTAACAAAATTAAGTACTTGTGTTAGGAACACATTGATATATAATATTAACAAAATTAAGTACTTGTGTTAGGAACACATTGATATATAATATTAACAAAATTAAGTACTTGTGTTAGGAACACATTGATATATAATATTAACAAAATTAAGTACTTGTGTTAGGAACACATTGATATATAATATTAACAAAATTAAGTACTTGTGTTAGGAACACATTGATATATAATATTAACAAAATAAAGTACTTGTGTTAGGAAATTACAGAGTATTTGAATAAGCTTCTAAGTACAACCCTACCAGTCTGTATATGATGTATGAGGTTGCTTCATCAATTCTGCATATAATCTTCAGTAAAGCCTATGTCTCAAACAGCAAACTCACTCTTGCAAGGGTTTCAAGCATGCATTTTATTCTATGACTTACTTTATCTAGCTTTGATGGTGGTTCCTCCAACATCTGTATCTTTAACATCCATTTTAACAAAGATGTAGCGCAGTTTCAAACACTATTCAAAATGGTAGAAAGCAGAAACTCTTCTTGTGTCAAGCTGAAAAGCAACAATAGTTTTTGTTAGATTTTGGTACTATGCCAGTTCGTAGTTACCGGGTATCTACCTACTACAAGTTTGTTTGGCATATTAGATTATAGGCCTATTGAAAAGCAACATAATTATAAATGTAATTTGATATGATATTCCCGGATATGTTTATAAAATACAATATAGCAAAAATGTGTATTAATTCATTGTGTTTATTTTCTTGTGCACAGTTAATGACAGAGTAGGAATTACTGAGTAGTATCACGTGTGAATCCTTAATCATGTTTGGGAGGTCTTGATAATATCCTTTCAACATGACATCACCTGTTAATTTGTTGGATAAAAGAAAACATATTTGGTATAAATTTTACAACTTATAGAGATGATTGAAAACAAGAGATATGTTGCTTATTAATGGAAATGTTTTCTGCACTTTTTGGGCGTTGCCAAAATATGATTGACATCCTTAAGATTGGGTCAAATGCAAGTAGGCTATTCTTTGTATCTATCCTCATCAGCAACAATATTATGATAAATATAATGGTTTTCAACAAAATTGTGTGTATGTTGAAAAGTTGTTTGATACTGCCAAGTTAACATGATAGTAATGTAAACATATGGCATATACTGATGGTTGGTGTGGTGATAGTAATGTAAACATATGGCATATACTGATGCTTGGTGTGGTGATAGTAATGTAAATATATGGCATATACTGATGCTTGGTGTGGTGATAGTTATGTAAACATATGGCATATACTGATGCTTGGTGTGGTGATAGTTATGTAAACATATGGCATATACTGATGCTTGGTGTGGTGATAGTTATGTAAACATATGGCATATACTGATGCTTGGTGTGGTGATAGTTATGTAAACATATGGCATATACTGATGCTTGGTGTGGTGATAGTTATGTAAACATATGGCATATACTGATGCTTGGTGTGGTGATAGTTATGTAAACATATGGCATATACTGATGCTTGGTGTGGTGATAGTTATGTAAACATATGGCATATACTGATGCTTGGTGTGGTGATAGTTATGTAAACATATGGCATATACTGATGCTTGGTGTGGTGATAGTAATGTAAATATATGGCATATACTGATGCTTGGTGTGGTGATAGTTATGTAAACATATGGCATATACTGATGCTTGGTGTGGTGATAGTTATGTAAACATATGGCATATACTGATGCTTGGTGTGGTGATAGTTATGTAAACATATGGCATATACTGATGCTTGGTGTGGTGATAGTTATGTAAACATATGGCATATACTGATGCTTGGTGTGGTGATAGTTATGTAAACATATGGCATATACTGATGCTTGGTGTGGTGATAGTTATGTAAACATATGGCATATACTGATGCTTGGTGTGGTGATAGTTATGTAAACATATGGCATATACTGATGCTTGGTGTGGTGATAGTTATGTAAACATATGGCATATACTGATGCTTGGTGTGGTGATAGTTATGTAAACATATGGCATATACTGATGCTTGGTGTGGTGATAGTTATGTAAACATATGGCATATACTGATGGTTGGTGTGGTGATAGTAATGTAAACATATGGCATATACTGATGCTTGGTGTGGTTTACAAGATTTAACGTTTGTTTTGGCTGTTCAAATAAAATGTATTTTTGTATACATACAATTTGTATGTTCATATACTGTATTTTGTTATTTGTTCTTTGTTTGCAAACTCATTTTTAATGCTGTTCAGAATCAATGTAATAATTAATGCTATAGTTCCCAAGAATTGTTAAAAAAAAATTGTAAGAATACCAGCTAAAATTTTGTATTGCGCCAGTTCATTTAAATGTGAATCCGTTTTTTTGTATTCGCTGCTCTGTGATGTCATATCCAGGCCTCGTCATGTGACTGGACTTGGATCTTTGTTCGAGGGATTGATTAATAGGCATGAAATATGATGCCGGGTCGCAAAATTTCTTTGTCAGAGAGAATTTTGTCTCAAAAGCATTTGACTCATCTATTTTATATTTTTTAAGAAATATAAGGGAAAAAAATGAAACTTTATGGCATTTATGTTTTGATAATTAAATATGTTTTCTCACAGTTCTAACTGCTACACGAGAGCCTTCTTTGATAGTGAATGTTTCCTCATTTAAATTGTGAAGTGGATGATTATTGTCTATATGCTTTACTGTAAAATAAAAAGGGAAATACTAAACACCAAATTTCCAAAGATAGATTATAAGACATTTCTTGTTTCTATTGCCAAGAAAACAGTAACATAAAATCTGTATGCTGTGTACCAGTGGAACTTAAACCATTAGAGACAGGAACTTACTTTCACTCGGAGACAATATCTTCAAATGTCAGTGTGTTTTTTTTTAATTTTATCTTTGACACAGTATCCCTGTTTGGATTGTAAAACAGGAAAGACACTACCAATACAACACATAGCCACATAGCCATCATCAGAAAGAAAGGTTTCATAATTGCTTTTAAAAGAAGACCTACAGGCATCTTTGTCTCACAAGACAAATTCCATAAAGGCTGTTAAGAAACCCTTCAGTCACCTTTGACAAATAATATATTTTCTTGTTTGAATTGCGAAAATCACTTGACGGAGGACATGGCAGAAAATTTACCAAAGCAACATAAAGCTTTCATCAGAGACAGGATCAAATAATGGCTCTTGTAAACGCCTTGAGACATCTTTGACAAATATATTAACAAATTTTCTCATTTGAATTGTATAAACAGTTAAACCATTTAACAAATAGCTCATAATTAGAAAATGGGATCTCCTGATAAAAGTTGAGTAAGCCTTTAGACATCATTAACTACTAATATAGTTTTTTCTTTGGATAGCAAAATCCTTTCATTTCTGCATTCAGATGCGTTCAGATCAGCTCACATGCTAATATTCTTATGGTCTTGATATATTTGAAAACAAAGCAACATGTTCATTGGTGTAGAAATAATGTTCATTAAATAGTAATAAAATCAAGTTTTCTAATTTGAGAAGCACTGATTAATTTCTGTTTTTTTAACTTGTTCAGTTTATTTTGAAATTCTCTTCTCAGTTTAATGTTAAAATAGAAAAAAATGTTCCAACCAGACAAAAAGTTTGAGATGTATTTACCTTGTGCATTTGATGTACTAAATAACATTAAACAATTTGCACATATTCCTATTTTTTTCTTATTTAAATTTTGAAGACATGAAAATCATCATAACATAACATCTCATTAATTAAACAAACTATTGAAAAACAACATTAAGATTGTCTGGACAAATAATTTAATGACAGGACCTAGTAGTTCAATCGGTAGAGTGTTGGCTCCAGGTACTGATAGCCCCGGGATTGATCCTGGGCTGAGACATACAAAAGTCATTAAAAACTGGTCGGCCCAATGTCAGGATAATGTGACTGGGTTTGGTATCATACCAGGTGTTCATGGCATGCTATACACAGTAAAGGCAGCACTATATCTGCTACAAGTGGAGTCACCCTCTCCAGATAACTGAAATTTTGTTGGTGGGATTATAAACCCAATAAACATAAAAAATAAACATAATAATAGCATTCAATGAGACTAGATTTTATGCAAGCTGTTAGAAAAAAAACATCTCAGACGTCTTTGACAAGAAATATATATAAACGTTTTCATTGTTAAGACTTAAATGCTGTTAACAAAACATCAAAGCCAGTGAGCAGTGACAGGACTGAATGTTGGCTGCTGAGAAACCCTTCACAAGATTTTGTCAGATAAGAATTAAAAGTAGATTTGTCTGTTGTTCTACAGTCACTGTTGCCTGTTTAACAGTTGAACTGGAGGCAGGACCAGAATGTTTCTTAGGTAACTGGTGTGAAATCCTTTTCTTGTCCTCTGGCTAATTACTGCTATTGACAGTGTAAAGGTTGGACTGTTGGAGGCAGAACCAGAATTTTGTTAAGGAAACTGGTGGAAAGTACTTTTTGTCTTCTGCTTTTAACTGTAACAAGGTTAGACTGTTGGAGGCAAGACCAGAATGTTTTTTGGGGAACTAGTGGAAAATCCTTGTCTTGCTCAGACCCCGCCCCTGTTGACTGACCCTTTGCTTCTATTGTAGGTGACAGGGCAGGCAAAATACAAAGTGTCAAAATGTTAGTGTTTTGTCCATGCTCACTTGCTGTATTTCAAGTACCAGGATGTGTGAATTAAAATGTCAGTATGGAGTCCAGAATGTACTCTTAATAAATGAGCGCAGAAGTTAGTTTCAGATAATTATGATCTCTGCCCAATTATGGTTAATCTATATCAGACGTAAGGCTAAAAAATTGAGAAGTTTCAGAGGTTTCAGAAATGCCAGTCAAGAACACACTGTGGTTGAATGCCAAGATAAAAGGTCTAAGAACTGATAAAGGTGCCTAGATTTGTTAAATAAACATTAATAAGGAATCCAGAATGTACACTTTGTAAATGAGTGCAGAAGTTAGATTCATCTGTATGCAGTACTCTGTCCAGTGGTGGCTATTATTGATGATGCTTAAGGCTACAGAATTACAGACCAATCACTGGTTCTTAAAGGTGAATATAGAAAATGTGTTATTTATGTCGACTAACTTCAGTCCAGTTAATGATGAAGGTGCCTGGAAATGTGCTTAAGGTTATTAAGTATAATTTGTAGAAAATTGTTAGAGTTGGTCTCTAATGGGTCCTCTGTCCAATGTCTGTAGTTACTGCAAGGTTGGAGTGTAACAGACATGTCAGCCCAGAATTTAGATTTGATATGCTTGGCAAATATAGTTTTTAGTAAAGGAGTGTTACAGACATTTTTTTGTAATGGATGTTCTTAAAGAAGAAAGAATGCTGTCTGGACTCTGTCTTCTCTGTGACTGACTATTAGCCACAACAATCACTGACATTAACATACAAGTTCAGTCCTTGCAATGAATTGTGGTTGTTTCTTTATCTGACAGTCTAACCAAAAGGTCCTTCAGCCATTTGTTGGTGTTGTGGGTCACTGAGTGCCAGAAACTGATTACAGTATGCAGTTTAGTCTGAGATGTTCTTAAGGTAGAATTAAACAAATTTAAATGTCTCACAAAAAAAATAAAAGTGAAATATAATAAATTTAATTTCATAAAGGACTGTTTCATGACTTTAAAACTGTCTTTAGGATAGTAAGTCCTAAAACTTATATAAATTTAGAAAATAGCTTAGAAAAACCTAAATAAATTGCTGAATGATAGGACAAATAAATAGTTGTATCAGAAAACACCAAATAATCTGTACCACAGACTTTGTCAACCAATGAATGGGCAAACCCAAGTCTTTACATCCTACTTTTTCAACCAATAAATGGGAAAACCCAAGTCTTTACCACCGACTTTGTCAACTAATAAATGGGCAAACCCAAGTCTTTACCACTGACTTTGTCAACCAATGAATGGGCAAACCCAAGTCTTTACCATCGACTTAGTCAACCAATAAATGGGCAAACCCAAGTCTTAACATCCATCTTTGTCAACCAATGAATGGGCAAACCCAAGTCTTTACCACCGACTTTGTCAACCAATAAATGGGCTCACCCAGGTCTTTACCACCAACTTTGTCAACCAATAAATGGGCAAACCCAAGTCTTAACATCCATCTTTGTCAACCAATGAATGGGCAAACCCAAGTCTTTACCATCGACTTAGTCAACCAATAAATGGGCAAACCCAAGTCTTAACATCCATCTTTGTCAACCAATGAATGGGCAAACCCAAGTCTTTACCACCGACTTTGTCAACCAATAAATGGGCTCACCCAGGTCTTTACCACCAACTTTGTCAACCAATAAATGGGCAAACCCAAGTCTTAACATCCAACTTTGTCAATTAATGAATAGGCAAACCCAAGTCTTTACCACCGACTTTGTCAACCAATAAATGGGCAAACCCAAGTCTTTACCACCGACTTTGTCAACCAATAAATGGGCAAACCCAAGTCTTTACCACCGACTTTGTCAACCAAAAAATGGGCAAACCCAAGTCTGTTCCTCCGACTTTGTCAACCAACGAATGGGCAAACCCTAGTCTTTACCACCGACTTTGTCATCCAATAAATAGGCAAACCCAAGTCTTTACCACCGACTTTGTCAACCAATAAATGGGCAAACCCAAGTCTTTACCACCGACTTTGTCAACCAATGAATGGGCAAACCCAAGTCTTTACCACTGACAATGTCAACCAATAAATGGGCAAACCCAAGTCTTTACCACCGACTTTGTCAACCAATAAATGGGCAAACCCTAGTCTTTACCACCGACTTTGTCAACCAATGAATGGGCAAACCCAAGTCTTAACCACCGACTTTGTCAACCAATAAATAGGCAAACTCAAGTCTTTACCACTGACTTTGTCAACCAATAAATGGGCTAACCCAAGTCTTTACCACAGACTTTGTCAACCAAAGAATGGGCAAACCCAAGTCTTTACCACCAACTTTGTCAACCAATGAATGGGCAAACCCTAGTCTTTACCACCGACTTTGTCAACCAATGAATGGGCAAACCCTAGTCTTTACCACCGACTTTGTCAACCAATAAATGGGCAAACCCAAGTCTTTACATCCGACTTTGTCAACCAATGAATGTGCATACCCAAGTCTTTACCACCGACTTTGTCAACCAATAAATGGGCAAACCCAAGACTTTACCACCGACTTTGTCAACCAATAAATGGGCAAACCCAAGTCTTTACCACCGACTTTGTCAACCAATAAATGGGCAAACCCAATTCTTAACATCCAACTTTGTCAACCAATGAATGGGCAAACCCAAGTCTTTACCACCGACTTTGTCAACTAATGAATGGGCAAACCCAAGTCTTTACCACCGACTTTGTCAACCAATAAATGGGCAAACCCAAGTTTTTATCACCGACTTTGTCAACCAATAAATAGGCAAACCCTAGTCTTTACCACAGACTTTGTCAACCAAAGAATAGGCAAACCCAAGTCTTTACCACCAACTTTGTCAACCAATAAATGGGCAAACCCTAGTCTTTACCACCGACTTTGTCAACCAATGAATGGGCAAACCCTAGTCTTTACCACAGACTTTGTCAACCAAAGAATAGGCAAAGCCAAGTCTTTACCACCAACTTTGTCAACCAATAAATGGGCAAACCCTAGTCTTTACCACCGACTTTGTCAACCAATAAATGGGCAAACCCAAGTCTTTACCACCGACTTTGTCAACCAATAAATGGGCAAACCCAAGTCTTTACCACCGAATTTGTCAACCAATAAATGGGCAAACCCTAGTCTTTACATTCGCCTTTATCAACCAATAAATGGGCAAACCCAAGTCTGTCCTTCTATAACTATTCCCACATTGAAAAGTTGAGATAACATCCCAAGGGGAGTCTGTTGTATATAAAGGTTGTATATATGTACCATCCAGTCAGGCAACAGTGTGATGCTCCCTTGTGTGAATGCCTTATTTCCTGCTTTATATCAATTTTTATATTGAAGCTTCTAAGAACTGGCGATCGTCTGTTTGCATGACTCCTCAATAGGATTCTGTTTAATAATTTTAATGTACCAGCACACATGCAGTCCTGCAGAATGTAGATTCCATCTGCAATGTTTGAATTCCTGCCGCAGCTCTAATTTGCTAGCAGCTATTGCATATTCAAATATTGAATAAGTTCTGTCCTTTTTTTCTTGACTGAAAATGTAAACAATCATTTTTTTGTTTTGTGTTTTTTTAAAACTTTTTATTGGCACTTCTTAACCCTTAGCTTGCACCTTTAGTTAATAACTCGAATTCTTAGCCACCTTCTTACATGTCTTGCAAGCCTTCCAAGACATATTGCTAGAGAATCAGCAGCAGATAGTACAGGTTCTTATCAGGCCACTTCCTGCAGGCTCATCTGGCTCCTCACTGCTTGTCAATATTATACACATTGTTTTTGTCGGCCGTGTATCAAGGTTGTAAAAGGATTTTTTGATCCATAAAAAACACGGAAAAACACAGCTGTAACCATTTTCCCTATATGGCTACATAGGAAACATTAAAAATCGTTTCTTGTCAGAAACCACAAGAGTTTTAGAACTTTGATATCAGGTTTACATGTTCTCTGAGTGGCTCTGTATGAAGATGAAAAATGATCTGTCATAAACCCGATCACCAGGGTCGTGGTTATTTTCCATATATGGTTATATGGGAAATTTTTGAAAATATTCCTATCAGAAACCACAAGAGCTAGAGCCTTGATATTTTGTAAACCTGTTCCTTGGGTGTCCGTGTATCAAGATTGTTCAAATAATTTTTGTCTGCAAAAAGCATGGCCATTTTCCTTATATGTTTATATTGAAACTTTTTGAAAATCTTATTATCAGAAATAACACAAGCCAGAGCCTTTGTATTATGGTAAACATGTTGCGTGAGTTCCAAAAGCATGGCCACCAGGGACATGGCCATTTTCCATACATTGTTATATAGATTTTTTTTTTTTTTTTTTTTTTTTGACAAACTACAAGAGTTAGAGTCTTCATATTCAGTATACATGTTTCTTGATGGGCCCTTTATCACGTTTGTTCAAAGCATTTTGATCAGTCAAATAACATGGCCACCAGGGGGCGTGTCCATTTTCATTGTACATGTATGGTAGTATTGGGATATTTTGAAAATTTTCCTTTTAGAAACTACAGAAGTTAAAGCCTTGGTATTTTGTATGCATGCTTGTTGTGTGGCCCTCTATCAATTGTGATCAAAGAATTTTGCTCCATCAAAAATGGCTGTCAGGTGCATTTTCCAAATGTGGCCATGTAATTAAATAATTGAAACTGATTGTTCAAATGTTGCCAGTATACATACATTCTGATCTGTTCTAACATTGCTGATATTCCTTGCCAATTTTTCTAAATGTCTGTGGTACTCAGGTGAGCGATACAGGACCATGATGAGTCTCTGGTTGATATCTTTTACAGTCTGGTAAATTAACATTAAATGCATGGAGATGCTGTTCTAGAGGAGACAACTTAAATTGTCATTGTTATGCTTATTTCAACTTCATACGAGATATTGAAATGGATATTTTTTTATTGTTAACGACTAGTTTAAATGATAGACAACACAATTTTAACAGAACTGTTGTAGTATTTATGACAATTTCGGCAAACAAAGTATGCCTTTTTTTTCTTTGCTTTTTTTTTTTTTTTTTTTAAGCTGAAAAGTAAATATTGTTTGCTTTTTTATATATTCCATAAATCCAGCTGAGCTGCCAAGCCCTGGTGAGTCTACCCAGGTATTTGGGATTTTCCTTTACCAAAATAGCTGGCTGTCAGTATAATGGCCATAGTTGGCTACCACGATATATTTCGAAAACAAATATCTCAATGTTGTTATTCAGTAATACCGCAAATATTATAATTCAGACTCTTTGAAGTGTAGATTTTTACTTTGTGAAATAAGCAACATTAACATTTATGTTACTTTCTGGAAATTCTATTTTAACTTGCCATTTGAGCTGACAGAGTAAGGATTTGTGATTTGGAGGAAATAGCCCTTATATTTGTCAGCTGGTGGAAAAACACTTAGCCTGTAGTATATCCTAGGATATTTGACACTTTAAAGAATAAATGTGTTTCATGAGAATGTCACATGCAATTATTGTGTTCATATTACAGTGTCTGGTTTAAATATCATAAACTTTGACCTTTCAAATGTAAGCTGATGTAGACTTTCATGGAATAACATTGTAGGGAAGAAACAAAATAAATATCCTATATAAGACAACCTTACAGAAAATAACATCAAAAGCATTTCATAATGTTATTCCTTTTGGAAGAAGAAACATACCACAATATACACAATGAAGTCTCCCAAATATGTGGAGGAGGCAGATTCGATTTTCCAGAAGCATAAATCTCGAGGATTATTATGGGAAGGATAATTTGTGGCATTGTGAAATCTCTGTTGCTACAGGCGACAGTTGTATGCAAATAAGGACAGAGGAATAGTCTTGGGGATAACACACAATCTCTGTGACTCTTGTACCTTGATTCTGTATCATACAAGTTTGTCATTAAAAACAATTCTTGAAAGTTATTATTTTCAATGATTAAATAATTGATAGGTACGGTATTAATTATTTCGATAATATTAATGAAAATAAAAACCAGCAATCATAAACATGATAATGACATAATTCATTATTATTATTATCATTATTTTAAGTATTATTTTCATTATTATCAGTTTTAGTACTATTATTAGTGGTATTATCATTTTTATTTTCATTATTAAGTGTAGTAGAAGTAGTACTAGTAGTAGTAGAAGTAGTGGTAGCAGTAGTAGTAGTAGAAGTAGTGCTTTAGAAGTAGTAGTATAAGTAGCAGTATCTTTATCAGCATTATTATTATTATTATTATAATTATTATTATTATAATTATTATTACATGCAGTAGTAATAATGAGGAGGAGGAGGACAAAAACTATGATAATTATAAAGAAATTAATGATAATGATGGCATTTATGATGTTGAGAATATACATGTAATAATGATAATTATCATACATACAATCATACTATTATTATTAATTGAGAAATAAATATAAAGTCACCATCCTCAGGTGAAACTGACATTTGATGACTTTAAAAGGAAATTACAACACTAATGTTTTATTCAAATAAGTCTTGGAGACCAAAAAGTACCATCAATATACACAATGAAGTCTCCCAATTATGTGGAGGATGTAAATTCGATTTTCCAGAAATGTAAATTTCAAGGACTATTACTGCTGCATTATTGGAAGGCTATTTTGTTACGTTATCAAATCTTCAATGCTAGACTCGGCGACAATTGTATGCAAATGAGGATGAAGGAAAATTCTTGGGTATGGAAATCAGTTTACCAGACATCGTGTGATGGCTGTTAGCACAAGATTGTGGGGAAATGTAGTGATGGGGAGAGTTAGGGGAAAATGTATGAGAGAGTCTGCTGCACGCAATCTCTTAACTGACAGATTTTATTTACTGCAATAAATATTAAAATAAATCTTGTGTTAGATGTAAAAATGGAGAATGCCAAAATTTCTCTATGTGTCACTATCATCACAGTGACCATCACCACACCACCACTAACATCACCATCATCATCATCATCATCACCATTATCACCTCCACCACCATCATCACAATCAACTACATCACCACCATCACCAAAACAATCATCACCACCATCATCACCACCATCATCACCACCAACTTTCACGTTTATCATCACCATAATCATCACTACCACCATTGGAACTATTACCACCATCACCACAACCATCATAATTATCATCACCACCATGATTACTACCACCATCAATACCATTATCATCACCCCACCATTATCACCACCACTTCTACAACCACTTGCTCATCCACCCCTCCCTCATCATTTCCATCCCCTTTATCCCCACTAACATCACCACTTCATCATCATCATTACCATGACCTCTGTCACCACCACTAATTTTAGCCCCAGCATTATTTCCCATCACTACCAACAACACAACATTATCATCCTTTTACATCCTTAAAAATTGTTTCATTTCCTCGTAAACTTATTACTGTTACTTTTGACGAGTGGACTTGCTTGAAACTAAAAAAATGACTGCAGCAAACTTAATATGGCTGCTAATTATTGATGTATTGTTGCATTGAAGTTTTATTGATTATAGTTGCACAGATTAGATGAAACTAGAGGAGACCCCTAGGGTTAGTCATCGTGAGAAAGTCCATTAACTTTTAAAATGCCTAATCATTATTGTATGGGGGAGGACATCAGAATCCTACTCTCCTTAAAAAGTGAACAATAGCAATAATCATTGGTGAGAGTATGTGATTTCACATCCGAAAGGACTGGGTTCGGGTTTAAATGAATTACATGATATTTGGATTGAATTTTCATTATCTATATAAGTGCAAATGACATTTAAGAAGAAAAATATCTTAAAACTTATAAAATCTTTTAGCACTGCCAAGTCATTTTTTAGTGTTTTAAAAAAATCAAAATTATTATATGAAAGCTAAAAGTGAATCTTTCAAAAATACATTTATGGTTTGTGAAAAAAAAGCCAGACTTATAAAGTTGTGGTACATTGTGTCCCATTTTCGCAATAATTCTAAACTAAACTCCTTGTAAAGTATAGACATAGTGATTGTCTGTCAACAAAACAGTCTCCATGTTATATATCTGAAAGATTGTCTTTGAACAAAACAGTCTCCATGTTATATATCTGAAAGATTGTCTTTGAACAAAACAGTCTCCATGTTATATATCTGAAAGATTATCTTTGAACAAAACAGTCTCCATATCTGAAATATTGTCTTTGAACAAAACAGTCTCCGTGTTATATATCTGAAAGATTATCTTTGAACAAAACAGTCTCCATGTTATATATCTGAAAGATTGTCTGTGAACAAAACAGCCTCCATGTTATATATCTGAAAGATTGTCTTCGAACAAAACAGCCTCCATGTTATATATCTGAAAGATTGTCTGTGAACAAAACAGTCTCCATGTTATATATCTGAAAGATTGTCTTTGAACAAAACAGTCTCCATGTTATATATCTGAAAGATTGTCTGTGAACAAAACAGTCTCCATGTTATATATCTGAAAGATTGTCTGTGAACAAAACAGTCTCCATGTTATATATCTGAAAGATTGTCTGTGAACAAAACAGCCTCAATGTTATATATCTGAAAGATTGTCTGTGAACAAAACAGTCTCCATGTTATATATCTGAAAGATTGTCTGTGAACAAAACAGTCTCCATGTTATATATCTCAAAGATTGTCTGTGAACAAAACAGTCTCCATGTTATATATCTCAAAGATTGTCTGTGAACAAAACAGTCTCCATGTTATATATCTGAAAGATTGTCTGTGAACAAAACAGCCTCCATGTTATATATATCTGAAAGATTGTCTGTGAACAAAACAGTCTCCATGTTATATATCTGAAAGATTGTCTGTGAACAAAACAGCCTCCATGTTATATATCTGAAAGATTGTCTGTGAACAAAACAGTCTCCATGTTATATATCTGAAAGATTGTCTTTTAAAAACAAAACAGTCTCCATGTTATATATCTGAAAGATTGTCTGTGAACAAAACAGTCTCCATGTTATATATCTGAAAGATTGTCTGTGAACAAAACAGCCTCCATGTTATATATCTGAAAGATTGTCTGTGAACAAAACAGTCTCCATGTTATATATCTGAAAGATTGTCTGTGAACAAAACAGCCTCCATGTTATATATCTGAAAGATTGTCTGTGAACAAAACAGTCTCCATGTTATATATCTGAAAGATTGTCTGTGAACAAAACAGTCTCCATGTTATATATCTGAAAGATTGTCTGTGAACAAAACAGCCTCCATGTTATATATATCTGAAAGATTGTCTGTGAACAAAACAGTCTCCATGTTATATATCTGAAAGATTGTCTGTGAACAAAACAGTCTCCATGTTATATATCTGAAAGATTGTCTGTGAACAAAACAGTCTCCATGTTATATATCTGAAAGATTGTCTGTGAACAAAACAGCCTCCATGTTATATATCTGAAAGATTGTCTGTGAACAAAACAGTCTCCATGTTATATATCTGAAAGAGTGTCTGTGAACAAAACAGTCTCCATGTTATATGTCTGAAAGATTGTCTGTGAACAAAACAGTCTCCATGTTATATATCTGAAAGATTGTCTGTGAACAAAACAGTCTCCATGTTATATGTCTGAAAGATTGTCTGTGAACAAAACAGTCTCCATGTTATATATCTGAAAGATTGTCTGTGAACAAAACAGTCTCCATGTTATATATCTGAAAGATTGTCTGTGAACAAAACAGTCTCCATGTTATATATCTGAAAGATTGTCTGTGAACAAAACAGCCTCCATGTTATATATCTGAAAGATTGTCTGTGAACAAAACAGTCTCCATGTTATATATCTGAAAGATTGTCTGTGAACAAAACAGTCTCCATGTTATATGTCTGAAAGATTGTCTGTGAACAAAACAGTCTCCATGTTATATATCTGAAAGATTGTCTGTGAACAAAACAGTCTCCATGTTATATGTCTGAAAGATTGTCTGTGAACAAAACAGTCTCCATGTTATATATCTGAAAGATTGTCTGTGAACAAAACAGTCTCCATGTTATATATCTGAAAGATTGTCTGTGAACAAAACAGTCTCCATGTTATATATCTGAAAGATTGTCTGTGAACAAAACAGTCTCCATGTTATATATCTGAAAGATTGTCTGTGAACAAAACAGTCTCCATGTCATATATCTGAAAGATTGTCTGTGAACAAAACAGCCTCCATGTTATATATCTGAAAGATTGCCTTTGAACAAAACAGTCTCCATGTTATATATCTGAAAGATTGTCTGTGAACAAAACAGTCTCCATGTTATATATCTGAAAGGCTGTCTGTGAACAAAACAGCCTCCATGTTATATATCTGAAAGATTGTCTGTGAACAAAACAGTCTCTATGTTATATATCTGAAAGATTGTCTGTGAACAAAACAGCCTCCATGTTATATATCTGAAAGATTGTCTTTGAGCAAAACAGTCTCTATGTTATATATCTGAAAGATTGTCTGTGAACAAAACAGCCTCCATGTTATATATCTGAAAGATTGTCTTTGAACAAAACAGCCTCCATGTCATATATCTGAAAGATTGTCTGTGAACAAAACAGCCTCCATGTTATATATCTGAAAGATTGTCTTTGAGCAAAACAGTCTCTATGTTATATATCTGAAAGATTGTCTGTGAACAAAACAGCCTCCATGTTATATATCTGAAAGATTGTCTTTGAACAAAACAGCCTCCATGTTATATATCTGAAAGATTGTCTGTGAACAAAACAGCCTCCATGTTATATATCTGAAAGATTGTCTGTGAACAAAACAGTCTCCATGTTATATATCTGAAAGATTGTCTTCGAACAAAACAGTCTCCATGTGATATATCTGAAAGATTGTCTGTGAACAAAACAGTCTCCATGTTATATATCTGAAAGATTGTCTTCGAACAAAACAGTCTCCATGTTATATATCTGAAAGATTGTCTGTGAACAAAACAGTCTCCATGTTATATATCTGAAAGATTGTCTGTGAACAAAACAGTCTCCATGTTATATATCTGAAAGATTGTCTATGAACAAAACAGCCTCCATGTTATATATCTGAAAGATTGTCTGTGAACAAAACAGTCTCCATGTTATATATCTGAAAGATTGTCTGTGAACAAAACAGTCTCCATGTTATATATCTGAAAGATTGTCTATGAACAAAACAGCCTCCATGTTATATATCTGAAAGATTGTCTGTGAACAAAACAGTCTCCATGTTATATATCTGAAAGATTGTCTGTGAACAAAACAGCCTCCATGTTATATATCTGAAAGATTGTCTGTGAACAAAACAGTCTCCATGTTATATATCTGAAAGATTGTCTATGAACAAAACAGTCTCCATGTTATATATCTGAAAGATTGTCTGTGAACAAAACAGTCTCCATGTTATATATCTGAAAGATTGTGAACAAAACAGTCTCCATGTTATATATCTGAAAGATTGTCTGTGAACAAAACAGCCTCCATGTTATATATCTGAAAGATTGTCTGTGAACAAAACAGTCTCCATGTTATATATCTGAAAGATTGTCTGTGAACAAAACAGTCTCCATGTTATATATCTGAAAGATTGTCTGTGAACAAAACAGTCTCCATGTTATATATCTGAAAGATTGTCTGTGAACAAAACAGTCTCCATGTTATATATCTGAAAGATTGTCTGTGAACAAAACAGTCTCCATGTTATATATCTGAAAGATTGTCTGTGAACAAAACAGCCTCCATGTTATATATCTGAAAGATTGTCTGTGAACAAAACAGCCTCCATGTTATATATCTGAAAGATTGTCTATGAACAAAACAGTCTCCATCTTATATATCTGAAAGATTGTCTGTGAACAAAACAGTCTCCATCTTATATATCTGAAAGATTGTCTTTGAACAAAACAGTCTCCATGTTATATATCTAAAAGATTGTCTGTGAACAAAACAGCCTCCATGTTATATATCTGAAAGATTGTCTGTGAACAAAACAGTCTCCATGTTATATATCTGAAAGATTGTCTTCGAACAAAACAGTCTCCATGTTATATATCTGAAAGATTGTCTGTGAACAAAACAGTCTCCATGTTATATATCTGAAAGATTGTCTGTAAACAAAACAGTCTCCATGTTATATATCTGAAAGATTGTCTGTGAACAAAACAGTCTCCATGTTATATATCTGAAAGATCGTCTGTGAACAAAACAGTCTCCATGTTATATATCTGAAAGATTGTCTGTGAACAAAACAGTCTCCATGTTATATATCTGAAAGATTGTCTGTGAACAAAACAGTCTCCATGTTATATATCTGAAAGATTGTCTGTGAACAAAACAGTCTCCATGTTATATATCTGAAAGATCGTCTGTGAACAAAACAGTCTCCATGTTATATATCTGAAAGATTGTCTGTGAACAAAACAGTCTCCATGTTATATATCTGAAAGATCGTCTGTGAACAAAACAGTCTCCTTGTTATATATCTGAAAGATTGTCTGTGAACAAAACAGTCTCCATGTTATATATCTGAAAGATTGTCTGTGAACAAAACAGTCTCCATGTTATATATCTGAAAGATCGTCTGTGAACAAAACAGTCTCCTTGTTATATATCTGAAAGATCGTCTGTGAACAAAACAGTCTCCATGTTATATATCTGAAAGATCGTCTGTGAACAAAACAGTCTCCATGTTATATATCTGAAAGATTGTCTGTGAACAAAACAGTCTCCATGTTATATATCTGAAAGATCGTCTGTGAACAAAACAGTCTCCTTGTTATATATCTGAAAGATCGTCTGTGAACAAAACAGTCTCCATGTTATATATCTGAAAGATCGTCTGTGAACAAAACAGTCTCCATGTTATATATCTGAAAGATTGTCTGTGAACAAAACAGTCTCCATGTTATATATCTGAAAGATTGTCTGTGAACAAAACAGTCTCCATGTTATATATCTGAAAGATCGTCTGTGAACAAAACAGTCTCCTTGTTATATATCTGAAAGATTGTCTGTAAACAAAACAGTCTCCATGTTATATATCTGAAAGATCGTCTGTGAACAAAACAGTCTCCATGTTATATATCTGAAAGATCGTCTGTGAACAAAACAGTCTCCATGTTATATATCTGAAAGATTGTCTGTGAACAAAACAGTCTCCATGTTATATATCTGAAAGATCGTCTGTGAACAAAACAGCCTCCATGTTATATATATCTGAAAGATTGTCTTTGAACAAAACAGTCTCCATGTCATATAGCTGAAAGATTGTCTGTGAACAAAACAGTCTCCATGTTATATATCTGAAAGATTGTCTGTGAACAAAACAGTCTCCATGTCATATATCTGAAAGATTGTCTGTAAACAAAACAGTCTCCATGTTATATATCTGAAAGATTGTCTGTGAACAAAACAGTCTCCGTGTTATATATCTGAAAGATCGTCTGTAAACAAAACAGTCTCCATGTTATATATATCTGAAAGATTGTCTGTGAACAAAACAGTCTCCATGTTATATATCTGAAAGATTGTCTGTGAACAAAACAGTCTCCATGTCATATATCTGAAAGATTGTCTGTGAACAAAACAGTCTCCATGTTATATATCTGAAAGATCGTCTGTGAACAAAACAGTCTCCATGTTATATATCTGAAAGATTGTCTGTGAACAAAACAGTCTCCTTGTTATGTGTCTGAAAGATTGTCTGTGAACAAAACAGGCTCCATGTTATATATCTGAAAGATTGTCTGTGAACAAAACAGTCTCTATGTTATATATCTGAAAGATTGTCTGTAAACAAAACAGTCTCCATGTTATATATCTGAAAGATCGTCTGTGAACAAAACAGTCTCCATGTTATATATCTGAAAGATTGTCTGTGAACAAAACAGTCTCCATGTTATATATCTGAAAGATTGTCTGTAAACAAAACGGCCTCCATGTTATATATCTGAAAGATTGTCTGTGAACAAAACAGTCTCCTTGTTATATATCTGAAAGATTGTCTGTGAACAAAACAGTCTCCATGTTATATATCTGAAAGATTGTCTGTGAACAAAACAGTCTCCATGTTATATATCTGAAAGATTGTCTGTAAACAAAACGGCCTCCATGTTATATATCTGAAAGATTGTCTGTGAACAAAACAGTCTCCTTGTTATATATCTGAAAGATTGTCTGTGAACAAAACAGCCTCCATGTTATATATCTGAAAGATTGTCTGTGAACAAAACAGCCTCCATGTTATATATCTGAAAGATTGTCTGTAAACAAAACGGCCTCCTTGTTATATATCTGAAAGATCGTCTGTGAACAAAACAGTCTCCTTTTAATATATCTGAAAGATTGTCTGTGAACAAAACAGCCTCCATGTTATATATCTGAAAGATTGTCTGTGAACAAAACAGTCTCCTTTTAATATATCTGAAAGACTGTCTGTGAACAAAACAGTCTCCATGTTATATATCTGAAAGATTGTCTTTGAACAAAACAGTCTCCGTGTTATATATCTGAAAGATTGTCTGTGACCAAAACAGTCTCCATGTTATATATCTGAAAGATTGTCTGTGAACAAAACAGTCTCCATGTTATATATCTGAAAGATTGCCTGTTAACAAAACAGTCTCCATGTTATATATCTGAAAGATTGTCTGTTAACAAAACAGTCTCCATGTTATATATCTGAAAGATTGTCTGTGAACAAAACAGTCTCCATGTTATATATCTGAAAGATTGTCTGTGAACAAAACAGCCTCCATGTTATATATCTGAAAGATTGTCTGTGAACAAAACAGTCTCCATGTTATATATATGAAAGACTGTCTTTGAACAAAACTGTCTCCTTGTTATATATCTGAAAGATTATGAACAAAACAGTGTCCATGTTATATATCTGAAAGATTAGGACTACTAGATGTTTAGTTAAAAAATCTTAAAATTACATAAGTTTATATTTGACCCAAATGTGATGTTGTTTTTGTTGTTTTAAATCAGTTTTGATTCATTTAGACATGATTTTGTTAAGAATAACCTTATCAGTTTTTAGATGCTTATTGAAGGCTACATATGTCCTGTGTCATGATTATCCCATTGTCAATGATTGTTAGTTAAAGCCAAGTTAATTGAAATGTTGACCTAGTATGGCAGATCATTTTTTTCATCTAGTTAAAGGAGGATTGACCTTTACAAGACAATCTGTATCTTAACTTGCTAAGCACAGAATGAACAACCAAGGATCAAATTGTTTAGATCCAGAATCAGTCTGCTCAGACTAGATCTGTACTCTTTGCTGCAGTCTTTTAATCAATGAGTCTTACACTTGTTGTATACATGTAGTTTTTTAACAAGATAATCATGTGTATGGGTTGTTAGCAAATGTAGATGGTAAAGGATGAAAGATGGAAAAATAAATTATGGACCTCATGAGGTCTGATCAGGTAAAGTGGCATTGAAGACTTTCATGGCCGATGGGAATGAAGATATTTTGTCTTGAGAAACAGTATGGATTCTTATCAGGGTGACTGCCTGGACAGCTAGAGTGAGCTGGTTTGTGACTGCCTGGACTGCTAGAGTGAGCTGGTTTGTGACCACCTGGACTGCTAGAGTGATCTAGTTTGTGACCACCTGGACAGCTAGAGTGAGCTTGTTTGTGACTACCTGGACTGCAAGAGTGAGCTGGTTTGTGACCATCTGGACAGCTTGAGTGAGCTTGTTTGTGACTGCCTGGACTGCTAGAGTGAGCTGGTTTGTGGCCGCCTGAACTGCTAGAGTGAGCTTGTTTGTGACTGCCTGGACTGCTAGAGTGAGCTTGTTTGTGACCACCTGGACTGCTAGAGTGAGCTTGTTTGTGACCACCTGGACTGCTAGAGTGAGCTTGTTTGTGACTGCCTGGACTGCTAGAGTGAGCTGGTTTGTGGCCGCCTGGACTGCTAGAGTGAGCTGGTTTGTGGCCGCCTGAACTGCTAGAGTGAGCTTGTTTGTGACTGCCTGGACTGCTAGAGTGAGCTTGTTTGTGACCACCTGGACAGCTAGAGTGAGCTGGTTTGTGACCACCGGAACTGCTAGAATGATCTGGTTTGTGACCACCTGGACAGCTAGAGTGAGCTTGTTTGTGACTACCTGGACTGCTAGAGTGAGCTGGTTTGTGACCACCTGGACTGCTAGAATGATCTGGTTTGTGACCACCTGGACAGCTAGAGTGAGCTTGTTTGTGACTACCTGGACTGCAAGAGTGAGCTGGTTTGTGACCATCTGGACAGCTTGAGTGAGCTTGTTTCTGACCACCGGAACTGCTAGAATGATCTGGTTTGTGACCACCTGGACAGCTAGAGTGAGCTGGTTTGTGACCACCGGAACTGCTAGAATGATCTGGTTTGTGACCACCTGGACAGCTAGAGTGAGCTGGTTTGTGACCACCTGGACTGCTAGAGTGAGCTGGTTTGTGACCATCTGGACTGCTAGAGTGAGCTGGTTTGTGACCACCTGGACTGCTAGAGTGAGCTGGTTTGTGACCACCTGAACTGCTAGAATGATCTGGTTTGTGACCACCTGGACAGCTAGAGTAAGCTTGTTTGTGACAACCTGGACTGCTAGAGTGAGCTGGTTTGTGACTACCTGGACTGCTAGAGTGAGCTGGTTTGTGACCACCTGGACAGCTAGAGTGAGCTTGTTTGTGACCACCTGAACTGCTAGAATGATCTGGTTTGTGACCACCTGGACAGCTAGAGTAAGCTTGTTTGTGACAACCTGGACTGCTAGAGTGAGCTGGTTTGTGACTACCTGGACTGCTAGAGTGAGCTGGTTTGTGACCACCTGGACAGCTAGAGTAAGCTTGTTTGTGACTGCCTGGACAGCTAGAGTGAGCTGGTTTGTGACCGCCTGGACTGCTAGAGTGAGCTGGTTTGTGACCATCTGGACTGCTAGAGTGAGCTGGTTTGTGACCACCTGGACTGCTAGAGTGAGCTTGTTTGTGACCACCTGGACAGCTAGAGTAAGCTTGTTTGTGACAACCTGGACTGCTAGAGTGAGCTGGTTTGTGACCACCTGAACTGCTAGAGTGAGCTGGTTTGTGACCACCTGGACAGCTAGAGTGATCTTGTTTGTGACCACCTGAACTGCTAGAGTGAGCTGGTTTGTGACCACCTGGACAGCTAGAGTGAGCTTGTTTGTGACCACCTGGACTGCTAGAGTGAGCTTGTTTGTGACCACCTGGACAGCTAGAGTAAGCTTGTTTGTGACCACCTGGACAGCTAGAGTGAGCTTGTTTGTGACCACCTGAACTGCTAGAGTGAGCTTGTTTGTGACCACCTGGACAGCTAGAGTGAGCTGGTTTGTGACCATCTGGGCTGCTAGAGTGAGCTGGTTTGTGGCCACCTGGGCTGCTAGAGTGAGCTGGTTTGTGACCACCTGGGCTGCTAGAGTGAGCTGGTTTGTGACCACCTGAACTGCTAGAGTGAGCTGGTTTGTGACCATCTGGGCTGCTAGAGTGAGCTGGTTTGTGACCATCTGGGCTGCTAGAGTGAGCTGGTTTGTGACCATCTGGACTGCTAGAGTGAGCTGGTTTGTGACCATCTGGGCTGCTAGAGTGAGCTGGTTTGTGACCATCTGGGCTGCTAGAGTGAGCTGGTTTGTGACCACCTGAACTGCTAGAGTGAGCTGGTTTGTGACCATCTGGGCTGCTAGAGTGAGCTGGTTTGTGACCATCTGGGCTGCTAGAGTGAGCTGGTTTGTGACCACCTGGGCTGCTAGAGTGAGCTGGTTTGTGACCACCTGAACTGCTAGAGTGAGCTGGTTTGTGACCATCTGGGCTGCTAGAGTGAGCTGGTTTGTGACCATCTGGGCTGCTAGAGTGAGCTGGTTTGTGACCATCTGGACTGCTAGAGTGAGCTGGTTTGTGACCACCTGGGCTGCTAGAGTGAGCTGGTTTGTGACCACCTGAACTGCTAGAGTGAGCTGGTTTGTGACCACCTGAACTGCTAGAGTGAGCTGGTTTGTGACCACCTGGACTGCTAGAGTGAGCTTGTTTGTGACCACCTGAACTGCTAGAGTAAGCTTGTTTGTGACCATCTGGACAGCTAGAGTGAGCTGGTTTGTGACCACCTGAACTGCTAGAGTGAGCTGGTTTGTGACCATCTGGACTGCTAGAGTGAGCTTGTTTGTGACTACCTGGACTGCTAGAGTGAGCTGGTTTGTGACCACCTGGACAGCTAGAGTGAGCTTGTTTGTGACTACCTGGACTGCTAGAGTGAGCTGGTTTGTGACCATCTGGACTGCTAGAGTGAGCTTGTTTGTGACTACCTGGACTGCTAGAGTGAGCTGGTTTGTGACCACCTGGACAGCTAGAGTGAGCTTGTTTGTGACCACCTGAACTGCTAGAGTGAGCTGGTTTGTGACCATCTGGACTGCTAGAGTGAGCTTGTTTGTGACTACCTGGACTGCTAGAGTGAGTTGGTTTGTGACCATCTGGACTGCTAGAGTGAGCTTGTTTGTGACTACCTGGACTGCTAGAGTGAGCTGGTTTGTGACCACCTGGACTGCTAGAGTGAGCTTGTTTGTGACTACCTGGACTGCTAGAGTGAGCTTGTTTGTGACTACCTGGGCTGCTAGAGTGAGTTGGTTTGTGACCATCTGGACAGCTAGAGTGAGCTTGTTTGTGACTACCTGGGCTGCTAGAGTGAGCTGGTTTGTGACCACCTGGACTGCTAGAGTGAGCTTGTTTGTGACCACCTGAACAGCTAGAGTGAGCTGGTTTGTGACTGCCTGGACTGCTAGAGTGAGCTGGTTTGTTACCGCCTGGACTGCTAGAGTAATCTGGTTTGTGACTGCCTGAACTGCTAGAGTGATCTGGTTTGTGACTGCCTGGACTGCTAGAGTGATCTGGTTTGTGACTGCCTGGACTGCTAGAGTGAGCTGGTTTGTGACTGCCTGAACCTCTAGAGTGATCTGGTTTGTGACTGCTAGAGTGAGCTGGTTTGTGACCACCTGGACAGCTAGAGTGAGCTTGTTTGTGACTACCTGGACTGCTAGAGTGAGCTGGTTTGTGACCACCTGGATAGCTAGAGTGAGCTTGTTTGTGACCACCTGAACTGCTAGAGTGAGCTGGTTTGTGACCATCTGGACTGCTAGAGTGAGCTTGTTTGTGACTACCTGGACTGCTAGAGTGAGTTGGTTTGTGACCATCTGGACTGCTAGAGTGAGCTTGTTTGTGACTACCTGGACTGCTAGAGTGAGTTGGTTTGTGACCATCTGGACTGCTAGAGTGAGCTTGTTTGTGACTGCCTGGACAGCTAGAGTGAGCTGGTTTGTGACCGCCTGGACTGCTAGAGTGAGCTGGTTTGTGACCATCTGGACTGCTAGAGTGAGCTGGTTTGTGACCACCTGGACTGCTAGAGTGAGCTTGTTTGTCACTACCTGGACTGCTAGAGTGAGCTTGTTTGTGACTACCTGGGCTGCTAGAGTGAGTTGGTTTGTGACCATCTGGACTGCTAGAGTGAGCTGGTTTGTGACCACCTGGACTGCTAGAGTGAGCTTGTTTGTGACCACCTGAACTGCTAGAGTGAGTTGGTTTGTGACCATCTGGACTGCTAGAGTGAGCTTGTTTGTGACTACCTGGGCTGCTAGAGTGAGCTGGTTTGTGACCATCTGGACTGCTAGAGTGAGCTTGTTTGTGACTACCTGGGCTGCTAGAGTGAGTTGGTTTGTGACCATCTGGACTGCTAGAGTGAGCTTGTTTGTGACTACCTGGGCTGCTAGAGTGAGTTGGTTTGTGACCATCTGGACTGCTAGAGTGAGCTTGTTTGTGACTACCTGGGCTGCTAGAGTGAGCTGGTTTGTGACCATCTGGACTGCTAGAGTGAGCTTGTTTGTGACCACCTGAACTGCTAGAGTGAGCTTGTTTGTGACCACCTGGACAGCTAGAGTGAGCTGGTTTGTGACTGCCTGGACTGCTAGAGTGAGCTGGTTTGTGACCACCTGAACTGCTAGAGTGAGCTTGTTTGTGACCACCTGGACAGCTAGAGTGAGCTGGTTTGTGACTGCCTGGACTGCTAGAGTGAGCTGGTTTGTGACCACCTGGACAGCTAGAGTGAGCTTGTTTGTGACCACCTGGACAGCTAGAGTGAGCTGGTTTGTGACTACCTGGGCTGCTAGAGTGAGCTGGTTTGTGACCACCTGAACTGCTAGAGTGAGCTTGTTTGTGACCACCTGGACAGCTAGAGTGAGCTGGTTTGTGACTGCCTGGACTGCTAGAGTGAGCTGGTTTGTTACCGCCTGGACTGCTAGAGTAATCTGGTTTGTGACTGCCTGGACTGCTAGAGTGATCTGGTTTGTGACTGCCTGGACTGCTAGAGTGAGCTGGTTTGTGACTGCCTGAACCTCTAGAGTGATCTGGTTTGTGACTGCTAGAGTGAGCTGGTTTGTGACCACCTGAACTGCTAGAGTGATCTGATTTGTGACTGCCTGGACTGCTAGAGTTAGCTGGTTTGTGACTGCCTGGACTGCTAGAGTGATCTGGTTTGTGACTGCCTGGACTGCTAGAGTGAGCTTGTTTGTGACTGCCTGGACTGCTAGAGTGATCTGGTTTGTGACTGCCTGAACTGCTAGACTGAGCTGGTTTGTGACCACCTGAACTGCTAGAGTGATCTGGTTTGTGACCATCTGGACTGCTAGAGTGAGCTTGTTTGTGACTGCCTGGACTGCTAAAGTTAGCTGGTTTGTGAAGCTGGGATAATCTTAAAGGAAAAATCTATGAGTTAATCTGTTCTGACTTCCATTGGTTCAGAGCCAGCTAGATGTCTTCTCAAGTCTTGATCCTAAGCTTACTCGATTCCTATCAACAAAGCCAGCAGACTCTCCACCACCTGTAAAAGGCACATTGTCATTTGTATATTAAAGCAGAGCATCTGTCTTTCATTTTGAAAATATTGCATGCCTTTGATTTACATTGTGTTTTTGTTAATTAAATTTAATGCTATTCATATTTGAATGCGAATTTCAAATATCTAATACACTGGATCCATACATTTGTCAAGTGTTTCCCAAGTATTTGGAAGTTAAATTGTTTGCTTGTCTTCTTTATTGACATTTAATAGACATTTAATCCTCTTTATTGAAATTAAATTAACTTTTAATTCTTCTCTTGACATTTTATTGCCAACGGTTTGATTGAGAATATCCATTCTATAGCCTCACTTGGTGAATTTACAGGTCTGAATGTAAATTAAAATTGTACTTTGTGGACCAAAATTGATTTCAAATAATGCCAAAACTTTGATTAATGCAAAGGAATAATTATAGGTTTTTGCATAAAATTATATAGGGAAACAGTCAGGACTGCCCAATAACTTCGAATAATGTCTCGGCTTCGGGAAAAACAAAATTGAATAACTGAGGTTCGACTGCATTTTACTTGATTTTTTTAGCTCACCTGAGCACTATGTGCTCAGGGGGAGCTTTTGTGATACCGCTTTGTCCGGCATTCGTAGTTCGTCATCAACATTTTAGCTTGTAAACACACTAGAGGCCACAGTTTTTATCCATCATCAAACTTGGTCAGAATGTTTGTCTGCATGAAATCTTGGATGAGATCATTATTGGGTCACCTGGGGTCAAAAAGTAGGTCACTAGGTCAAATTTTAGGAAAAACTTGTGAACTCACTAGAGACCACATTTATAGCCCAATCTTCACCAAACTTAGTCAGAATGTTTGTCTGCATGAAGTCTTGGATGAGTTCGTTACTAGGTCACGTGGGGTCAAAAAGTAGGTCACTAGATCAAATTTTAGAAAAAGCTTGTGAACACACTGGGGACCATATTTATAGCCCAATCTTCACCAAACTTGGTCAGAATGTTTATTTTCATGAAATCTTGGATGAGTTCATTATTGGGTCACGTGGGGTCAAAAATAGGTCACTAGGTCAAATCATAGAAAAAGCTTGTGAACACACTCGAGGTTCCATTTATGGTCCAATCTTCAACAATCAGAATGTTTGCATGCATGAAATCTTGGATGAGTTCATAACTGGGTCACATGGGTTCAAAAAGTAGGTCACTAGGTCAAATCTTAGAAAAAGCTTGTGAACACACTAGAGGCCACATTTATAGGCCAAACTTCATCAAGCTTGGTCAGAATGATTGTCTGCATGAAATCTTGGATGAGTTCATTATTGGGTCACGCGGGGTCAAAAAGTAGATCACTATCTCAAGTCTTAGCAAAAGCTTGTGAACACACAAGAGGCCACATTAATAGCCTAATCTTCACCAAACTTGATCAGATTGTTAGTCTGCATCAAATCTTGGATGATTATATTATTGGGTCACTTGTGGTAAAGAATTAGGTCACATTTTAGATAAACCTTGTGAAAATACTTTAGAGGCCACATTTATGGCCCAATCTTCACCAAACTTGGCCAGCATGTTTGCCAGTATGAAATATTAACATGTTTTAAAGTGAGTTATGTGGATTCAGTAGGTTACTCAGTAAAATTCTAGAAAATGTTATTAACCCAGTGGCCACACTAATGGTCCAATCTTCACCAAGATTTCTAAAGTAAATAACTCTTAATTACTTGATGCCTGTGTCATCAGGTGAGCGATAAAGGGCCATTATGGCCCTCTTGTCATAATTAAATGATGTGTTTGTTGTCATAGAGCTGTTCCTCTTCCATATTTTAATTATTTTATACATGTTTGAACAATTTACAGATTATTGTTGATTTTTATAAAAAATGAAAACAAACAGAAGTTTTCTATTTTTGTATGAAAAAAAGTGTCTGCAGAAATAAGTTTCTTATCAAATTTTCAATAAAAATACAACTCACAATTATTCTTAGTCTAAGGCTATTTCTTTAAAGTGAATTAGAAAACGTGTTCATAGATTGATGCAAGTCCCTCTGGAAATTGGCCATTTTCCTTGACAAGAACCGGCCGCAATAGCTCAGGTGGTAGAGCATCGGCTTGCAGATCTGGAGGTCATGGGTTCAAACCGGGTCAAACAAAAGACTTTAAAGTTGGTAGAAGTAGCTTCTCTTCTAACACTCGGGGCAAAGGGGACCTCATTACGCCTGACTGGGTGTCATTATAATGGACTGGCCGGGTTCAGTCCTTGGGCACCTCATAAGTGCCCCTGTGCTATAATGATAGAAATGTCGTTGCACAGTATCGGCAAAAATGCCGGCTAATCCCAATCCCAATCCCTGGACAAGAAGCAGTTCATAGTTACAAACTATATGGTGCAGTGTGAAGTAAAAAGGCATAAGGACTGACATGGCATGATTAGGTTGGAGTTAGAACGTGGGTCTGTACAAATTCCATCACCTTAACCACTAGGCCAAGAATTATCACAATTATTATTAATAAGCATTAACAGAACAAACCTGATAAGTTCTTGATTGGTAAGTTGTTTTCATATATTTACTATAATCACTGATGGATGGGACTGTTACTGGTTAATATTTTATAAGATTTGTTGACGTGATGATTTCCCTTGTGGCAGGGCATGTGTGAACATTTAATGATCACCTGACTGGAAGTGTGGAAGTTAAAGTGCTGGTTTGCATGCAGTACATGTATATCTACTGGTATAATGTCTGTAACTCAACAGGTGTTAGGTCAGTCGTTCTATGAAAGTTATCATTGATCATCATTATTATACCACAACTTACGTCCCCTACCAGATTATATGTATATTTCAGCTTTACTGAAGTCACTTCCATCAGTCCTTCGGTGTGTCGGTCGGTTGGTCTGTCTGTAAACCAGAGTTGTCTGCACTATTTCTCTTGAATTTTGATTTATAACTTTACAGGTCTGATAGTTATCAAGCTTTGCTATACTGTTTTATTGGCTATCATGATCAGTTTGATTTTAACTGAGTTATTGTCCTTTGTAATATTTATTGAATATTTTCTGTGCACTTTCTTGGCTTCCTCTGGTCAGATTTTGACTTTACATCATTTATATAACCCAAGATAGGTTGTGTATATTGTTTGCATAGTAGGACCAGATAAAAAAATGGCATTAATGTATTGAGAATAATGTCCCTGTAAGTCATCATGCGTTAAGTCATCAACTTATTGATTTGTATCATTGACCTCATTATTATTATCATCATAATATCGTATTTGATAAGCATATTCTTAATTATCATTACTATCAATTAAATCATTATTATTAGCTTCATCATGATTATCACCACCACCCATCATCATCATATTGAATGATCCTTGTATTGTTTGGAGTCTAATTGTTCTCAGCTTAACATCAGGAATAACATCAGGAATAACATCAGGAATATTACCAATACTTACCAGACAAGTACATGGCTTGGCCATGTTGAGCCAAACACAGGGTGGACATCATGGTCAAATCTCACGAAGGTCACTGCTCATTGAGCTCCTGGCAGATCAAAGCTGTCTAAGTAAAATGGCACCATGAGAGTTTAGTATTGGGCGCTGTTGATCGCCAGACCTGGAGGACGGGGGATTCGATCTCACTAGGACCACCAGGCCTAGAGGAGAGGAATTCGATCGCAAGAGGACTGCCAGTCCTGGAAGTGAGGGATTCGATCACAATAGGACCGCCAGACCTGGAGGAGAGGGATTCGATCACAATAGGACCTCCAGGCCTGGAGAAGAGGGATTGGATCTCAATAGGACCTCCAGGCCTGGAGGAGAGGGATTTAATCTCAATAGGACCGCCAGGCCTGGAGGAGAGGGATTCGATCACAATAGGACCTCCAGGCCTGGAGGAAAGGGATTCGATCTCAATAGGACCTCCAGGCCTGGAGAAGAGGGATTCGATCACAATAGGACCTCCAGACCTGGAGGAGAGGGATTGGATCACAATAGGACCTCCAGGCCTGGAGAAGAGGGATTTAATCTCAATAGGACCGCCAGGCCTGGAGGAGAGGGATTCGATCACAATAGGACCTCCAGGCCTGGAGGAAAGGGATTCGATCTCAATAGGACCTCCAGACCTGGAGGAGAGGGATTGGATCACAATAGGACCTCCAGGCCTGGAGGAGAGGGATTTAATCTCAATAGGACCGCCAGGCCTGGAGGAGAGGGATTTGATCTCAATAGGACCGCCAGGCCTGGAGGAGAGGGATTTAATCACAATAGGACCTCCAGGCCTGGAGGAGACGGATTTGATCTCAATAGGAATGCCAGGCTTGGAGGAGAGGGATTCGTCCTCAATAGGACCTCCAGGCCTGGAGGAGAGGGATTTGGTCTCAATAGGACCTCCAGGCCTGGAGAAGAGGGATTTGATCTCAATAAGACCTCCAGGCCTGGAGGAGAGGGATTTAATCTCAATAGGACCGCCAGGCCTGGAGGAGAGGGATTTGATCGCAATAGGACCTCCAGGCCTGGAGGAGACGGATTTGATCTCAATAGGAATGCCAGGCTTGGAGGAGAGGGATTCGATCACAATAGGACCTCCAGGCCTGGAGGAGAGGGATTCGTCCTCAATAGGACCTCCAGGCCTGGAGGAGAGGGATTCGTCCTCAATAGGACCTCCAGGCCTGGAGGAGAGGGATTTGGTCTCAATAGGACCTCCAGGCCTGGAGAAGAGGGATTTGATCTCAATAAGACCTCCAGGCCTGGAGAAGAGGGATTCGATCACAATAGGACCTCCAGGCCTGGAGAAGAGGGATTTGATCGCAATAGGACCTCCAGGCCTGGAGGAGAGGGATTTAATCTCAATAGGACCGCCAGGCCTGGAGGAGAGGGATTTGATCGCAATAGGACCACCAGGCCTGGAGGAGAGGGATTTGATCACAATAGGACCACCAGGCCTGGAGGAGAGGGATTCGATCTCAATAGGACCTCCAGGCCTGGAGGAGAGGGATTTGATCGCAATAGGACCACCAGGCCTGGAGGAGAGGGATTTGATCACAATAGGACCACCAGGCCTGGAGGAGAGGGATTTGATCGCAATAGGACCACCAGGCCTGGAGGAGAGGGATTCGATCTCAATAAGACCTCCTGGCCTGGAGGAGAGGGATTTGGTCTCAATAGGACATCCAGGCCTGGAGGAGAGGGATTGGATCTCAATAGGACCTCCAGGCTTGGAGAAGAGGGATTTGATCTCAATAGGACCTCCAGGCCTGGAGGAGAGGGATTTAATCTCAATACGACTGCCAGGCCTGGAGAAGAGGGATTTAATCTCAATAGGACCTCCAGGCCTGGAGGAGAGGGATTTAATCTCAATAGGACCTCCAGGCCTGGAGGAGACGGATTTGGTCTCAGAAGGAATGCCAGGCTTGGAGGAGAGGGATTCGTCCTCAATAGGACCTCCAGGCCTGGAGGAGAGGGATTTGGTCTCAATAGGACCTCCAGGCCTGGAGAAGAGGGATTTGATCGCAATAGGACCACCAGGCCTGGAGGAGAGGGATTTGATCACAATAGGACCACCAGGCCTGGAGGAGAGGGATTTGATCGCAATAGGACCACCAGGCCTGAAGGAGAGTGATTCGATCACAATAGGACCTCTAGGCCTGGAGGAGAGGGATTTAATCTTAATTGGACCTCCAGGCCTGGTGTATAGGGATTCGATCGCAATAGGACCTCCTGGCCTGGAGGAGAGGGATTTGATCACAATAGGACCTCCTGGCCTGGAGGAAAGGGATTCGATTGCAATAGGACCTCTAGGCCTGGAGGAGAGGGATTTGATCTCAATAGGACCTCCAGGCCTGGAGGAGAGGGATTTAATCTCAATAGGACCGCCAGGCCTGGAGGAAAGGGATTGGATCTCAATAGTTATGCCAGGCCTGGAGGACAGGGGATTCGATCTCAATAGGACCGCCAGGCCTGAAGGAGAGTGATTCGATCACAATAGGACCTCTAGGCCTGGAGGAGAGGGATTTAATCTCAATTGGACCTCCAGGCCTGGAGGAGAGGGATTTAATCTCAATAGGACCTCCAGGCCTGGAGGAGACGGATTTGGTCTCAGAAGGAATGCCAGGCTTGGAGGAGAGGGATTCGTCCTCAATAGGACCTCCAGGCCTGGAGGAGAGGGATTTGGTCTCAATAGGACCTCCAGGCCTGGAGAAGAGGGATTTTATCTCAATAGGACCTCCAGGCCTGGAGAAGAGGGATTTGATCGCAATAGGACCTCCAGGCCTGGAGGAGAGGGATTTAATCTCAATAGGACCGCCAGGCCTGGAGGAGAGGGATTGGATCTCAATAGGAATGCCAGGCCTGGAGGAGAGGGATTTGATCGCAATAGGACCACCAGGCCTGGAGGAGAGGGATTTGGTCTCAATAGGACATCCAGGCCTGGAGGAGAGGGATTGGATCTCAATAGGACCTCCAGGCTTGGAGAAGAGGGATTTGATCTCAATAGGACCTCCAGGCCTGGAGGAGAGGGATTTAATCTCAATACAACTGCCAGGCCTGGAGAAGAGGGATTTAATCTCAATAGGACCTCCTGGCCTGGTGTATAGGGATTCGATCGCAATAGGACCTCCTGGCCTGGAGGAGAGGGATTTGATCACAATAGGACCTCCTGGCCTGGAGGAAAGGGATTCAATTGCAATAGGACCTCTAGGCCTGGAGGAGAGGGATTTGATCTCAATAGGACCTCCAGGCCTGGAGGAGAGGGATTTAATCTCAATAGGACCGCCAGGCCTGGAGGAAAGGGATTGGATCTCAATAGTTATGCCAGGTCTGGAGGACAGGGGATTCGATCTCAATAGGACCGCCAGGCCTGGAGGAGAGTGATTCGATCACAATAGGACCTCTAGGCCTGGAGGAGAGGGATTTAATCTCAATTGGACCTCCAGGCCTGGAGGAGAGGGATTTAATCTCAATAGGACCTCCAGGCCTGGAGGAAAGAGATTTAATCTCAATAGGACCACCAGGCCTGGAGGAGAGGGATTTAATCTCAATTGGACCTCTAGGCCTGGAGGAGAGGGATTTAATCTCAATAGGACCTCCAGGCCTGGAGGAGACGGATTTGGTCTCAATAGGAATGCCAGGCTTGGAGAAGAGGGATTTGATCTCAATTGGACCTCCAGGCCTGGAGAAGAGGGATTCGATCTCAATTGGACCTCCAGGCCTGGAGGAGAGGGATTTGGTCTCAATAGGACCTCCAGGCCTGGAGAAGAGGGATTTGATCTCAATTGGACCTCCAGGCCTGGAGAAGAGGGATTCGATCTCAATTGGACCTCCAGGCCTGGAGGAGAGGGATTGGATCTCAATAGGACCGCCAGGCCTGGAGGAGAGGGATTTAATCTCAATAGGACCTCCAGGCCTGGAGGAGAGGGATTTAATCTCAATAGGACCTCCAGGCCTGGAGGAGACGGATTTGGTCTCAGAAGGAATGCCAGGCTTGGAGGAGAGGGATTCGTCCTCAATAGGACCTCCAGGCCTGGAGAAGAGGGATTCGTCCTCAATAGGACCTCCAGGCCTGGAGAAGAGGGATTCGTCCTCAATAGGACCTCCAGGCCTGGAGGAGAGGGATTCGTCCTCAATAGGACCTCCAGGCCTGGAGAAGAGGGATTCGTCCTCAATAGGACCTCCAGGCCTGGAGGAGAGGGATTTGGTCTCAATAGGACCTCCAGGCCTGGAGAAGAGGGATTTGATCACAATAGGACCTCTAGGCCTGGAGGAGAGGGATTTAATCTCAATTGGACCTCCAGGCCTGGAGGAGAGGGATTTAATCTCAATAGGACCTCCAGGCCTGGAGGAAAGGGATTTAATCTCAATAGGACCGCCAGGCCTGGAGCAGACGGATTCGATCTCAATAGGACCGCCAGGCCTGGAGAAGAGGGATTCGATCTCAATTGGACCTCCAGGCCTGGAGGAGAGGGATTGGATCTCAATTGGACCTCCAGGCCTGGAGAAGAGGGATTCGATCTCAATTGGACCTCCAGGCCTGGAGGAGAGGGATTGGATCTCAATAGGACTGCCAGGCCTGGAGGACGTGGGTTTCGATCTCAATAGGACCGCCAGGCCTGGAGGACGGGGAATTCGATCCCAATAGGACCGCCAGGCCTGGAGGAGAGGGGATTGGATCTCAATAGGACCTCCAGGCCTGGAGGAGAGGGATTTAATCGCAATAAGACCGCCAGGCCTGGAGGAGAGGGGATTGGATCTCAATAGGACCTCCAGGCCTGGAGAAGAGGGATTCGATCACAATAGGACCTCCAGGCCTGGAGAAGAGGGATTTGATCTCAATAGGACCTCCAGGCCTGGAGAAGATAGATTTGATCACAATAGGACCTCCAGGCCTGGAGAAGAGGGATTTGATCGCAGTAGGACCTCCAGGCCTGGAGGAGAAGGATTGGATTGCAATAGAACCACCAGGCCTGGAGAAGAGGGATTAGATCTCAATAGGACCGCCAGGCCTGGAGAAGAGGGATTTGATCTCAATAGGACCTCCAGGCCTGGAGGAGAGGGATTCGATCTCAATAGGACTGCCAGGCCTGGAGGAGAGGGATTTGATCTCAATAGGACCTCCAGGCCTGGAGGAGAGGGGATTGGATCTCAATAGGACCGCCGTGCCTGGAGAAGAGGGATTTGATCTCAATAGGACTGCCAGGCCTGGAGAAGAGGGATTTGATCTCAATAGGACCCCCGTGCCTGGAGAAGAGGGATTTGATCTCAATAGGACCTCCAGGCCTGGAGGAGAGGGGATTTGATCTCAATAGGACCTCCAGGCCTGGAGAAGAGGGATTCGATCACAATAGGACCTCCAGGCCTGGAGAAGAGGGATTTGACCTCAATAGGACCTCCAGGCCTGGAGGAGAGGGATTTGGTCTCAATAGGACCTCCAGGCCTGGAGGAGAGGGGATTGGATCTCAATAGGACCGCCGGGCCTGGAGAAGAGGGATTTGATCTCAATTGGACCTCCAGGCCTGGAGAAGAGGGATTCGATCTCAATTGGACCGCCAGGCCTGGAGAAGAGGGATTCGATCTCAATTGGACCGCCAGGCCTGAAGAAGAGGGATTGGACCTCAATAGGACCTCCAGGCCTGGAGGAGAGGGATTTAATCGCAATAAGACCGCCAGGCCTGGAGAAGAGAGGATTGGATCTCAATAGGACCTCCAGGCCTGGAGGAGAGGGATTTAATCGCAATAAGACCATCAGGCCTGGAGGAGAGGGATTCACTCGCAATAGGACCGCCAGGCCTGAAGAAGAGGGATTCAATCGCAATAGGACCACCAGGCCTGGAGGAGAGGGATTCGATCGCAATAGGACCACCAGGCCTGGAGGAGAGGGATTCAATCGCAATAGGACCTCCAGGCCTGTAGGAGAGGGATTCGATCGCAATAGGACCACCAGGCCTGGAGGAGAGGGATTCGATTGCAATAGGACCGCCAGGCCTGGAGGAGAGGGATTCGATCACAATAGGACTGCCAGGCCTGGAGGAGAGGGATTCGATTGCAATAGGACCTCCAGGCCTGTAGGAGAGGGATTCGATCACAATAGGACCACCAGGCCTGGAGGAGAGGGATTCGATTGCAATAGGACCTCCAGGCCTGTAAGAGAGGGATTCGATCACAATAGGACCACCAGGCCTAAAGGATAGGGATTTGATCACAATACGACCACCAGGCCTGGAGGAGGGGGATTCGATCACAATAGGACGGCCAGGCCTGGAGGAGAGGGATTCGAGCGTAATAGGACCACCAGGCCTGGAGGATGGGGGATTCAATCACAATAGGACCTTCAGGCCTGGAGGAGACAGATTCGATCGCAATGGGACCTCCAGACCTGGAGGAGAGGGATTTGTCCTCAATAGGACCTTCAGGCCTGGAGGAGAGGGATTCAATCACAATAGGACCTTCAGGCCTGGAGGAGAGGGATTCGATCGCAATAGGACCTCCAGACCTGGAGGAGAGGGATTCGTCCTCAATAGAACTTTCAGGCCTGGAGGAGAGGGATTCAATCACAATAGGACCTTCAGGCCTGGAGGAGAGGGATTCGATCGCAATAGGACCTCCAGACCTGGAGGAGAGGGATTCGTCCTCAATAGGACCTTCAGGCCTGGAGGAGAGGGATTCGATCGCAATAGGACCACCAGGCCTGGAGGAGAGGGATTCGTCCTCAATAGGACCTCCAGACCTGGAGGAGAGGGATTCAATCTCAATAGGACCACCAGGCCTGGAGGAGAGGGATTGGATCTCAATAGGACCTCCAGGTCTGGAGGAGAGGGATTTGATCTCAATAGGACCACCAGGCCTGGAGGAGAGGGATTGGATCTCAATAGGACCTCCAGACCTGGAGGAGAGGGATTTGATCTCAATAGGACCACCAGGCCTGGAGGAGAGGGATTCGATTGCAATAGGACCTCCAGACCTGGAGGAGAGGGATTCGTCCTCAATAGGACCTCCAGGCCTGGAGGAGAGGGATTGGATCTCAATAGGACCTCCAGGCCTGGAGGAGAGGGATTTGATCTCAATAGGACCTCCTGGCCTGGAGGAGAGGGATTTGATCTCAATAGGACCTCCTGGCCTGGAGGAGAGAGATTGGATCTCAATAGGACCTCCTGGCCTGAAGGAGAGGGATTCAATTTTAATAGAACTGCCAGGCCTGGAGTAGAGGGATTCGATCGCAATAGGACCGCCAGGCCTGGAGGAGAGGGATTCGATCACAATAGGACCGCCAGGCCTGGAGAAGAGGGATTCGATCGCAATAGGACCTCCAGGCCTGGAGGAGAGGGATTGGATCTCAATAGGACCTCCTGGCCTGGAGGAGAGGGATTTGATCTCAATAGGACCTCCTGGCCTGGAGGAGAGGGATTTGATCACAATAGGACCTCCAGGCCTGGAGGAGAGGGATTTGATCTCAATAGGACCTCCTGGCCTGGAGGAGAGAGATTGGATCTCAATAGGACCTCCTGGCCTGAAGGAGAGGGATTCAATTTTAATAGAACTGCCAGGCCTGGAGTAGAGGGATTTGATCGCAATAGGACCACCAGGCCTGGAGGAGAGGGATTCGATCACAATAGGACCGCCAGGCCTGGAGAAGAGGGATTCGATCGCAATAGGACCACCAGGCCTGGAGGAGAAGGATTTAATTGCAATAGGACCACCAGGCCTGGAGGACGGGGGAATTCAATCTCAATAGAACTGCCAGGCCTGAAGGACGGGGGATTTGATCTCAATCGAAATGTCAGGCCTGGAGGACGGGGCATTTGTTCTAAATAGGACCAGCAGGCCTGGAGGAGAGAGATTTAATCTAAATAGCACAGACAGGCCTCACCCTCACAAAGAATAATAAGAGGCCTGGATAATAAAAAATGGATATTGCTTGGAAGGATGGTTTATTCACATTCTATATAAGATTTCCATTTATAAATGTACTATCAACATTTTGAAAATGCAAGACCCAGGATGAATGTCTAACTGTTAATTTCCTCTAAAAAGATCACCATTTGTATAGCTTTAAGCAATTTGTTATTTGCTCTGATCAAAGGGCCATTTTAGAAGGTCTTAAACAAATAATTTACTAAATCAATACAGAAATACAGAGATAAAATACATCCTGCTAAAAGAAATCAATATTAAAAAATAATTCAATAAACACCATCCTTTGCATATTGAATTCCTGTAAATCTAGTTTTTTTTTAATTAATTAGTTAATAATTGAGTTGTGTGATAATCAAAGTCCTTGGTAATTTAAATGTCAGTTTTAATTGAGCAATGACATCTTAAATTCCTAACTGAATTAGATTTCTATTTCACCTAACTACTAAACTGCTAAGCTTTAATTGGTCAGGCTTATTAAATACACTAAATTTAGATCAGACCACACTTTTCTCATGCAGTGAATGCTTAACCTTCTGATCACAAATTGGTTAGGTCTTAGCAAATAGTGTAGATTCGGATTTCTAAGCAGAAAACCTTTCCATTGCTGCAAACTCCTAACCATGCATTGACGCACAATTGTTTTTATGGAATTTAGTATTGGTAAGAATGTTTTTAAACAGGTGCTGAAAATACACCTGATTTTGTACTAAATATCTTGCATAATCAGACCTAGTGTAGATTTAGAGAGAATAGCTTCAACTGAAGAATTATCCATTGCAGTAAATACTTAACCAGCAAAGATTACACATACCTCGCTTAAGCAAAAAGTTATTAGATTAGAAAGCTTCTGATGGGAGCTTTCATGATCTATGCTATTTGCTTCTAACAATTTGTCTGGTTATCTTTACTTGTAAAGTTAGCAAAACAACTGAGGATAATTATTTGATAACAGCAACTATAGCAGCAGAGCTGATAGAATAATCTGAAGAGATCTGCTCCAAGTACATGAATGCCTTGGGTTTAAATGCTGGTAGCAATGTCAAAGTTATCCCGCTCAATGTGACTTGGTGTGGTATGCTATGTGTCCATGGTATGCTATGTGTCCATGGTATGTTATGTGTCTGTGGTATGCTATGTGTCCGTGGTATGCTATGTGTCTATGTGTCCATGGTATGCTATGTGTCCATGGTATGCTATGTGTCCATAGTATGCTATGTGTCCATGGTGTGCTATGTGTCCATGGTGTGCTATTTGTCCATGGTATGCTATGTGTTATGTGTCCATGGTATGCTATGTGTCCATGGTATGCTATTAAAGCTGTAGGAAGCTCTGCTGTATCTATTTCAAGTGGACCCTGTCTCCAAATAACTGAAGAATTGTGGGACAAAAAACTCAATACAAACAAATGTAAGAGTCCTTAAGCATGTGCAATTTGCAAATGAAAAGGTTAGTTTAACCTTCTGTTTATAGATTACTGGGAAACAACTTTCAGCTTATTTCAATCCTTCTTGGCTTCCTTTTTTTGACTTACCTAAGCACAACATGCTCAAAGTTCGTCTTCATTTATGCCTCAGGCAGAATCAACAGTTTGCTTGTGAACATGCTAGAGGCCACAGTCTTTATCCAGTCTACACTAAATTTGATCAGAATGTTTGTCTGAGAGAAATCTTGGATGTGTTTATAACTGTCACATTGGGTCAAAAACTAAGTCACTTGGTCAAATTTCAGAAAAAACATTTGTCCCTAGGTCAAATTCTAGAAAATGTGATGTGATTACCCTAGAAAGTAACTCTTAATTACTGGATGCTAGATATGAGCCTACTAAATGCCTTGGTACTTAGGTGAGCAATTAAGGCTCTCTTGGCCCTCTTGTTTTTCTGGGTAGAACTAGTACTCAGGTAGTGGCTACCTGGATCAACATAAAGTAATAGACTTGCCCAAGAATTTACATCATGTGGTCATTGTGGGTTTATAAATGCAACCCACAAATCTGCAGTCAGATGTTCCTACATTTAGAATATAGACCTCACAGGTTAAGGAATTGAAACATGTCCTAGTTAACATACTCCAGCATCTTTCACATGTATCCTCATAACACTCAGAGTCCTTATGCTACATTTAGTATTAAGCAATACTAAATGTTAATTGTGTGCTACCACCAGCATGCAACATTACCACATATATTAGTGTTTTGTTTTGTTTTTGAGATAAATCGCTGCGACCTGTTTTGTTTATTATAGCGACGTCCCCCTGTTTTGATGGAGGAAGACCCCAGACAAATATCTGGCTATGGGATTTAAACCCACACGGTGGGAGGCTAAGCAGTCAGGAGTTACAAATCGGCACCTCTATCACTACACCACGGGTGTCCCCAGATATATTGAAAGAGACTGGGTATCCCCAGATATATTGATAGAGACTGGGTATCCCCAGATATATTGATAGAGACTGGGTATCCCCAGATATATTGATAGAGACTGGGTATCCCCAGATATATTGATAGAGACTGGGTATCCCCAGATATATTGATAGAGACTGGGTGTCCCCAGATATATTGATAGAGACTCAGTAGGATAAGGTGCAGAGCCTAATCAGACAACTCCAAGTGGAAGCTAATTGATCTGAATCTACACTATTGCCTTATTCTGATAAATTTGAGATTAGTAGTCTAAGTGTTTATTTAAACAATAGGAACTCCTGCAGGACAAGGAATGAATTAGTATTTTTTAATCAGCCTGGGATGATATGTACAGATGACATTGCAAGCAGGGTTCTAGATGGCTTTTTTGTATTGGAAAATCAAGAAGGTAAGCAAACACGGAGAAATACAAATTTATAGATTGTAGTTTTAATGGTAGACTCCT
Organism: Sinonovacula constricta; assembly: GCA_007844125.1. Taxonomy (NCBI): domain Eukaryota; kingdom Metazoa; phylum Mollusca; class Bivalvia; order Cardiida; family Solecurtidae; genus Sinonovacula; species Sinonovacula constricta. The sequence goes on along the minus strand of CM017572.1, from coordinate 43,782,301 downwards.
TGTTAAATTATAAATTACATACAATCATCTACAAGTAAATACTTGTTTTTAATTGTTTGGTTTATGACTTGAGTGTGGTTTCATGTCAGTGTGTTTTTAACTAGGCCTGGTAGAGCTATCAGTAGTCCCCAAGCTCATTAAAAATCGTAGTGGTATTGCTCTCTTGCTAAAACACAAGCAAATATAATGTTAGTTCACCAACAGGTTGGCCCTGTGTCAGAATAATGTGACTAGGTTAGGTATTATGTCAGGTGTTGATGGCATGCTATACACAGTAAAGACAGCAATAATATATCTGCTTTACATGGACATCGTCTCCAGATAACTGAAATAACGTCGGTGGGACTGACCCAATAAACAAACAAGCAGACTCTGTATTTATGCTACAGTAAAGGCAGCAGTAACTGCTGTATGAGGGTCATCCCAGATTTATATAGACTGGTGTTAACTTGGAAATGATTGGTTATAAAAATAATAAAAAAGTGCTGGGACCAACATACATCTTTATTGTGTAAGTACAGCAAATTTCACATAAGTCCATGTAAAGCATCTAGGTTTGAATCAGCAGTCATACATAGGGGGCAGCTCATCATGTGTTCATAAGGTCATTCCATCAATCTAACTATTTGTAAGTCACAGTGTGACCTGGTTCAACTCTTCTCCATATACTTGCTGCCCAAGTCAATACATTTGTTCTGTCAAAATCTGCCAAATCTGTTGACAGCATATTTTGTCTGATGCCTATTAGCAACATTGTTCTTAGTTTTCTTGAGTTAACAATGATAAAAAATATGACATGGTAGTTTGCATTGCATGTTAATATGACGTCACTCAATAAGCACAGGACATCACGCCATTTCTGCAGAAGAAATGCAAAAGATATTTATGGTAGAAACTAACAGGAACTTCACAAAAATTGGACTGCTCTGCCTAATAGATACTTGGTTACTATGATGATGTGAAAAATGAGTGAATATTATTCACATAAAAAAAACCACTTTTCAAAATAGTTTAAAGATACACCTATAAATAAAAGTTATAGCAAAATCTACATCATTCTTGGACAACCCTCATACATCAAATAACCCCTGTTTCCATGAAGTTTCTGTGAACTTGGTGTCCATTAGTAACTGTAAATCTCCCCCTGAGCTCCTGTTGGAAAAAATCTCCCTTATTCCTTGTGCTGATTAGACCCTCTCCCAGAACACTGAGCTGCCTAATCCACCAGGCTGATTGCTTTCCCAAACACAATGCAATTTATTTTCTACATGACATTAAAACCAAGTTACCACCTGCAATTTGCTTTCTCAAGACTATTTTAAATTAGATTTGTCCAATGTGTGAATGTCCGGATTTCTCAGAGTTTTTTGTACTCATCTGTCTCTAAGAACAATGGTGCATTTTCTTCTTGAGCGATTTAGCAGTCAGGATTATATAATGCCTTTTTTTTTAGGTTTTAAGCATGGCGGAATGCTATAAAGTCTTGTTCATTTGCATGAAAATTGTACAGATCTATTTTAAAGTCTAATTTATAGATAGCAGTGACTGTAGTCTTCAGCTTTTCAACTGAAATTGCCAATTTAATGTCAAAATGTTTCAGAGTTGTATGTTTACGAAGAATAATATTCACATTTTACTGCTTTTACAGTAAAACCAACATCAATAAAGTTCAAGTGTTACAAGATGGTAAAAGCGGGTTTAAGTGTAGTAAATATTAGTTAAAGTTTATAAATTCTTTTGCTAGTAGTAATTAATAAGAATTCATTCTTCGATTGAAACTATACATGACTTTGAAAGAAAGCCTCATTGTTAAAAGCTGAACGCATGACCAAGCTTGGTTAGATCAAACTGTTACCAAAGAAGTTCTAATTCTCCCCTTCATCCTCCAAAATATTCATGGAACATAGCTGAATCTCGCTTAGCCTGCTCAACACATGTTTATAAGGCTTCAGGCCAAAGAGTGTAGATCCAGAAACTGAGCATGCTGCTGGGAGCTGTCTGATCAGGATCTGCACCTTTTGCTGCTGAGTCTTTGGCAATATGTCTAGTTTTGTGTGCATTTAGTTGTAAGGCAAAAAGAGTTTAGTGAAGATTATGAACACATGTAGCTAACTAAGGGTTATTCTCACTTTCATGACCTATAATTTGATGACATCAACCTAACGATGTGTTGATCATCATGCACTGTAAACAACCTCATGCAGCTTCCCTGATGGTTAGTGTTGTTATCTGACTGTCTAAACACTTAACAATGTTACATCCACCAATAACTGGCAGGTCAACATATAACAATGACTAATTAACTGACAGGTACCCACACCAATTGGAGCCTAATGTGATGTATGTTGACTCAAGGTACTACGGACCAGGTCACATTAGTCAGGCACAACACTCACTAATGGGGTTTCATTAGCAGTGTAAGCCATCTGGACTGCACATGTTACCTAGGAAATATGTAAAAACTGATACAGTCTGTCATGCTCAAGGTCATGGCAATATTAATTCATTTTTGCAACTACATGTATGTCCAGAGTATCTGACATGCTCAGGGTCATTGCATAGATTAATTGTTTTGCTTCTTGTAAACTGTGTTACTGTATATTACTGTTAAAGTGTAATTGTCACGCCTACTTACACACATTCAGCCATTTAGATGTCTTAGCCCTTATACTGCTACATTTTGTTAAAGACTTCTGCTTAAAAATTTTTGTTTTTAATTACTTCTACATGATTATTTATTTGGAAACTTCGAACAGCATTTGTTGAGTTGGTGTTTTTCATCTACATGCAAGACCTCTCCCAAAGATCTCATCATCAGACAGTGAAGATCCTGATCAGACAGCTTAAAGATAGGAGCGAGCTATTTGCCTAAGCTTCATTAAATCATGCATAGAAAATTAAAATTGAGAGCACAAATGGCTTGGTCAGAAACAGGTCTTGTTCATAGCCAATCCAGATTTAAAAATATCAGCCGTTCTTAACTTTCCTTAAGAATCTTAAGAGATTTTCTACATAAGAATTTTTATGGATTGTTATTGCTTAAAGAATTGTTAAGTCTGAATGAAAGAAAAATAAGTTTATTGACTTATAAAGAATTGTGACCAAAACTCTCAACAATTTATTATTCTTTGTGGCACAGTTTAAGAATAGTCTTTAAAAGCCTTGCACAAAAATATATGAAATCATAAGGTATCCAGTAGTTGTTTTGACCTGGTCATCAGTCACCTGCCAGAATGACTAATTAACATAGATAATCATGCATAGAGAAACTGATAAAAAATTTCTGTGTGTTTAGATAAAGTTTCTATTCATGCCCATAATTGTGTATTACAGATACAGAATTGAGGTATATTTTGATTCTGCCTGATATTAGCATTGTAATACATGTTTATTTGTTTACATGCTATGTAATTAATCACTCAAGCTTATGGATTCGTGAATAGATCTCTGCATATCTGAACACCACACTATGCATTATTCTGCAATATATCATTCAATACCAAAATGTCATTATTTATGGTTTTGCATGAAATATGACAAGTCAGGTTGCCATCAGCCGCCTGTGGCCTAGTGCCTTGAGTGGCTGACTTGTAACTGCACGGTGCCTTACCACGATAGTTTCAGACCTCATTAGGGTGAGAGCTCTCATATGTAGCTGTCTCCAAGATGGCAGGCAGTGGTTCTACCCTGACATTTTTCTTGACTTTACATTTGTGTTGGCATGGTATATATGATAAAAGGTTTATAAGACTTAAAATATGGCTCAGGTTCTTGATTTGCTAGGGTCCTTTGGTCAATTGCAAATTGATTTGCTAGGGTCCTTTGGTCAATTTCAAATTGATTTGCTATGGTCCTTTAGTCAATATCAAATTGATTTGCTATGGTCCTTTGGTCAATATCAAATTGATTTGCTAGGGTCCTTTGGTCAATTTCAAATTGATTTGCTATGGTCCTTTAGTCAATATCAAATTGATTTGCTATGGTCCTTTGGTCAATATCAAATTGATTTGCTAGGGTCCTTTGGTCAATTTCAAATTGATTTGCTATGGTCCTTTGGTCAATTTCAAATTGATTTGCTAGGGTCCTTTGGTCAATTTCAAATTGATTTGCTATGGTCCTCTAGTCAATTTCAAATTGATTTGCTATGCTTCTTTAGTCAATTTTAAATTGATTTGCTATTGTCCCTTAGTCAATTGCAAATTGATTTGCTATGGTCCCTTAGTCAATTGCAAATTGATTTGCTATGGTCCTTTGGTCAATTTCAAATTGATTTGCTAGGGTCCTTTGGTCAATTTCAAATTGATTTGCTATGCTTCTTTAGTCAATTTTAAATTGATTTGCTATGGTCCTTTAGTCAATATCAAATTGATTTGCTATTTTTCCTTAGTCAATTGCAAAATGATTTGCTATTGTCCTTTAGTCAATTGCAAATTGATTTGCTATGGTCCCTTAGTCAATTGCAAATTGATTTGCTATGGTCCCTTAGTCAATTTCAAATTGATTTGCTATGGTCCCTAAGTCAATTGCAAATTGATTTGCTATGGTCCCTTAGTCAATTGCAAATTGATTTGCTATGGTCCCTTAGTCAATTTCAAATTGATTTGCTATGGTCCCTAAGTCAATTGCAACTTGATTTGCTATGGTCCCTTAGTCAATTGCAAATTGATTTGCTATGGTCCCTTAGTCAATTGCAAATTGATTTGCTATGGTCCCTTAGTCAATTTCAAATTGATTTGCTATGGTCCCTAAGTCAATTGCTATTGATTTGCTATGGTCCCTTAGTCAATTGCAAATTGATTTGCTAGGGTCCTTTGGTCAATTGCAAAATGATTTGCTATGGTCCCTTAGTCAATTTCAAATTGATTTGCTATGGTCCCTAAGTCAATTGCAAATTGATTTGCTATGGTCCCTTAGTCAATTTCAAATTGATTTGCTATGGTCCCTAAGTCAATTGCAAATTGATTTGCTATGGTCCCTCAGTCAATTGCAAATTGATTTGCTATGGTTCTTTAGTCAATTGCAAATTGATTTGCTATGGTCCCTTAGTCAATTGCAAATTGATTTGCTATGGTCCCTTAGTCAATTTCAAATTGATTTGCTATGGTCCCTAAGTCAATTGCAACTTGATTTGCTATGGTCCCTTAGTCAATTGCAAATTGATTTGCTCTGGTCCCTTAGTCAATTGCAAATTGATTTGCTATGGTCCCTTAGTCAATTGCAAATTGATTTGCTATGGTCCCTCATGCCAGTAGATTGGTCTGAACAATTTTGTTGCTGGTCCAGGTTGAATGTTTTTAGCCAGAAGGCATGCTGGCAGACTGTCATTCTCGTGGGTCAATATGATGATTTCCCCAGACTGAAAGATCAAAGCACCCCCCTGTCTTGTTTATCTGTTTCAACTGACAGGTGGAATTTAATGCTGTTATAAGTTAGGACATTATTGGCTTATTTAATCCCTATTTTATGATGCACAGTTTTGTTTTTTGAAAAGGACGGAAAGTTATCATCCTCACTATTGTTTTTTAACAGTTATATTGGTTAATTTATTATTCTATAATCCAGTTAACTATTTTGTGACAATCAGTTTATTAAGAATTTTAATTCCAACATTGTATTGTGTTCCACATGTCTACTATCATTTTTAAGGTGATATAAACATAGTCAATTGATTGTCTTCATGTCCATTGCTAAAATTTGAATGTTCAAAGTATTATTTTATCTAGTTATTATTTTATGTTGCTCTTATTTTATTAGGAACAGAACAGAGTTTATTCATAAAACTTGTACATGTACATACATACATTGTCTTTGATACAAAAAACAAACAATCCTGACATACTGTCACCGTGATGTAGGCAAAAAAATCAATATGAATAATAACTTATACGTTAATGTTTTCTTATAAGAGGAGAGTAATGTTTAGGCGTGGGGGGGGTAGTTGCATTTTTGCTTTCCTTTTTTCTCTCGCCATTGCATCTGCCAATACTGTAAGTAACTAGCCATGGTACTATCAGTTTCTGCCCTTAGTAAGAACTATGTGCATGATGACAGTATGTGCTGGAGAGTATTTCCCCAAAGTTGGCCAACTGATGTTCAGTTAGTTTTCCACCAGTTAAGGTTTAGTGATGGTGGCTGCATATACTGATTGAAGGCGACAGCTTATAGTTCTACAACTGCTGTCATGACAACATTATCACTGGTACTGACCACTTGTTCACTCTGTTGATCCTATTGACATGATGTATTTAAACATTTTTTCTAACCTCACTTGCTGACTCAAGGTGTAACATGTTTTGAAAAAGGGCAGTAATTTAAGTCATAACAATCCAGTATTAATTCCATACAGTACTGGCATTTATAATTCATAAAACATTAATTGTCAATTAAGTGAAAATTTTCAATTAAGAGGCACAAATGAAGCAAAGTGAAGTCAAATTATATTATCGATTATTGTCCCTCATCTTAAAAGACCATTTTCTACAATAGTCAATAAATTACTATATATTTTGTAATTATATGTTCTCAATTAATGCTTTGCTATTGCCACTTATTCAAAAAAAGAAGATATAACTTGTTTTACCTCTGGTAAGCATATGTTAGAGAGCTTTCTTTATCAGTCACCTTATAGCATTAGTTCCTTTCATGTGTCAGTCAACATTCTGTAAATTATTGCCTCTGAAACTGCTGGCCTAAATGAATAAGATATCATTAGATTCCAAAAAAAGTTGTTTAGTATTTAAATCTATCAGAAAAACATTGCTGCCAGGGGCATGGCTATTTTCCATATATGGCTATAGACTTCAAAGTTTAAAAAATACAAGATCTAGACTCTTGATATTTGGTTTACATTTTTCATGGGGGGATCATGCTTGTTGAAAGAAAATTGCTTGATCAAAACATGTGGCCACCAGGTGCATGGCAATTCACCAAATATAGCTAATAGTAAAACTTTGTTAGACCAAAAAAGAATAACGCCTACAGCACTCAGATGAGCTAAATAGGACCATCATGGCCAACTTGTTTAAATCATTGTTTTAATGAGTCCCAAAAATAATTGCCGACAACTCTCAGCACGTAATGGCATGGCTTTATGGCCTGTTTTAATGATTGTCTTATGATGCACTTTATTGTTTCTTATGGCTGTCTTTATTGTTTTCTGCACCATCATTAAACAGATATTACAAACTGTCACCAGAACTGTGTTTGATGGTAATTTTATGGCCGTTTCACTCAATCTTAAACATTGGAAAGTGTGATCATTTAAGTTGAATATCTTTCTTGATGTAAAATAATTATTGTAAATCTGTTTAAGCTGAAAACTTAAAATGAATGTAGTTTGAATACTGACACCACAAAATACAGCACTTTGCCTCTAAAGCTTCCTGCATGTAACAAATAAAGATGTCATGATTCTTTATTCCTTGTAAGATCCCGGGCCATGACATACCTAAGTTGTTAAAAATGGTAGTGGTATAGCTCCCTTGCTAATGCTCAAGCAAATATAAGGGTAGTTCTACGACTGGTTGGCCCAGTGTCAGGATAATGTGACTGGATGTGGTATCAGGCCAGGTGTTCATGGCATACTATACACAGTGATGGCAGCACTATATCTGCTTCAAGTGGACACCATTTCCGGATAACTGAAATACTGTTGGTGGGACAATAAACCCAATAAACAAACTATATGTGACCGGCTGTCATAACAAGACAGGGTCTGCTGGTAAATTGTGCAAATACTGTTGGTGGGACAATAAACCCAATAAACAAGCAAACTATATGTGACCGGCTGTCATAACAAGACAGGGTCTGCTGGTAAATTGTGCAAATACTGTTGGTGGGACAATAAACCCAATAAACAAACAAACTATATGTGACCGGCGGTCATAACAAGACAGGGTCTGCTGGTAAATTGTGCAAATACTGTTGGTGGGACAATAAACCCAATAAACAAACAAACTATATGTGACCGGCGGTCATAACAAGACAGGGTCTGCTGGTAAATTGTGCAAATACTGTTGGTGGGACAATAAACCCAATAAACAAACAAACTATATGTGACCGGCGGTCATAACAAGACAGGGTCTGCTGGTAAATTGTGCAAATAAGGATGAGAAGTAAACAAGTGTAAACAATAAACAGTCTTGATTATGTTGCTGAGAGAAATTGTTATTATGTTTTATCGGTCTGGTTTTCTAAGATTAATGTGGTGAAATTGTTATTACCGGTATGTTTTATCGGTCTGGTTTTTTTAAGATTATCATGATGAAACTGTAATTATGTTTTATCGATCTGGTTTTCTAAGATTATCATGATGAAACTGTAATTATGTTTTAACGGTCTGGTTTTCTAAGATTATCATGATGAAACTGTAATTATGTTTTAACGGTCTGGTTTTCTAAGATTATCATGATGAAACTGTAATTATGTTTTATCGATCTGGTTTTCTAAGATTATCATGATGAAACTGTAATTATGTTTTAACGGTCTGGTTTTCTAAGATTATCATGATGAAACTGTAATTATGTTTTAACCGTCTGGTTTTCTAAGATTATCATGATGAAACTGTAATTATGTTTTAACCGTCTGATTTTCTAAGATTATCATGATGAAACTGTAATTATGTTTTAACCGTCTGGTTTTCTAAGATTATCATGATGAAACTGTAATTATGTCTTAACCGTCTGGTTTTCTAAGATTATCATGATGAAACAGTAATTATGTTTTAACGGTCTGGTTTTCTAAGATTATTGTGGTGATATTGTTATTATAATTTAACTGTCTGGTTTTCTAAGATTAATCGTGGTGAAATTGTTATTATGTTTGTATAGTCTGGTTATCTTAGAGTATAGTAGTGAAATTGTCATTATGTTTTAATAGTTTGGTTTTCAAAGATTATAGAGGCTTAATGCCTGTAACTTGTAATTGTAAAGCGTAAAACCAATCAATGATGATGCATATATTGCAGGAAAGTGATATCAATTAATGTAACAAACAACAGCATAAAACCACTATTCAGATCTGGCATAAACCAGCCATTGTCCGATAATTCAACAGCTGCTGACATTTCAGGTGTGAAGCTAAGCCTGTTTTGATGAAGGCCAACAGAAGCCTAGGATGATAAATCAGCTGTTGTTTTAGCAGAGCTGGTACCTGACACCTCCAGCCAACTTAACCCTATTGAAAAATCTCACCAGGTATAAATCATATTGCAGCAACAAATCATGTATATGGTCTGTTAATCAGACCTTGGCTCTAAGCAGGGGCCATAATAAGCTGTCTCATAAGCCACAATAGATCTATTAATAAATACCCCAGGTATACATCATGTTCCATCAACACCATTAATCTGGTTTGTTAATCAGTTGTGGCCTCAAGGCTACCTTATAAACTATTATAGGCATATTTACTCAACAGGAAGGAATTAAAGCACCAATTATCCAAAAAATATCCACTTTGTTTTGTTTGAAAGTTGAACACAAAAAAGTTGTCTTTTTTTAAAGCATATTTGCATTTTTATTGGTCATTGGAGATCATGGGTTAGCGACTATTTTTTCTTTATGATAAACATTTTTACTTTATCAGCAATATTGTTAAAATGGCAACCAGAGTGGTTGACCTTAATGGTGTGTCAGCATGATGGCAGACTGGGTACATGTAACATTATTTTCAGGATAATATTGTTGTATACCAGTCTAGACTCCCAATCAATCCTTTCACTTTTCAACTCAGGAGTATAATTGGTAAAAAAATTCTCTGAGTATAGACAATTTTTCAGTCAAGCCATGAATCATATTGAACATATTTATAATTTTAATAGATGTTTTATTTAAGACAAATTAAATGTTAGACATGATGTAATTTCTGCATACAATGCATAGATTTTTCCTGTATTCCATTGGATGTTAAAATCATTATTAGCTCCAAGTTGTCATGACTCCTCTACATTAGTGTCAGTATTGGTGAGCCTTTTTGTCAAGGTTTAGTTCTCAAAGAAAGATATTCTCTTCCAACTTGGAATACTTGTTCACTATCATAAAGAGCAGGTAACCTTAGAATTAATTCTGGCAGAGTTGTCTACCTTTTGTATGTAGAATTATCATTATTTTATCAAGCATTGAGAAATGAGGAGTGCACTTCTATTGACACCTCTTGTTTATTTATAAAATGATTCAATAATAAATTATTTTTCCAATAATGTTAAGTGCCACCTTTAATCAGTTATGAATATGGCGTGTCTACCTAGGATTGTTGCATCACTATCAGCAAAATAAAACTTAAAATTTAATCTGTATATTTATATTCATATTATCCATGCAGACATGATTTCTGCTCATGATTTTAAGTCACTTGTTCCAGAAATAATTGCAAACATGCAATGATATTAACTAAATAATATATTCATTGAAAGAAAAAGCCAAATGAAATTGGATGTTTTTATTCTGATCAAAAGTCATATTATCACTTCAACAGCACAAATCTAATGCATATGCTTGTATATTCACCCACATGACGTCGTTTATGAGTATTTTGATGTCATTTTGGTCATGTTGGTTATGAAAAATGAATGGCATTTTTTTTCTTCAAAAAAAAAAATATAGGGAAACATAACTATTTGTATTTACTGCTTTTTTTTCTTGTTAAATAAATGGCCATCAAATCTATTTTCGGTCCGTATCATTTATCTATTAAGTTACTTACACCCACCCAGCTCTTGACAAGTCTTCCGAGTATTCCTTGAATCGTTCAACTTATTCCTCCACCAGCACACATTGGATACATCTGCCTAATCATCTATCAATATACCAATCACCAGTTTATTGATTTATTTCATTTATCAGTTCATAATAATTTTATGCTCCCTGATGGGCGAGCATATAGTTGCCGCATCAGTCCGTCAGGTCCCATTCATTTATATGTCCATCGGTTCATCCCTTCGTTCATCAGTCAGTCATAGTTTTGACTGAAACATACCACAAAACTGTTAAGAGATATCAACATGAAACTTTATAGGCAGATAGATCTTAACGAGGAGAAGTGCACTGTACAAGAACCAAAACCCAGTTTTGCATTATTTAGGAAATATTTCCCATTGTTTGTTTTTTTCATAGTTTAATCATATTTGAAAAAAAGAGAGAAGAAAGCCCTTTTGAAACTAGGGTTAATTCAGACACTGGCTGTCCTGGTGTGTTGATAATAATATAGGATTTTCATTGAAAAAATAACAATTTAAAAAAATAACAACAAAAACCGAAATAGCAGATTTAAAAAAGTGAGCTTTTTGTGTAGGGTATAGTTTCCTGTACATTTTTTTTACATTTTTTGTTAACCACAAGAAACTATCTCTAGGTGATTTTAACTGATGACTTCAGTTGGCAAACAGTTATTTATAAAATACCTGATAATGTTTGTGGTATGTTGACAAGCTTCATGTCCCACTTTGATGGTGAAGCCAACTGTTGCTCCACATGTAACCTGTCCCTGTATAACCAGCAAGATGCTGGTAGGTCTTCTACACTCATTTATTATCTATCACTGTTGTAAGTGTAAGAAATGTTATCATTTAAACTGCTATACACACTTAATATGGTGTAGGCAAATAATGACGATCCAGATTAGCCAGCTCTCTGCATCGATCAGGGTCTACACTGTTTGCTGCTGTGTCTCTAGACTATGTTTATGCTTCCTTGAATGTTGATGAAAGAAGAAGCCAACAGAATGAGTGTGAGTTATGTACCAAATGTAGCATGATAAGGGTTAAAAATACACTTCATTGCCATTTCCTGGTCTTTGGTATGATTGGCCACAGGAGGTAAATTGTCATTTTTTTCCACAATGTTTTTGATTGCTTATTTGGGTTTCTATCTCACCTAGGAATTTTATTCTCCTTGACAGGAAGAGCATATAGTCACTGCTTTGACCTTTTATTCATCTGTCTGGGTGTCAATCTGGGTGTCTATCTGGTGTCCATTTGTATGTCAGTCTGCATGTCAGTCTGGGTGTCCATCTGCATGTCAGTCTGTATGTCAATCTGGGTGTCCATCTGCATGTCAGTCTGCATGTCAATCTGGGTGTCTAGTGTCCATCTGTATGTCAGTCTGCATGTCAGTCCGTATGTCAGTCTGGGTGTCCATCTGCATGTCAGTCTGCATGTCAATCTGGGTGTCCATCTGCATGTCAGTCTGCATGTCAATCTGCATGTCAGTCTGCATGTCAATCTGGGTGTCTATCCAGTGTCTATCCAGTGTCTATCTGCATGTCAGTCTGCATATCAATCTGAGTGTCTATCTGCTTGTCAGTCTGCATATCAATCTGGGTGACTATCTGGTGTCTATCTGCCTGTCAGTCCGTATGTCAATCTACATGTCCATCAGCATGTCAGTCTCTTGTCAGTCTGCATGTCCATTTGCCTGTCAGTATGGTGTCCATCAGCATGTCCCTTGGGTGTCTATCTGCTTGTCAATCTGCATGTCCATCTGGATGTTCATCTGTGTGTCAATCTACATGTCCATCAGCATGTCAATCTGGGTGTCAGTCTGCATGTCCATTTGCCTGTCAGTATGGTGTCCATCAGCATGTCCCTTGGGTGTCCATCTGCTTGTCAATCTGCATGTCCATCTGGGTGTTCATCTGTGTGTCAATCTACATGTCCATCAGCATGTCAGTCTGCATGTCCATCTGGTGTCAATCTGCATGTCAGTCTGGGTGTCAATCAGTGTGTCAGTCTGCATGTACATCTGTGTTTATCTTGGTTTCCATCTAGATGTCCAACTGCATGTCAATCTTGATGTCAGTCTCTATCCATCTGGGTGTCAATCAATGTATTCATCTGGGTGTGTATCAATATGTGAGTTCATTTGAGTGTCAATCTGTGTATACCTGGAATCAGCTGTGTGTCCATCTGTGTATCCATCTGTGTTGCACTCTGTTTCCATTTGGCTGTAAATCTGGCTGTCAATATGTGTCCATCTGGCTGCCCATCTGTGTGCCTATCTATGTGTTCATCTGGTTGTCAAAATGTGTCCATCTGGTTGTCAGTCAGAGTGCCCATCAAGGTGTTCACCATCATGTCTCTCTGGGTGTCCATCAACATATCCATCTGGGTGTCCATCATCATATCCATCTAGTTGTCTGTGTTGGTATCCAGCTGGGTGTCACTCTGAGTGCCCATCAGCATATCTATCTGGGTGTTTATCTGGGTCTCCATTTGTATATCTAACTGTGTGCCCATCTGAGTGTCAACATTTTGTCCAAAGCATATCTCAAATTTTATTGCACATCTTATCTTTAAGCTTGAAAATTTGATAGATCCTGATGCTTCAAAAAACCATAACTCTTCCTACATGATTTATAGTTATCTCCCTTGTCTGGAAATATCAACCAAAGCTTTTGTAAGGATTCACTTCAAACTCGGCATATTAGTACTTGGTGGTGAGCAGAGGTGCCATGCACAAGAACCATAGTTGGTACTTGTTCCTGGTCCAGTTTTCTGGAAAAATGATTGACTAGAAAAAAAAATAAAGTGCTGCCTCTGTGTTAATGCTTGCCAAGAAGATTTTTCTGACATTCTCCAGATCGGCCAACATACTACATTATGAAACTAAGCAAAGGCCATTAAGTGTTACCACTACCCTTTTTACAATATTAGTAAACTGATGCAAAAAAATAAACCCAAAGCTTTCCTTGACTGATCCCATTCACTGCCAGTAATCCTTCCTCTGGCAATGTTATATAAGGATGAAGAAAAAAGAGAGAAAAAGCCTTTGTAAAATTTACGTTTTTCAGAAAGTTAATATTTCTTCTCCATTGGTTAACATGAAAAATTAATTCTATGAAACAAGTCTAGCACTCTTAGCTTCCATCCATTTGTTGTTTAATTCTCCCATGTGTAAAGAGTTGGACATATTTTCTTATGCTAAACTATCACCATGGTTACAAGATTGATATATTTCCCATTACGTAAATGACAAGGAAAGGCCCCCCAAGGACCCATTGCCAATCAACAATGTCTCACAGTAATGTACATTTTATTATCCATTCTAGATAACCTTCATCCTACTTAACCTGATTTAGTATGCAAGTTTCCTTTCTTCTGTGTATATTTCTACCCACAATTGTAACAGAAATGCTTTCTTTTTGGTTGTTATGCCTTGTCTCTGTACTTTTGTCATTTTTGCATTTAACTGGTTTGCCTTTGTTTACAGGTGGTTCTGATTTAAATATCTGTGGTAATTTTTAAAGGACTTTTTCTTATTTTTCTATTCAGTCTGTATATCTAAATAAGGAGTTTTAACGTTCCTATTTGTTTTAGCTGTTATCTGTATGGTAGATAAAGCAATGGGAAAGCATTTTTAGGCAAGTTGGAGAAGGGGTGGAGCACCCTTGGCTGTTCAGTCACCAACTTGTAACATCCCCATTTCCACATAGGTTTAAACAAACATTTTCCCTTTTTTAGCTCACCTGAGTACACCATCATCCATCAAACATTCTGCGGCGTCAACAGTTTAGCTTGTAAGCACACTACAGGCTACAGTTTTTATTCAATCTTCATCAAATTTGGTCAGAATGTTTGTCTGCATAAAATCTTGGATGTGTTCATTTTTGGATCACCTGGGGTCAAAAACTAGGACAAAAGGTCAAATTTTAGGAAACGTTGTAAACACGCTAGAGAACACATTTATAGCCCAATCTTCACCAATCTTGGTCAGAATGTTTACATGAAATATTGAATGAGTTCTTAACTGGGTCACATGGATTAAAAAAGTAGGTCACTAGGTCGAATCTTAGAAAAAGCTTGCGAACATACTAGAGGCCACATTTATAGTCCAATCTTCACCAAACTTGGTCAGAATGCTTGTCTGCATGATGTCTTGGATGACCTTATAACTATGTCACATGAGGTCAAAAAGTAGGTCTCTAGGTCAAAACCTTAGAAAAAGCTTGTGAACACACTATAGGCAACATTTATGGCCTAATCTTCACAAATCTTGACCAGAATGTTTGCTTGCATGAAATCTCAAAAGTGTTTGTAACTGGATCACGTGGGGATAAAAAGTAGATCAGTAGGTCAAATATTAGAAGAAATCTTGTGAACACACTAGAGGCCATATTTTTATCCCAATATTCACCAAACTTGGCCAGAATGTTTGCCAGTATGAAGTCTTAGATATTTTGTAAAATGGGTCACATGGATTCAGTAGGTCACGAGGTAAAATTCTAGAAAATGTTATCAGCCCAGTGGTCGCACTAATAATCCAATCTTAATCAAAGATTTAAGTAGTAACTAACTCTTAATTACTTGACGCCAGATATGAGCCTACTAAAAGCCTGTGTCCTCAGGTGGTCGATTAAGGGACATCATGGCTCTCTTGTTTCATTTTTTTATCTTTAAAAGACTTATTTTCATTCAGTTTTCACAGATCACACTGACACATTGGAAAGGTGATAAATTCAATAAGAATGTCACCATGGTTACTGGATTGATACATTTATCATTGTAAAAACACAGAGGAAAGAGACTATGGTCAATTTCCATGCAACAGATTCTCTTTGTATGGTAGATTTAATTTTTCAGCCCAGAATGTTAAGTTTTTGTTTTTTCTCTTTTTTTCTTTACATCAATTCTCTGAAAATTGGACTTGAAATTACTGCAATCTTAATCTCAGTGGGAGGTCTGTGGCATTGCAGATTTGTTTTTGACAAATGGAAATAAAAATCCCTACCGAAGTACAGACATTTTTTCTGTAGCCAGATTGGATATGTTTGTAGAATTATTTGGACTAAACAAGAAACAAGTGAAAATATAGAAATGGCATTTTTATTAAGCAGAAATTGCTTTGTATTGTTAATATGAAAAGAAGTATATTAGTATTTTATTGTGCACAAAAATGTACAAATAGGCATTTAAGATATGGTTTTGCAATTTAACTAGTCAATCAGACTGTTACAGGGTCCCTTGAAAAGCAGATCCATGTTTGTAGATGTCTAAGAATTTTATCTATTTTATGCATAAATGCTGCATGCATTGAGAAAATGTTCTAATCTTTATACAATACATTCTATTTTCTCTTGCTTTACAGATCCATTTTACTTATACTTCACTAATCACTGATATGCAGATAATACATAGTTACAAATAACCAGTGCTGTCGAGAAACTTTCAGCTGCACTATTCCATTCTAGAAGACCAAAAGGCACCATTAAATGCTGGCAGCTTCTGTCCAAAATCAAACCAGCAGTGTGCTACAGAAACATGGCCATGCTAATCGGTAGACTGGTCGGTGACATTTAAATGACTGGTTTTGTGTTTCTGAGGGAACAAGTCTTCATTTCTAGTTTCTTTTTAGGAATTATTCATTTGAGTCTGGGTGAATGGAATTTAGGGTGTATTGCAGAGAAACTTATCATTAAGGAAGGGATTGGAACCAAGAAGTGAATTCAATGAGGTATTTTAGGTACTCAAAGAGCAGAACAATGTTTTTATTTTTTCAGATTTGTGAAAACTTCTGCAAAAACACAAGATTTACAGTGTATCATTTGTAAAAGAAGTTTGTACTGTAGTGAAATTAAAATGTATTGTTTCCAAAGTGCCAGACTCTTTATGGAATTAATTTTCAAAAAGGGTTGTTGTTGTTTACAGCTGATGGAAATTTTCTATCATTTTATCTACCTACTTAAATATTTTGGAATATTGTACCTCAGAGATTAAGGAGCTGGTATTTACCCCTGTGTGTTGGAATCATGATGGTATAAGGGTTGACTTTGTGAGTCGACAAAAAATTTAGGTTCGATACTTTAATTCAACATCAACAATCAACAACACTATTTGACATCAAAAGATAGTAATAATGCGGTAAATATAGGCATTTATAAATGTTACATTTATTGTCTGTATAATATTCACGACATAGTGGGGGCCACATAATAATAAAACAGAGTTTTACTTAAATTTATAAGATTTAAAAAGAATACACATGGTAGTCTAATCTTAAAAAAAGCACATTTGTAGAGTTAATGTCTGAAATGTTCATATGTTTTGTCTAACCACTTCCAGTGGATAATGTTTTGCAATTGGTCTCATGGTACACAATCAATTATTGGTTTGATGCAAAGTCTCAGTGCCCATTGTTCTCTTCACAGTAATGTTTTAGTGAGTTGGTACAGCAAGCAGGTCTTGTTTCCATGGTAATGTATCTTCTGTTGTCGTTCTCAATGGAGGTCACCTGATACTCCTCGAAGTACTTAAAGTACTTTATGTTCACTAGGTGATATGCCCATGCTTTCTAGCTTCCAAAAGTGCTTCAGCTTAAAAATGCTGTCATCTGGGGCGCAGGATGCAGTCATGTTCAAGATGTGTTTGTCTGGAGTGATGTTGGCAGCATGACCTAATAGTAAGTATTCAATCTTTGACTTGACAGAGGTCAGCCCATTCCCTTTAGCAACCTGATCTTCAACGAAATCCCAGTAATTGTTGGGTCTGACAAGAAGTGAGATGTGGAATGATGTGTCACCTATAACGGGGTGAGCTAGCTGCAAACGGCATAGGTATGGTAGTGTGTTGGCCGATCCATAAACTGTATATATCTCTGCCACTGATTCCACAGGACCCCTCCATGCTGAGTGCCTCCATTTCCTCACATTGAAGTTGAAGTTCATCAGCAAGCTCTCTGGTAATAAATGACCATTGCACGCCCACGTTGAACAATATGGCTATTTCTGTAGTTGGTACATTGGTGGTCTTTGATAAAACATCTGAATTTCGCTCATGAAGAACAGTGGCTTCTGGCTGAGCTGTTTCAACTTCCAGTCTTCTTTCAGGGTTCTTGGACATGTGATGCTCCCAAATCCAGTTCTGGCCTCGGCCTCTTGATTTATATTCTGTGACTCAATGTTTATTACCTAATCAATTAAAGGAAAGCTGATACTGTTTTATATCATTCTGTCTTGCAACAGTGTCAGGGAAGTTCTTTTGGAACTATAATGATCTTGATCACAAAATGCACAAGTGATAGAAAGCTTTTACATCTTACTTTTCCAGTTTCTTTTACTATGAGAGTATGTAATCTTCTTACCCTTTGTACTTCGTGTGTAACAATGCTGTTGTGCTGTGTGCCTTCACTTCCGACAGAGTGTATATATAGGCACTTCCGCTACTAATTTGTATACTGTTAATTTCCTTGTTGATCACTGTTCTCAGATCATGCAGCTGCCACTTGTTCTTGTTTATGTGGTCTGAGAGTCTTCTGTAGATCTATAGGCAATTTTTCTAATTTGACTAATTAAAAGGCTCCCATACATGTCCTCATGCTGTCCTAGTGACTTGAGTCCCTTGATGTTTTCTTTCATTCTATCATAAAATATTTTTAAACTTGCCATGGTGGCTGCTACCTCCAGGTGTGCTTTTAAATAGCAAAATTTCTGCACATCCATTGAATTGCTTTTATAATAAATAGACGATTCAAAAGAATCTCAAAAACTTTGCCACTGTAATACATCGCCATCAAACGTTGGAAGCAAAAGCTTTGGTAATTTACTAAATTTAGTGCTTGATTATTATGTATTTATCATAGGCACTGAGTGGCTGTTGTTGATGGATGCATTCATGTTGATGCGTTTCACATCTACAGGCTGCAAAATGGACCCGGATGTTTGCAACGTTGTCTCCTGGCCGTCTCTGTTCTGTTATACCGAGTTGGTGTATATGTTTGTTTCTATGTTGTTTGACCTCTACGCATTATTTAACGTAAAGTGTAATGTCTATAATATTCATGGCAGTTGGGCTTATGGCCCGACCAACAGTATTTCAGTTATTTAGAGACAGTGAATCAGATATAGTGTTGCCTACCCTATGTATAGCATCCCAGGAACACCTGACATGATACCACAACCAGTCATATTATCCTGACACCGGATGAACCAGTCTTGGAATTACTCTTATATTTTCTTAGAGCGTTTGCAATGGAGCTTTACCACTTCCATTTCTAACAAGTTTGGCATGTTTCAGCTGGGGGGGTGGGATTGATCCCAGGAGCTCCTGTACCTGGAGCAGACATTCTACCGATAGGTTGGGTTTTACTCATTTAAGCAGAGCTATAGGACAATTGTAAGGCTGGTATGTTTTTGTCTTTCTTTAACATTGTTGTGTCCTTTTAATATCTTCTTTGTCCTTAATTCCTAAAATGAATTCCATCAAAGAATTTTGCTGAATGTTTGATTTTGTTATAATCGCTGCAGAAATGAGATCATTTAAAAACCATAACAATTTAAAACAATTTTAAGTTTTATTTTGGCTTCTTTGTTATTGATTTGGAGCATGTTTAACTAAAGGATAAACAAAGTTTGTAAAAAGAATCCCATAAAAACGTTTTTGTTATAAAACTGTAATTGTCTGGAAATAATGAAAAAAAAAGTCTAAAATATTGTGATTAGTTAAAAGTCGATGAAAAATCATCTGCCTATTGATTCAGTAGTATTATATATAATTATAATATATATGTAATTATAGTATAAGGGCTTTATAAAGGAAAAATAATTACACTTTAGATGAATATGTTGTTTGCCATCATTTTCTGCAAATTTCCTTCAAAATTATTAAGTAAATATTACAGGAATTGCCATAGCTCTTGTCATTAAAAAGTTGTTTGAGTTTATATTTTGGAGACAAATCAGATCCATCTGCAGTCTTCCCACAGATCAAATATCCTAATAAATAGCAGCAGTTTTAACTATTTGCAGAAAGTAGGGTTGCTATGAGTGGCATATTAAGCAGAGGAGTTATTTTTCAATCCTGTTTGTATTTGCTTTCCATTAGATTTCAGCGAAAGAGAAAATATTCCTATTTCTAGCTGCACTGTTGAGTAGGCTGTCAGTGGCTGTCACATTCATAGTTCTCTTGTAATTGAGTAGATTTTTTGTTTGTTTTAGGAATCATTTTAAAAAGGTATAAAATATAAAAAGATTTATGCCATGATAGAAATATATTATATTTATTTATAGGTGTTAGCATGATCCTTTTGTTGTATTTCACCTGTGCCTATACTGAGGTTGGATGATACTGTGATCATCCCCCATCTGGTGTCACCTGTCCGTCAACATTTTTTAACATCTCCTCTGAAACCACTAGGCCAAATTCAAGCAAATATTCTCAGAAGCTTCACCAGGCAGAAGAAGCACAAAGTTAATTAACAATTCGTCAAAAAAATGACCAAAAGGAGTTTGACCATTTTCCAGGTTTGGCTACATAACAAAACTTAGAAAATCTTCTTGTAAAAAAAAATGCAAGAGCTAGAGCCTTGATATTTGGTATAAATATTCCCATGAAAACATAGCTGCCAAGGGCATGGCCATTTTCCTTACATGGGTATTTAGAAAAACTATGAAAATCTTCTTGTCAGAAACTATAAGAGCTAGAGGCTTGATATTTGGTTATCGTCTTCCTTGAGTGGCCCTGTATCAAGGTTGTTCAAAGAATTGGGATCCATCTAATAACATGGCTACCAGGGGTATGGCTCGTGTCCATATTTGATTATATAGGAAAATCTTGAAAATTGTCTTGTAAAAAACTTAAGGAGCTAAGGCTTGGTATTAGGTAAATATGTTCCTTGAGTAGCCATGTATTAATATTGTTCACACACTTTCGATCCATCAGAACTTTGATATTTGGTATACACTTTCCTTGGGTTGAACTATATAATGAAAATGAAAAAAACTTTTATCTGTTTAAAGATATCATCACCAGAGGCTTGACCAGTTTCTATATATGATCATCTTGTAAAACTTGAAAAATCTTTTTGTCAGAATTTACAAGAGCTAGAGCTTTAATATATTATGTATACATGTTTCTTGGATGGCCTTCTATCAAGTGTACACAAAGACCCCTGGGGACATGGTCATGGTGATGGTCATAGCCATGTAATAAAATAAATTCAAACTGATTATCCAAATGTTGATTATGCATACCAGTATTTTATAATTATTCTGGTCTTTTTAACATTGCTGATATTCCTTGCTAATTTTATCTCTGTGTCTATGGCACTCAGGTGAGCCATCATGGCCCTCTTAAGTATGTTGTTAATGTGATAATATGCAAGGTCCCCTAAGAATGACAGCATGTATTTAATCTAGCCTGAGGCTAAGACAGACATAAACATGAAGCTTATTGTCAAAGTCGCAAATGCCATTTGAGACAAAACATATCACCAAAACAAGAGAAAAATCTTCAATAGCATGTAACATCTTTATCAGTAAACAAAAAGAAAAGGTTGATGTAACCTTTTCTTTTTTCTGAGGCTTTCTCAAAAACATTGTCAAGAAATATTTAACTCTAAGTACGGAAGGACTAAAGGTTCAAATCTTTTCCGCAGCAAAAATGTATCTAAGGTCACTTGCTCATAAATAATAAGGGAAGTTTTATACTATTTTAAAACAACGTTTAAAGGTCTGTTTACATTTACATAGATTTGCTAGTTACATGTACATGAAACAGAAACTTTAGAAAACGAATAAATATGACATAACTTATCATTGTGTCACAAGTTTCATTAAAAGGTGATTTTGATCTGTTTAAAAGTAAAAATTTATCAAGGCTTTTGTTAAATCTCCTAGGAGAAATTGTTGTTAAGGAAAGCAGGACAATACATCAAATCGAGGAAGCTGACATTTTTCACATAAACTTTGGCTCTCTGACATGAATTATGTGTAGTTTTGTTGTATTTTGAAAATGTATAAGTGATTATGATTTGAAACAAATGTGCCGGAATACAAACACACAGACTTGGCTTTAGGTTTATATATTGAATAAATCTTCATGCAGACAAAAACATTGAGAGCTGTTAATATTTCATGCTTTTTCTATGAAAAAATATAGAAATAACAAACAGATAACCAATAAATTTGGATTAACATGATCTAATATTGCTTGGCATTCCTCCTAAAAGGATATTCAGAACCATTTAAATATAAGCATGATTTATCAAGGATGAGGTTAAATCTCCCAGGAGAGATGGTTGCTAGACAAAACAGGATGATGCTGGCGTCTAACCACTGATGCTGGCTTAATGGCTGGCATTTCTCACAGAACTGGTCTTTATACTGTCATAACAGACTGACATTGGTTGATTGGAATATTACTGTTTTGTTCACAAGTGTCTTACATAAGTTTTTAGAGAAAAAAATGATCTTTTTAAAAAAAGCTTATAAAAAGAGAAGATATTATGATAAGCCAACATTATGCTAGTGTCTTTTCATATGACATAAAACAGACATACAGTAAAACTAAAATAACACTATCAAGATTGCATGCATGTCCCAAGCTGCATAAAAAACTGGTTTACATCCTTCCAACTATACAGCATGATTTATCATAATATATCTCCAAGGATATACAACAGGTCAACAGCAGAATAAGCAAACTAGGTTTCTCTTTTTTTATTTACAGGAGGATATAAAAACTAATACTTTTTATCAGTGAATTAAATAGCTCTTTTTTTACTTACATTATAGCAAAACAATGTTTTCTTGCAAATATTGAAGAAGTTGTCAATCTCATTCAAAATGGTGAGTATTTAGTCTATTTTGATTAGATTGGATAATTTTACCCCTATTTGAAAACATGTCCTTATGTATATTTCACATAAAATAGTGAATTTCTGTAGTGAAAAGTACAGAATAACAGATCCTTCCCAATTGTAAACACTAATATCCTTTTGTAGTAATAGTTTAACCAATACAAAATCCTTCTGAAGTAAAACATAAGTTGTGCAAAAGTACAAAAGTATTCTGACTGAAGTTACAACTTTTGTAGTAACCAATTTTTAGATTATGAAAGAATACTTTTTGTTCTTTAATCATAATTTTAGACTTTAGCCAGATTATTACTGGTATTATTCCTTATTATGAAAAAATTAATCCAAATTATAATTACAGTATATGGAGGGAGTCATAACTTGGTGAAGTATCATAAATTAGGATTTCTGACAAAGATGGAATTAGAATAGTCTTCCATTGATGTATCAAGATGGCTGTTTCAAAAAACAGGACAGAATCTTACAAAAAGATGTGCTTAGTTTATGGCTAAGATTTATAAAGCTAATAATAAGATGATCAGTTAACATTGTACATGCATAATTTGTAATAATGTAAAACAATCAGCCTATAAATCAGAGTTAAAGGGTCTTTATTCATAAATTTTAAGTTTCCATAAGAACTGCATTCTCAAGTCACTTTGTGGACATTTTTTTAGTGGAAAGTGTCATTATTTTCACCTATCGAGGCCAGAAGTTGTCATATTGGTACAAAAATTAATGAAAAATCTACAGAATTGCAAATGTACAAGTGGTAAAGAACTTCATATATGAACTATATAAGTATTGTTACTTTGAGAAAAAACAACTTTTGTAAAACGTGTTATCAGAAAAGTTGGGATGAAAATTTAATCAGTATTGACCATAATCTTATAAATACATATATTTAAATCCTCAAAGTATTGACAATTATTGAAATGTTTACTTATATATAAAATGCTCTTTGGCGATAATTTCACTGTACTGATGTCATAACAACCATTTGACAGACAATGCCAGCCATTTACAAACCTATTCAGGGGCGGATCCAGAGGGGGGCCGAAGGGGCCGTGGCCCCCCTATTTTTCGACGACCAACAAAAAAAGTGTTAATTTTTTAGTTTTTTAACGCGAAGGTTTTCAAAGTGCAACGCCTCTTAAGGCCCGTTCTCACTAGAGCTTTGTCACGCATATTTCTGCGGCGACGAGCCTACTTCTGTTGTCATGTTAAATGTTTTCTTGAACATAGCTCTAGTCTTTTTGCAAAAATGTTACTCCCTCGGCCCCACCTATTCTGAAATCCTGGATCCGCCCCTGCTATTGATTTTAACACAGTTACAAAGCAGCAAGGTAACTATTCAGATTAACACTGAAAGTGACCTTGAATGTTGTTTCTGTTATATCAAATTAGACTTGCAGTGATAGTCTTACATGTATACTGCCTGAACACAGACCCCGTAACATAACATTTTAAATCAAGCATCATATGAAAAACAACATAAAACATCATATGTCAAGGTCAAGGTTAAGTTTCCCAGGAAAGATGGTTGTTATAGGAAGCAGAACTTACAGATAACGCTGACTTAATGGCAGACATTTTCTCTAAGGACACTGTACTGTCACAATAGACTGAGGAAGGCTGACTAAAATATTAATGGATATGTATATAACAGTAGATCTAGAAGACATTTTTATGGTCGTGAAGGATTGTGTATGGTAATGTGATTGAAGCATATGGAATATATAAGCTTAATATTGATCAGGTTTTGTGTGTTTTGGATGAATATTTGTGGATCACCAGTAGATCTCCAGAACATGAGGAATTGATAATAAAACATTCTCCAATCTTATGAAGGATTAATTATAGTTAATGAATATTTGTGGATCACCAGTAGATCTCCAGGACATGAGGAATTGATAATAAAACATTCTCCAATCTTATAAAGGATCAATTATGGTTTATTGATAAATTTGTGGAATATTTCACCACACAGAGTTTAACTTAATATATTTTATAAAATCTCATAAAAAGGACAATATGTTAAGATCAGTTCACATTTTATACGATGGTTGTTAAAAAAACAACAACTGGACTTTTAATGATTACATTCACATTATTTAAAATAAACAATTGAATTAACAATATTTGGAATGTGTCTTTGACAAACACTAAAAATACATTCACCGATAACAGAATACAGTTAATTACAAATAACAATGGCAGAGGCTCCCGGCTCAAGAAATATAGACATCAAAATTATGTGACGATGTCGTCAACGTTTATTCCTTCTCATTTTATAAGCGGAAATGTTCAATACAACGTTGGTGGCGGTGGACCAATTGTCTGTATACCTCCTTGTACCACGCTGCATCAAACTGCTTTGTAATGTGTATTGTAGCAAATATCAACTTGTGCAACAATGCAAATCGTTGTCCCTTCAGCTGTGCCTTGATCGTAGGGAACAACGCAAAATCAAACAATGCTAAGTCGGGGGAGTATTGGGGGTGAGGGACAGAGCTGAATCTAAGGACACCCACTTTGAGAACGTTGATGTCGGCTGTATGGGAAGATGCTTTGTCCATATGTTACAGGAAGTGCTCAAGGGGGACACAGGGATGCTTCTTCCGAAGCACGTGCATAAGGTCACGGTGGAGCACCTGGATAAAAAAATTCACATTACTGAATAATTCATCTTGAATAATGCATTGTAAACAATAAAATTAAATGTTATGAATATTAATTTGTTTTAATTCATTAATATAATTATCCATTTTTTGTAAATTAATACAAATTCTGAAGTTTTATATAAAATGAGATATATGATCATTTTACTGCATGGAATATCCAAGTTTCATTTTAATAGTTAATCCAACAATTAATTTAGAAGTCCGGTATCTCAGTAATGGACTGTGTATAAGATTATAAGGCAACAATTTTTATGATAAATGGACGAATTTTCATTTAATCATACCTTGCAAAAATAGTCCATGTTAACAGTCTGCTCTTAAAACAATTTGTCCTTTCGGTACGACATGCAGTAAGGTCATACCATCCACGTCACACAACATCACAAACATGAATTTCTCACCGCTCCTACACACACTTGCCTTCTTGGTTTCCAGATCATGGAACCAAAGCCAGGTTTTGTCCGTAGTGATTATGTGTGACAGGAAGTGGTCACCATAGTGCTCCACCCTCTGATAAAAGGCCAGAGAGTTGGCAACTCGCCACTCTTTCTTGTGATGTTTCAATAAGCCAGGGACCCAGCGTGCGTGTACCTAATGTTAACCGAAGATAACAATATTACCAGTAATGCATGCTTCTGCTTCAGTTTTATTAGAAAAACTAAGAAAAACTTTTAAATATTTTGTATTTCAATAAAATACTTAATTTGCAAATTCAGTTGAGTGTAAAGATATTGCTAGAATGGCATCAATTTTAAGTAGTTAACCTTCTTTTATTGATTTCTTAATTAATTAAAGATTGAATAGTTTAAATATATGATAATTTATAAAAGAAAAACAAACATTTACCTTCTGCATGCTGGTTCTTTCCTCAAGATGATATCAAACATCTCAAATAAATCATAGACTGTGAAACGCCTTTCACATTGAAGTATTTCTGAAATTGACATCGCAGCATTGATTTTCTTCATGCGCCCTCTACCCGCTCTGTCATCTAAGTCATTTTCCCCATCTGGAGTGTTTGTGCCAGTCAAATACTATAGTTTTGCTGACTGCATGATCGCCTTTCACTTGTGTAATCTTCTTACACGTGGCAGAAGGTGTGTCGCTGACGAATGCTCAAATTTCAAGTTGTACATTTGACGGCATTTTGGATCAATTGAAGCTGTCTCAAGTGCTCTTTAAACAGGGTTGTTTTTGGCATCTAACGATCACATGACATCAAATTTACACAAGATGTCATTATATAATGACATTAAACTTTGGCAGAATTTTTAAGAAATTAAATATCCAATGATGAAGATACTGATGCTTCTCTGCGGCTTGTTGAACAAGTTTTATGGTGTGCACCAAGCAAGTGTTGCTATGGTTATGAAAAAGCTGATTTTAGGAGAAAGTATGATGCAATCTTAAAATGAAATAATCACATTTGTTGCATGTTTAATGCACTTTCCATACCAACCGTTTTATAATATGTTTATTTGAAAATAAAGATATAAGACGCAAAATCCAGTTTATTTTTGAACAACTTTAGACGTAAAACAGAAGACCAGTAAAATAGCTTACACCCATAAATTCTGTAAAAATGTTACAATGTCAAAATGAATGGGTATCAAAAAGGAGAAGTGGTTTTCAAACAGTCACAATGGACTGATATTGAACTAGATCTACAAGACATAATGGAGGGCAATAAAGCCTTTAAGAGTCATTAAGAACAATCTTTGTATTGTAATGGAGAATATGGAAAATTAATTGGTGACAGTTCAGCATAGGTACGTGACACATGAAACCATACAATCTGCATTGTATATGTATTTAAATGTTTGTTACGCTATCAGACCAATCAGTGTACAGTTTAATGATTGATGTATGCACATGAGTTGAAATATAAATTAGTCAGTTTAATATCTGCTTCATATGAGCATCTTCTGTGGACAACTAAACACATTTTGTTATACAATAAAATAAAGAAAAACTTTGGTTAGACAAAAAAATAAAAAATAAACAACAAACAACACACAAACATGCAGTAGACAAAATTGTATGTGCATAAAGATGATAAGGGCAAGCAATAGAAAGTTGTTGTGACTGTGAGAACATAACTTGAGTGTACAATCATCTTTAATGTGCAATTA
Organism: Sinonovacula constricta; assembly: GCA_007844125.1. NCBI lineage: Eukaryota > Metazoa > Mollusca > Bivalvia > Cardiida > Solecurtidae > Sinonovacula > Sinonovacula constricta. The sequence goes on along the minus strand of CM017572.1, from coordinate 43,754,926 downwards.
ATTAGCCCTGATCTAGGGTACAGTTGCTACCATTGCTACCTGTAGTTACCTGTAGTTACCTGCAGATGAATGACAGTGTTGTCATGTTCAGTCTGCAACTATAGACATTGGCTATAATACCTTGGAAGTATTTCCCTGTTTCAAATTATACTAGTACATGTACTAGTAGTCTCCCTTGTATGTATGTATTTTCATGATATATAACAAATAATCTTATTTTTAAGGACCCACCTTCCTCTTAAAGAAGAGGGTACATAAAGCTTATAGTTTTGCTTATGTTGTTGGGCTGCTGGCTTGTAGACCTCTTTGTTTCTAATCAATAACTAAAGATTGTCTGAAACCACAGTCCTTAAACTTCAGTATAAACATTTGTTATGATGAGCACATGTACCCAATTGTTTTTTGAGGTCAGTAGCACACAGGTTAAGGCTACATCAACCTTAAACACATTTTTGTTTCTGAGCAATATCTAGACAGTGCATTAGCCCACAATCCTTCAACTTTGTATTGAATTTGGGATCAGCACGGCAAGGTCAAATGATGTATTGTGATTTTGACAGTTTTATTTACGCCTACTATGTATCTCAAGTGCTCACATGCACTGCCATGAAAAATATGAAATATGTAAACTGTTTGCCACTAACTGATTAAATAAACCAGTTTATGCAAACAGAATTAGACAACATTATAGGAACTGCCCATGTCACATTGACCTTTAATAGGATGACTTAAAGGTCACTGTGATCCTCAGTTTGGTAGTTGGTTCCATTCGATAACTACAGATTGTCTGAACCCAAAAAACTCAAACTTGGTTTGGACATTAATTCTGACAAGAAGCCAGCTCCAATTTGTTTCGGGTCAGAGGCTTAATGGTAACAGCAACATTGAATCAGCAGGCAAAGGTCAATGTCACAGTGACAATCATTAGGATGAATAAAGGTCACAATATGGTCTCTGATCAATAACTATTGGCTGTATCAATCCACAATCATCAAACTTGGTAGGGACATTGTTCATATAGAGTAGTGACCCACTTTGGTTATGGGGTCTGGGAGTGAAACCAGGTAGCATAGGGACATGTTTCACAAACAACATTTAAAATTATTAACTTCTTTCCATTGTAATTTTCATACACTTTACCTCATTGCTTATCCATTTCTTCTACATATGATTATATGTGCATGTTGAGTTTGAATCATTCTAAATAGGTCCAACAAATGAAAAATTCATATTTTTTCAGTAACTATTAATTTGATCATGCCTTAAAAAGAGGCTACAGATTCTTTCTATGGCCTTTTCTTCAATAAGAAAAAATCATGGAAAATGTTTGACAAAGCCACAAAAACTGTGGTTCAGTGCCTGAGGAACATTGATTTATTCTACACACATCTGTAGAAACCTTACTATTTGAACAATAGCATGCCCATCAATACCTTTAGTTACCCTGTGTATATATAAAAACATCTAGTATCTAGTAACTATACAGTTTTTTCTCCTGAGGATTCCAACACGATAGCGATACAGCAGCCTGGTTAACATATGAAAGCCAGGAGTGTAAGAGAGAACAAGGTACTACAGTACCTATAGCAAGAGCCTTGGTCTTCACTTTAATCACAACTCTAGAGATGAAAACACTGAAATGAGCTGTTTGGGTATGTAAGTTTTAACTTCTAAGTGATTAAAGGTATACAAATAATGGTCAATCAATTGTGCAATTGATTGGAAAGCAGGAATGTCTTCAGCTGCAAAACAAACACCTCTTTTTAATGTAGATTTTATATCGAGACAAAGACATGAATCACAAACAACTGATTATAGAAATTGTTATGTTAAAGTTTTTAAAAAAAGACACAGCACATGACAGGAATATATCTTGAACTGGTCAGATCTCTGACTGTTCTATTCAATAAAAAAAAATCAAGACAACATTTTTAACATATCAAAAGCATCTCAATTTACTTTCAGTACCTGAGGTGCTTTGATTTTGCAGATTTCTGTAGAAATTTACTATAAAACCAATACTGACTTTTATGCCAACTTATTTCTGAAGTATCACAATGAATCTTATTACTGTATATTTCCTTTATTTCTTATCTACTACCTGTTCAGGGTTTTCCTTTTGAATTCCATTTAGCGGTAGAGCTGCAGTGATTATTTACCTGTAGAATCTATGAGAGAGTGTAAGAGAGGGAGTACTTACATAGTGAGCCTAGACCTGTACTATGTTCATAGCACAGTTCTGAGAGCTGGGAGCCACTAGGAACCACACAGTCTGTTATATCTATAGAGAAGTAGATTCTATCAGTCTGCTTATGTTGTCACAGTTGCAAAAAATCTAAGGATCTTCCTGAGAATTTTGGTTGTTTTTCGTGTTTTTTAGTCCCCACATCTTAACGACTTGATTTCGTGCTAGTGCATAATTGTTTCAGAAGGTTTCCAAGGGTTTTCGTGCAGAACACATTTCAGCTTGGTGCTCGATTGATGTCTGTTTTATGAAGTGTGTGTGGTGAGACTAGTGGCAACACATGAGAATGAAGATGGATTTATTAATGAAGGCTTGTTTTAATCAATTGACCATTGTTAATTGAAAGGATATGCAGATAGGGAAGTGTAAATAGGAATTGGTGGGGCAAATTCGAAGGAAATATTAGGTGAGTTTTACATACATAAATACTGGTAAAAGATGAAAATTATTGTTATATGCATCATGTAGTACTGTACCTTAACAATTCCTGCATGATATAGTTGACTCTATGTGCCAAAATGGCAGAAAGGAATACTGTCAAAATTAATAAAAATTTGGTGATGTTTAAAGTATTTAATTAGTAAAATTAATTGTATGTTTTGTAAAGTTAAGACTAAAAAGTAAACCAGTAATGAGTTATGGCACTATTCCACTAAGGCTTTGTATATGTGTCTTGGAACACAATTTATTGTATCTGTAATTAGCCATTCTATGTTCAATTTTAATTTTATGATAACTACGTTTCCTCAGTTAATATCAATAGAATCCCATTCATGTTACATCAATCTATTTTGTATGTATTTTTTTATTTTTTTATTTTGTTGGGTTGGTTGGTTTTCATTTTGGACATTTGATGGGTTTTTTCTTATTATGGGCATCACTCAACTGCATAATATGTATAGTTTCTGTTCACCTGTGTATAAAATCAATATTTCCAGTATGTACATTGTACCTAACAACTTCACTGGGGAGTGGAATATTCAGCCCAGTGGTGACAGTACTAGCTGCTTTACTCTTCACCAAGAGGTTCAATCCTTAGAGCCAAAATAATATTCTTACCATGTTATGTATCAGGTTGTAAGTCATTAGATCATACTTTTAGTAGACTGAAGCTAGGAGGTGTATAGGAGATAGAATCTGCAATTTCCACTTTGTTGATTAGGTAAATAAAAAAGGTCCTATCAAAAAGATCTTTAAATTTTATCTACCAGTAGACAAAGGCAAACAAGGTAAATGCAAATGTAACAAAAACACAGAGACGAGACATAACACACATAAAGAAAAACCATCAGTTACCGCCTTGGAACGGTCAATCGGCAAAAGGGCCAACTGGGGTGCTTAAACCTGGTTTGTGGAGCGTTCCAACCTCGCACTTCCTGAAGGTTTTTCTAGCAAACAAACAGTGTAAATAACAACATCCTGTCAAACTAACAGTAAACACCTGCATCGGGAGTTAAAACGGATACAATAAACTAATATACATACATAATAACTAGTAATAAAATAAACTATAAACATATGTACAGTAGATAAAAGCCTCGGCAACGTAAAAATAAAAATTCCAAACGAGAGATTCCTACTGACGGTTTTAAGAATGGCACTGGTATATCAGTAACCTTGCTTACGAACTGAAGTAGAGCAATACAAAGAAGTACAAGAAAGTTGTTGATGTGAAGCATCAAAGGCAATGCAAAACTGGGACAGGTAAACAGGTTAAAGCAATATGGGAGAAAGTAACAAACACATATTTAAAAAATTATGTTTTTTATTAGATGTTTTTCAGTATACTATAATAGAATAAATTATGTGTAATGATAATTCCTGAGATAGGTTTGAAACAAAATAAACAGCAAAATCAAACACCAGTTAAAGTTTTTTTTCTTACATATGTAGAAAAAAGTTACCAACATTATTACAATATAAAACTTATGTGTACAAGCAGAAAATGCACATGTGCTGCAGCCTCACATTACACAAATTATTACTGTTAAGGTAGTATTTATGGTATGTTTTTCTTTCTCTGTATATGAATTTTTATTTTCAAAGTTCTGTATGTAAGCATATTTGTATCTGGATTATGTGTACAAAGAACAATGTTTTTTATTTCCTAAACTTACTCCACTTCACATATTTAAAGTGAAATGGATGAAGATAATTACGCACTGAACTGACATTAAGAATTAAACTTCACAAAAGTTGCTGTCAAGTGACAGGAAGCATGTCATTTTAAATACTACAAAATATTATATGACTTATTATGAAAAGTAATATTTTTAAGTATAAAAGATGGATACTGCTATTTAGTAAATCAGTGTGTATGAAAGCAATAATCAGTCTAAACATATTCTGTTTTGTTCATGCAATAAATGTTATGGACAAGGAATAAAATCTCATCTCAAGGATCTGTTTTTTTAGAAAGTTCACTAATTAGATCACATAATTTTTTATACAAGTTTCATTGAGATTCCGTCTATAAGTGTCTCGCTCCAGCGCATCACCAATGACAAGATCAAAAAAGAATTTCAACATATGCTTAACATTCACCCAACTCTGTACCAAGATTCAAGTATATGTGTATACAGATAAGAAATTTGTTGCCATTCAAGCCAAAAACACTCTTCCTGTTGTACAAAAGGTAGTTCAATTTACAATTTCCATATGACCCTGCAATCAAACATTTAGATATAATACTATTGTACCAATTTTGACCTATGTCATGGGTTCAAACCCTGGCCGGGTCAAACCAAAGATTTTAAAGTTGGTAGTAGTGGCTTCCCTCCTAACATTCATGGCAAAGAGGAAAGCATTATGCCTGACTCGTCGGTGACAGTATAATGGACCAGCCGAGTTCAGTCCCTGGGCACCTCATACGTGCCACTGTGCAATAATGATAAAAATGTTGCTGCACAGTATCGGCAAAAATGCCGGCAAATCCCATCCCAATATCTAAAATTTGATGTGTCACATTGCACTTTGAATTGTAATGTGTCATCTTAGTTGTGTCATAGTTTGAAACATTACAAGTGCATTTTTTCTTGCACATGTATACTCATATATTGTTATTTGCAATCTGGGCTACTAAAGTGCTGTATCACCTTATATTGTTGATACAAACAGAGAGAAAAGCATGAAGCATTGAATACCTGATAATAGGTTTTTTATGCAGGTTTACCAGACCTTCAGATAGTGAAGAACATCCCTTGGGGCTTTTCCTTGATTGATTGGATGTTACTATCTTTAGTGAAGCTAACTTCATCATCATGTTGATTAACAAGTGAACTTGTAATTTTAACACAGGGGACGCTCATGGCTGAGCAATTAGAGGTGCCATCTTGTAACTTCTCATCGCTCGCTATGTGGGTTCAAGTTTCAGCTGGAATAAGAATTTTCATGTGGGGAGATACGCTGTGCACTGGTGGTCCTAACCAGACACAATTCTGGGGTCTTCTGTCACCAATAGTTCCGGATGTTGTCAGCATCACCATAATTGTGTCTAGGAGATGTAACAAAAAAAACAAAAAAACAAAAACCTTGAAAGCATTCTGGAGACATATAAGTACTTTTGAATTACTCTCTGAGCCAAGCAATCGGTGCTACATGTTCATTTTTTTTAAATACTAATTCACACTGTTGTATATCATTGAACTGTTCATGAATAAAATATGTTAATTCCGGATTCTTAATGCATGCACAGTTTTATGAGATTCAAGGTTCTTGGAGCTTCACATGTCTTAAATAACTAATAACCTGATGAACACTTTAGATGTTCCCAATCTAAATACAGCAAAATAAAATACACTTATATCATAAAAATGAAAGGTCAGTGGCAATATTTTGTATTGGTAAGAGAAATTCAGAAAAACAAAACAGTGAACATGACAATATCCATCTGGGTCTAGAGGTCAAGGTCATAGAGATCATGGTTGTTTGTGATGGCTTATAGCCTTGCATAATGAATGATAGGTGTTATTGTGCAGGTTTACCAGACCTTCAGATAGTGAGGCACATCCTTTGGGACTTTTTTCTTGATTGATTGGATGTTGCCTATCCTAAGCTAACTTCATCATCATGTTAATTAAGGAGTGGACTTGTAATAGTATCTCTAACATTTTAAGCACAAATTGATTAGAACTAGGTAAATAGGATTTCACTTGGCAATTGTAAATGTAAAATGCTGTATACAAAATGTGCTTTGGTATACATTTTAATTGATTGGAGTATATTAATTGGAGTATAGCTATATAACTTGATGTTTTGATTAATTTTTAAAGATGCAATGATCTTTTTATTTAGCATTTAATTGATGTTGTTTGCACCAAATGCCAAAACAATGTCGGTCAATTTTTGTTTGCAGCTAAAGCTTTCTCCTTATGGAGGTATTTCAGTTGATATTCTGTTCATCAATGGTACTAGCCTGACCTTTGTTTGGGGCTCATGTTCCATCAATGATAACTGCTCAATGCCAATATTATCATAATTGGGATGGTGGAATGTTAAAAAAACAACAAAAAAAAACAATAGATGTGTATTGGAGTTGATTCATATGGCTCACTTAAAAAATGACCCAACTTGTACACAAAAGGTAGAGTGTTAGCCCAAGGTTCAGGAGGCTTGGGTTTACGCCAAAGTCATTGAAGATGGTAGTGGTATAGCACCCTTGCTAATGAGAAAATAAAGGTAGTTCCACCACTGATCAGCCTGGTGTTAGAATAATGTGACTGTGTGTGCTATCATTCCAGCTGTTTATGGTACATTGTATTCTATACACAGTGATGACAGATATATATCTGATTCTAGACACTCTCTCCAGATAACTGAAATGGTGTTTGTATGATGATAAACCCAACAAACTAACAAACAAATCAATAAAAATGTTCTTTTTCTCACAAAATTTAGTTTCAGTGATAAAAGAACACAGACATGTAATGTATGGGGCAGCCCAGGCAGTATATGCAACTGAAGTTTTGGGTGTTGTTTTCTTTCTACAAATAGAAAAAAAAGTACACAAAGTAAATCAATTGAGGGTTCACCTGCCACCAGCAAGGGTCAATGGTAAAATACTTATAAGCACAGTTTGTGCAGTTAAAGGAGCCTTTCCCTCGGGAAGGCTGCTGGTCTCATGATTATGGTCATTCCAGGTCATTAAGGCAATTATGGTATTTGTTCACTGTTGCTATATGCTCACAGCGCTGGAAAAATGGAAGACTATACTAACTACCGGACCTGGTAGCGCAACTGATTGAGCGTCAGCTCCCAGTACAGGAGGCCCCAGGTTCAAGCCAGGGCCGCAACATACTGAAGTTATTTAAAATGGTATATATGGCTAATTATACTGTAAGGGTAGTTTCATGTCAGCTGGCCTGTTGTCAGGATAATGTGGCTGTGTGTGGTATCATACCAGATGTTCACTGCATTCTATACAAACTAGGTTTTTCATATTTAAAGGGGAGAAAAACTTTATTTTTCACTAGTGAATAAAAAAATACTTTTCAACTTTATTGCGTTATTTCATTTTTGTTATATGAATTTTTATTGCTTTTGTTTGTGAGATAAAGATTTAGCCTCTTAGTTGGAATAATTTTCCTTTAACTTATTGACAAAGGTGGTGCTTAATTGCCAAATACAGGCTGAGACCATAGTCAGGTCAAACATATAAACTCCATTTCTACTGACATAAAATGTATTTTAAACCCTATCCACCTCTGGACAACCTGAAAACGTATATCCAGTGATTTGGGGCTCATATATAAGCATGTGGATGACATTTTCTTAAAGTTGTACATGTACCTGCCCGGATATATGAATAATTTTGGTAGTGTAAGTTGCCTTGGTGAAAGAAAGTTTTGGTGTATGTACATATATACAGTGATGAACATTCCCAGTATTTTAAGGTGGTCGATTGGACATTTTATTTGCTAAACCAACCTTTCCTGCAAAACATGGACCAAACAGCTTATGAAATCAGCCTTTTCACAACAACAACCACTGACTGATGTGGGTGGATGTTACCCCCTGATGTGTACTTATATTGGTTAAAAAAGTTATTAATAGATATACATTTATTTGACAAAACATTCAGTTATTTATGGATGTCCAACTTCTGCTGAAAGAAAAAAACTGCTTGCTTTTTGAGAGTATTTTTTTTAAATGCAAATACATAATACATATATTTTTGTTTGTTTTTATTTACCTTTGTTCCCCCTTTAATCAAAAGCAAAATCATATTTTGGAGCCACTACATTCAAAATAATCCAGTCTGGTTTGACCTGTGTGTTTTATTTTTCTCCAGAGCAAAAGCAGTGATACAAAAACTTAAAAGTTTTTCTTCAGCTTCACTTGCCATCAGCAATGTGTTGGCACTATGTTGGTGGGTCGGCAATATGTCAGTGGGTTAATTATTCAAACATACTTAATAATGTTCCAGAAACCTTTCCTATGGGAAGGATTCCATCTACTTGGATATGGTTAAAGTAGAATATCGGCCCAACACCACAGACCGTGTGCCAGTCATAGTGTTCTTATTTGACAGTGAGAGAGCCCAAAATTTGTTCTATCAAGTTTGAAATTATAGTGAGCTTCTTGGCTGTGAGCGATGATACGAGAGGTATGAGGCAAACTTTTAGTATCATTGAAATGGAATAATAGGCACATAATTCAAATTTCATTAAACACATTTGCTTCTGTGTTTTGGAGCATTTATTGGAACTTTATGTACTTTATATGCTTAATCAATTGACTGATCTAAAGACATAACTAAAGTTATTGTTGTATTTTATGATTAATGATTTGGTTTGTTTCCCTTAGGAAAGGTGTGGACTGTCTCCTTTAGGGAGGATTTGGTCTGTTTCCCTTAGGAATGATGTGTGTTTCCCTTTGAAAGGATTTGGTCTGTTTCCCTTAGGAATGATGTGTGTTTCCCTTTGAAAGGATTTGGTCTGTTTCCTTTAGGAATGATGTGTGTTTCCCTTTGAAAGGATTTGGTCTGTTTCCCTTAGGAATGATGTGTGTTTCCCTTTGAAAGGATTTGGTCTGTTTTCCTTAGGAATGATGTGTGTTTCCCTTTGAAAGGATTTAGTCTGTTTCCCTAAGGAAGGATTTGGCCTGTCTCCCTTAGGAAGTGTGTTTCTGTTTCCCTTAGAAAGGATTTGGTCTTGTTTCCCAAAAAATGTGGCCTGTTTCCCTTAATAAGGATGTAGGCTGTATCCCTGAGGAAGAATTTGGTCTGTTTCTCTAAATAATGATTTGGTCTTTTTTCTCGTAGCATGGATTTGGTCTGTTTTGCTTTGGATGGATGGGTACTTTTCCCTAAGGAAGAATTTGGTTGATTTCCCTAGGGAAGGACTTGGTCAGTTTCCAATTATTGTTAAAATCAGTATTTTATTTCATTAAACATTTTAAGGGCATATTTGTCTTGTGTGCATACAACATAACTTCCAAGAAGGAAATTCAAGAGTGAAGTACAGTTTTACTGTCAATAGGCAGGAATACATAAACATACATGTACCTACCATATTGGCAGGGATACATATACATACATGTACCTACCATATAAGTTAGTCTTACCATGTTCTTTTTGAAAATTTTACCAATTAGGAACTTAAACCATCAATTAAATAAGAACCATCATAGATTTTTAAATTATTTAACCAATTTTTTATTTTGAATTTAATAACCAAAAAATGTCATAAAAGTGTACCTATCATTATTTTAGCATTTTTTTTGCTTAGAATAAACTATTTTAAATGTACTTAAATGTTAATCAGTAGTTCTATACATATGTAGATTTTATTCAAGAAAAAACAACAACACCTACACACCAAAACAAAAACAAATTTGTTTTGATTGCAAGTATTTACCTGGACAAGAAACACATGCCTTTGTTTACATAGACTTATACCTAATGATAAATAATGTTACATAACATCAAGAAACATTAGTGTATGTTTGTTTGGACTAAATTTTATGATCTTTTACAGGAGGCTGGGAATCTTGCTGTTATTTCTGTAGTAATTAATTCCAACAGATCCCTACAGAGTACCAGATGTATCATTTGATTATAATCATCATCAGATAATTTTCATATAAGATAAAATGCTCACATTACTGAAGTCTTCAGTATGAATTATTCATGCAAGTTTAAAACATTGGAAGGGATTATATAATTTTGTAGTACATTTTGTGTTATTTCTCTTCAAATGAGGCATTTATCATTTTACCGCTACACAGTTGTGGTCCCTAAAGTGACATCAAACTGTTTTGATCAAGGAGGACCCCTGACAAGGCAAAATTAGTCAAGAATGCATTATAGTATTTGACCCAAATGGTCTGTAATGCACATTGAATAATGACACAAGTAATTCTCAAGTAGCTTGAGGACCTTATCATCAGAGACATTGAGCTGCTTGAATATATCAGAATTAGGCTTGGTCCTGACATTGTTGTTACTCAGGATACCAGGAGGCTTGCTGCAAGATTGAAAGAGATCTGTGTCAGTGATAAACTCAACCTTAGCCTGCTAAGCACAAATTGACCAGGTCTAGGCAAAAAGTGTAAATCCAGGTTTTTTTTCATTAATTTCGGTTCCTCATTTTCGTCTATACATCAGTAGGATGTTACAACCTTTTACACATCTTCTATGGTTGTTTTTGATCCAATAAAATAATTTCACTTAAAATCAAGATCAGTCGTGGAGTTCTTCTGAAAGATATAATACTTATCTCTCTCCCAAATACCATGTGGACATTATTTTTCAATAACCGTATGACACTTTCTTTTAATGAATCATACATTATCTTTAAAAATATATCATCGCTTGGACAGTTTTGTTTCAAATGGGTTTGCTGCTCTTGTCATTGCTTGCATTTAAGAAACCTCTCAGGAAGTGCATGGTAAGAGCTCTGTTGAACTTCTTTCAACTCACCAGTTTGTCCCTTTTTGCCGACAGACCATTCCAAGAGGTAACTGTTGCTCTTTTTTGTTGAATGACTCACCACAGATTTGTTCTCACTTTTACATTTGACTTGCATGTGAATACCTTTGTGCTGTGCCTTTTCAAATTTTAATGTATGATGCAATACTCATAGGACTGTCATATTTCCCGATTCATTTTAGTAGAACATTTTGAACAAGATAGCAATGGTAATGATATTAGTCGATGATTTGTCTTGAAAGAAAAGACACACTGTATTCCCTTGTTATATCTATAAGAAAAAACAATTTGTACTTCCCTGTTTTGTCCAGAATGAAAAGACAACCATAACTCCTCTGTGTTGTCCTGGAAACATGCTCTTTTTGACTGTTAAGTCCTGAAAGATAAGACAATTTTCACTCCTGTGTTAATTCATGCAAGGAAAGACAACAAAAAACGTCTCTCCTTTGTCCAGTAAAGATAGACATTTATTCTTAAGGAGTTGACAGATAAATATCTTGTCTCATTTATATCAAAGATTAATCAGGGCTTTGTCTGTCAAGCAACACATCATGGATAGAATACTCCATTCATCAATAGATTCTGACAAAAGGAGTGTCCTATGAAAAGTGGTGGTGGGTGGGGTTTGGGGTTGAATCAAGATCCATTCAACTTAATCGCAGTAAATACTAGTTATATATACACAGTAAGGAACCCTGACTTTGACCTTTATCAGTCAACAGACAAAATTTACTTTAAAAGCTTAGTATTTTTTAAGTCCTTGTATGTGTTTTCACAACTCTACTTGTTTATCTGGTCCTCACGCCCCCATCCTGCTCCCTGCTTGTAGCATACTGAACAGGATCTGCACTATTTGTTGTCAATACTCCAGCAATATGCCTTTCGACCTTGTAATGACATTTTTTGCCCATAACTTTCGAATTGTGAATTGTTTCTTAACATTGTAGGGGGCTCAGTCTAGCTTAAAAGATCGTGGATGCAACCATTCACACCAAGGCAGCATACACTAAACATGTGGAAACATAGCACTGTTTGTCTCCAACAGGTCTCAGCTGATTATTGCAAACACATTGTGCAACATTGTATAATACTTGGCATACCAGTTACTTTCCAGACTCAGAGGATGGTGGGCTCTTGGAATCAAAGTATCAGATAAATTTGTTTCATTAGTTGCAGTTAAGGGCATAGGCAGCAGCCTGAGCCAGGGATGCTGAATGCAGCCACACTGGTTGCAGCCATGGCCATGGTAACTGGCATTGTGGGACTTCTGTCAATATTCCAGTAAAGAGTAATTCTTTACACCTTAGTTGGACAAATGACCTTACATTGGAAAAAAATTCAGAAAAAAAAACTAAATTAAAGGAAATTTTCAAAATATTTAATTTTTGAAAAAGTTCATAGTTTAAGATGTCTTTGTCGAAAAGTGACTGAGTAATAGTTTGTTTGAAATATGTTGCACACATCTTCTTTTTGGACTTATGTCAAACTCTAAATTGGGAATTGTTTTGTAAAATGTGCTGAAAAGTATACTAGTCCCATTGAAAATATGACCTAGAACAGATCAAATTGACAAAAACAGCACAGTAATGAGTCCCCAGATGGTTCCTGGAGGAAACATTGAGGCTCATTACATCATATCACATGTACCACATGTGCCACATTTCACTGCATGTTGTATTTCTAAGTGCTCTAGAGGTTTGTTTATTTATCAATTTGATGTCTGTTAAGTGTTGCATTTTCACAATCACATTTGCATCTAGTTTAAACAGGCTGGTCATACTTTACGTAAGTAAGTGGTGATTCTGCTACAAGAGTGTAACTGGGACTTTACCTTTTGTCACATCTTGTCATGAAAATATGTAACTCTACTTTTTGTGTCACTTTGAATAGTTGGACTTTGTTAGCTCAGCTGCATTAGTGAGTCGCAGTAATGTTGTATGATCTGCTAATGCAGCAAATACAAACAACATTATAACCAGATTGAATGCCAATGGTTGACCAGTAAGAATCATTGTACTTGACAACCTCTTCCTGCTGACCTGCAGTGCATGAATGGTTCTATTTGTCAGGTCCCTCATTAATTAGTGAAAACTGGAAATTGCCATTGTGGTTGCAGCAGTGGTGTTGATGGTTCTCGTGGAAGTAGTGTTGGTGCTGTTGTAGGGTTGTAGAGGTAGTGGTGCTAAGGGTGATAGTGATAGTGCTGCTTATAGTTATAGTGGTGTCATCTTTGTGGGGATGAGGATGGGAATGGTGGTTGTGATGCTTGGTAGGATGGTTGTTGTGATGATGCTGGTGGTCACGATGATGCAGTTTGTGGGGCAATTTCACAAACCACTTGCCAAAACTAACAAATCACTTTTCTTACTTTGCATGTTCTGTATGTTGCACCATACACCTGTGCACCTGTCATCCCTTCTCCATTCTGTTGGTATAGGAACCCATTTTCACTGTAGTAGAGAGAGATATGGTCTAGTTCTTGTTACATTCAGGACCCTCACAGGAACCCATTTTCACTGTGGTAGAGATATGGTCCAGTTCTTGTTACATTCAGGACCCCACAGGAACCCATTTTCACTGTGGTAGAGATATGGTCCAGTTCTTGTTACATTCAGGACCCCCACAGGAACCCATTTTCACTGTAGAAGAGATATGGTCTAGTTCTTGTTATATTCAGGACCCCCACAGGAACCCATTTTCACTGTGGTAGAGATATGGTCCAGTTCTTGTTACATTCAGGACCCCCACAGGAACCCATTTTTACTGTGGTAGAGATATGGTATAGTTCTTGTTACATTCAGGACACCCACAGAAACCCATTTTCACTGTGGTAGAGATATGGTCCAGTTCTTGTTACATTCAGGACCCCCACAGGAACCCATTTTCACTGTGGTAGAGATATGGTCCAGTTCTTGTTATATTCAGGACCCCCACAGGAACACATTTTCACTGTGGTAGAGATATGGTCTAGTTCTTGTTACATTCAGGACCCCCACAGGAACCCATTTTCACTGTGGTAGAGATATGGTCTAGTTCTTGTTACATTCAGGACCCCCACAGGGACCCATTTTCACTGTGGTAGAGATATGGTCCAGTTCTTGTTACATTCAGGACCCCCACAGGAACCCATTTTTACTCTGGTATAGATATGGTCCAGTTCTTGTTACATTCAGGACCCCCACAGGAACCCATTTTCACTGTGGTAGAGATATGGTCTAGTTCTTGTTACATTCAGGACCCCCACAGGAACCCATTTTTACTCTGGTAGAGATATGGTCTAGCTCTTGTTACATTCAGGACACCCACAGGAACACATTTTCACTGTGGCAGAGATATGGTCTTGTTCTTGTAACATTCATGACTGGCACCTAACTGATCGTCATTGTATGCACTGCCTTGCTTGTACATTGATAGACATGCCAGTAATACTCAACTGACAGTATGATCCTGATGGTACAATTGTTCTGGTATACATATATGCAGAATTTGCAATATTTATTGAATGTTAAATGAGAGCAGCCCAGGCTCCTATGTTGACAGACATGACAGTACTACTGACAGTATAGTATTATAAGTAATATTGTATTTACAGAACTGAGTTTAACCTTAATGTGGCAGAAGTCGTTTAAGTAATACAATTAATTGACAATATCACTTTACTTTGAATTATCCGAGTGCAAATAAGACAGAAACTATTTTGATGCCAATATGACTCAATTTGTCTTGGCAGAGGACGTATCAAATGACAGGGACCTACCTAGAATGTACAGTATATTACATGCACATGTCAAGCAGACCTGGTAGAACTATTGATGATGTTGGCTCCAGGAAGGGAGGTTCTGGGTTGGATCCCTTGTCACACCATATCATAGTCATTATGATAATAACTCTTTTGCTAATGCTCAAACAAATAAATGCAAGGGTAGTTTGATGACTGGTTGGAACAGTGTCATGGTAATGTGACTGGGTGTGATATCATGTCAGGTGTTTATGGCATGCTGTGCAAAGTAAAGGTAGCATTATATTTGCTTCAAGTGGACATCATCTTCAAATAACTGAAATTATGTTGGTGGGATGATAAACCCCAAATAAAAAGCAAAAACAAATATGTATTTCATTTTAAATGTGTCATAGCAATTGAGAAAGATTGGCATAACCCGAGAGTTTGTGACTGTATTGATAAAAATAAATATGTAAAGCAATCATACTAAAAAAAACACAACAAAGAGTAAAATACAAGGTTACAAATGTATTGAATTTTTTAATGTTATTTAGTAAAAGTAATTTTCTTCATTTAAATATACCATCAAATGCTCTCTTTATCATCGGTCAGGCATTTTCTTTCCAACTGCAGTTTGATGTCATTGGCAGTTTTATACATTAAACTTTTCATCAGGTGACATAAACAACAATACAACTGGAAATGTTTGCTGATTTAACTGGAAAAACTTTTTATAGTAAATCACTATCCAGACTTATATATCGTTTTCCTACTTTATGGCATTTAGGTTTGCAGGTTTATCATTTTCCTACTGAATGGCATTTAAGTCTGCTAGTTTATCATTTTCTTACTGAATGGCATTTAAGTCTGCTAGTTTATCATTTTCTTACTGAATGGCATTTAGGTTTGCTAGTTTATCATTTTCTTACCGAATGGCATTTAAGTCTGCTAGTTTATCATTTTCTTACTGAATGGCATTTAAGTTTGGTGGTTTATCATTTTCTTACTGAATGGCATTTAAGTCTGCTAGTTTATCATTTTCTTACTGAATGGCATTTAAGTCTGCTAGTTTATCATTTTCTTACTAAATGGTATTTAAGTTTGGTGGTTTATCATTTCCCAACTAAATAAAATTTAAGTATGCTGGTTTATCATTTCCCTACTGAATAAAATTTAAGTTTGCTGAATGATATTTTAGTTTGCTGGTTTATGATTTCCCTACTAAATGACATTTAAGTTTGCTGGTTTATTATTTCTTGACTGAATTATATTTTAGTTTGCTGGTTTATGATTTCCCTACTAAATGACATTTAAGTTTGCTGGTTTATTATTTCTTGACTGAATGATATTTTAGTTTGCTGATTTATGATTTCCTTACTAAATGACATTTAAGTTTGTTGGTTTATGATTTACCTACTAAATGACATGTAATTTTGCTGGTTTATTATTTCTTTACTGGATGGCATTAAAGTTTGCTGGTTTATCATTTCCCTACTAAATGACATTTGTGTTTGCTGGTTTATCATTTCCCTACTAAATGACATTTATGTTTGCTGGTTTATCATTTCCCTACTAATTGACATTTATGTTTGCTGGTTTATTATTTCATACCTGAATGACATTTAAGTTTGCTGGTTTATTATTTCATACCTGAATGACATTTAAGTTTGCTGGTTTATCATTTCATAACTTAATAACATTTAAGTTTGCTGGTATAGCATTTCTGTACAAAATGAGGCGAGTTGTTCTACCCAGATGTGTCTTGGGTTTTCCTCCATTTAAATAGCTGAACATTACTATTATCATGATTGGTCACTGCAGTGTATTTCATAACGAAATATAGACACAATAATGATACAGCATCAATGAACCTCAAACCTTCTTTGCCCCAGGAGTATTGGTTGACATCTGCATCATAATAGTATATCAACAAAACAGAACTACAGTCCAATTAGGAGATGCCGTCTGATGTGCTATCAAAATTAATGGAGAGTTACATGCTATCAGTTGCCTGACTGTTGATATCCATGAAAAATGTGAACTAGTAAAGGCAATGTCAGATACATTTGGATAATTGACAGACTGGTATAACTTCTAATTTAAGACAAGATAAAGATTTACCTCAAACCAATCGGGGATGCTGGATGATTTATAGTTAATATTTCTGGACAATGATGATTTAATATGATAGGTCTACATGGATATTCTGGAGTCTTACTTAATTGTGTGCATATAAAAAATGTTAATATTGCTCGTGTATCATTTTCCTATCGAATGGCATTTAAGCCTTAAATAATTGAATAAAGTCTCTTGTGAGAGATTCCATGATGATCCATTGCCAATAAACTGCCTGCTTGTAACTACATGCCCCCCTGGAGACTTTATAATGGCCAGCATTCCCTAATAATAATGCATCAACAGAATTAAATAGAGACTAATAACGATATGCATGTTGCCCTATAATTGATATCAATAATACAAAAAAAATGTAAGCTTGTTTTAATGTTTTAGTTAGCTGATGTTTCATAATAATGAAAATAAATGTGTAGGCTAGTAAATGATATTAGTGCTTCTTGTCTGATATATGATAAATAAATTAATGAGTTACATGCAGTGAATCAGCTCTTTAAGGACTTTCCTGTCTTATGAAATGATCAGTTCATTAATTTAAAATAATGGACAATATAGTTAAGATTATTGCTACAAGAAGTAAGTGCTATAAGCTCTCAAATGAGTTAAATTTAATTATTTGCTTAAAAAACTTCAATGGACAAGAGAATATTTTGCTTATGAAAAGAATACAAAATCAATGAATAGTCTACAGATACGTGATCTTTCCTTGGTCCCAAAGAGGGAGACTTGGGCTCCCAGAGAGGGAGATTTAGAGTGCCAGGGAGGGAGATTTCCATGAATGCGCATTAAATTGACTATGTGGCTTATTTCTTTTTGTAAAACAATATTTTTGTCTTTTTTTTCAATAATCATAGTAATTTCAGTGATAAATGTGTACTTTTTGGTAATGGTTAACAGCAACACCACAATTATGAGCATGGTGGGTAACAACACAATATACAATGCATATACACAAAAATACTAACAGTGCTAAAACTGCCCCATCAAACAATTCTCTTACCCTCCCCTTCCCTCAGCATGTACTTAGTGTAACATTTCTACTAAATGGGACTTTTACATTGTCCATGATTGAATAAAACCTCTTTTGAGAAATTCAATAATGATTCAGTTCCCGTGGCCCACTGCAAGGTTGGAGTATTTGATTAAGGCAATCATATCCATCATAATGATGCATCATCAATATTGAATAGAGGCCAATTAGTAGATCCAGGTTGCCCTAAAATTGATAAACATAAAAAAGAAAGAATTTGTAAGCTTGCCAATGTTGAAGTTGCCAAATATTGCATGTAAATAAAAAGTCTGGATGGTAAATGTTTTGTATTGCCCTTTAAAGACGTATCCTGGAATAAGTTGTTGCGCGGAGAAATTGATCAAATTTTGCATGAATGTACTATGGGATATGAGAAATACAAAACAAAGCTCAAAAGTATGGGTTGGCATTCTCGTTTTTATTTTATATCTATTTTTAGAATATACCTATATGTCATTTTTTCTAAAAAATATTAAGAAAGTGAATACCTTCATAAATTGTATTTTTTTATGTAAAGAGCGCACAATCATGGGAAACATGTTCAGATACTTCTATAGGTTATATTATTATTCAAAAAAGGTCAAAACTTGACTTGACAATGATAAACATGGCAAGAAAAATATTTTCATTATAAACCGGAATGGAAAAAAAATTTGAAAGAATCCCTAAAAATGACACATTTTTATTTCTAAAAAAATATCATGCGCGGAGAATTTAACAATTTTTGGGGTACACATGTATTATTGTTCTTAAAAGGTTTTCATGGAAAAAAAACAATACCTTGCCCCGCTAACTTACTGGAAAAAGGGCATTTATTATCTCCCTTTATTTTCAGAAAAAAACCCTATTTCACTCATTTTATATTTTTTCATATACAAAAGCTTAAACATTGGTACAAATCATTTGAGTTAATCACTTTATATGTCATAAGAAACCTAAAATGCTTAAACATATTGCAGTTTGACTTAATTATCATTTAAATAGACATAAAAAAGCAATAAATTCTATTTTTAGCTTGTCCGAAAAAATACATCAAACCATATATATTTTTTTAACTATAAAACATCTAGCACATAGAAATTAATAATCTTTCCTGTATACACAAGCTGTCATCTATACTTAGTTTTGATGTAAACAAAATGTATTCCTTATAATGCTTGTTATAGAGAAAAAACAACATTCATTATCTCACACCAATTAAAAAAATCTCCCATATTTTCAATATTTATACATAGCATTGCCATAGTATTGATACTATTCATTTTAAATAACCAATAATGATGCTATAGGAATACTTAATTAATTGAAAAAAAAACATGTGTAAGACACAAGTATTAACTAATCACACCCTTTAAAGAGACATAAAAAAGACATAACTTCTATTTTTTGCCATAGGCCAGAAAGTCAGAAAAATACCTGTATAAACAGATGCATTTCATCTATATGAATAAATCTAGCTCATAGATTCTTATGATTTCTTATGTATACATGACCGCTTTACATACTAAGTGGTCATGAAAAAGGAAAACATTAGCAAGCTGTTTTTAAGAGAAAAGAAACATGGACAAAGTCACATTTGATATTATAAGCAACCCAAATTACTAAATAAATATTATACAGCTCAGCATACCATACAAACATTTTGTGTAGAAATCAATTTCAATGTAAATGAACAGTCCAGGTTGAAAAATATTATAATTTTATACCTAATGCTGACTTGAGGTTGATGTCAAATGCTTTCGGACCCTTGGGTTTTCTTCTGTGACGCTTGTTGGTCTCCACTACGTTGATTATTCCACACGCACAGTCTATATACAGGAGGGATCCAAAGCAAGTTTCCTTGGTAATGTTATTCAACACAAGGTTTCCTCCACACTCACAACATACTAACTGTGATGCCAAATGCCCAAGTTCAACAATCCGTCGGCCATCTCTCCACGAAGGCGTATTTTCTACATTAGTGTCAACACTGATCGAATCCGGAAATGGAATGTCCTAAACACAATTAAAGTCACTATCGTCAGTATTTGTGGTTTTTGCAACATTTGATTTCCCAAAAAACTGTATGTTATCTAAGCTCCTTGCTCGCTTCTTTGAAATAAATCCACTCGTTCGCGATCGCCGATGTTCTGACATCATGACATTGTAAATTAATCGAACGCTGTATGTTTACGAAAATAGTCCGAATAACTAGTCAAGTTGAGGAATTGTCTAATGAATCCAACGGAGAAACTAAGTATATGGGAATTAGAAGCCACTTGAAGCTGCGCACAACAATGCGCATTGACCTTTACCGGAAACGCCTTTAATAGATACCAATGAAACAATTGTGAGGTCGGCGCCGTGTGCCGTAAAACCCCAAAAAACAAAAACAATAGTGAGGAGTTGTAAGTTACCTGACGTTTGATTGCTATACATCCCACCTGAGCTAGGTAAGGTGATGCCAGCTCCCTTTGGATTTTTATTAGTCTTATATAATTTTAAATTTTAGGCAAGAGAAATGATTTGCTGCTAACCTTGTAGGTCCACTCACAAGAGGCAGGATGTTTTATAGTTAATATTAATTTTCTTGGAAAAAAGGTGAACTAGAAAATGCTGTAGCTCTCACTGGATACTCTGGAGTCTTACTGAATTGTTTGTATATAAAATGTTATATTGCTAGTTAATCATTTTCCAAGCAAATTGCATTAATTGAATAAAGTTTCCTATGAGATAGTTTATGATGATCCAGTAGGAGTTAACTGCCTTCATGTACCATCTACACCCTCTGGAGAGTTTGATCATTGGAAGACATCTCTATCATATTGATTCATCAACAATATTAAATGGAGACCACTAGGGAGCTGTTCAGTCATTCTTTGCCTGAGTTTGATTCTTGGTTTGAGCCAAGGACATCAGGTGAAAAGGTCTCTCAGCTGACCTGTGAGTGTTGGTGGTTCTTATCCAGACATTTTCTTCCACCAGGTTACTGGACATTGCTATAATGACCATAAGTGTGTCATTGCCTTATAGTAAAAACACAAAACAGAAGCAATTAGGAGCTGCAGGTTGTCCATAATTAATTTTTATACAATAAAGTCAGTATGTTTTTATTCTGATTTTTAACTGCTTCATTATAGCACACCTTCTCACAATAGGTACTTCACCTGAGATAGAAGTTAAACCTATGTGATGATAGGCTCAGTAGTCCGAGGAGATATATGTCAGCCACTGTACCACTACACCACAGGTGGCCCCTACATAGTCATTACCTTATTGTTATTTATAGTTGCCTGATATTTTATATTAATAAAACTATTGGCTAGTAAGTGTTATTTACTGTCCTAGTAATCGGCGCCACAACAACACTTTTTTTTTCTATTCCTAAGTCACATTATCAGGTGAGTGCATTAATTACTCATATGCTCAAAATATTTTTTATCACATTACCTACCGCGCGAGCATGAGGTAACACTCATGCGTTACTTTTGGTAACTCACTAGTTAGTTATTGTTGTGTGACGTCATTGTCGTAGTATGACGTCATTAAGTATGTGTGGTGTATATGCCATTTCCCAATCACTTTGTTGTCGCCGTTTTATGCATTTTGTTGGACAATTTCATTTTAATTAATAAATAGATAACACTTTAGTCATGTTATAAACAAATCTGTTCCTTAGTGTGGAAAATGGTTGAGTAAAGACTGGAATTATCTTTTGTGCGGATTCTTCCAAACCGAATTACACATGTCAAGGCCAACTGTTCATACTATAAAAAGATTATGCATTGTAAACAAAAACAGCTGGTGTTTTGGTTATGTGATAAATAGAATCTAATATTCGTGGTCTTTAGGTACTGAAATTTTAAACTCGTCTGAAACGATATGAAACACTGTAGAGCGTTGTTTTGCATTGTTTCATTCAACTTGTTTAATATTTTCAGTACCTAATGACCACTCATATCAGATCCTCTATATAACTATTTTATAATCATACCATTTGAACCATTTTTATCATCATAACAATAGAGCATTAATTGTACATTGGGAAAGCAACAACAGGTTGTAATTACACAGCATCATCCAACTTCTGGGAAAATTTCCGGTCACAAGGTCACACATTCCATTTCTCCATCAATCAATAATAATCCAATCACAATACAAGAAAGCTTTGGGATTTTTTATATACCAGAAATGGTACACAATACAAGATGTCATCAAGATTAATAAGTCCAAAAATACAACATAATGCACGAAAGTTAGGTGCTTTTTATACCAAGATAACACTCAATGCAAAAAAGGTCTTTATTTTTTTTATGTTTCACTTACAAGGTACAAGAGATGATTGCAAATGTTTTGAAAAAGCATTTTTAACCCCAAAAGCAAAGTATTACATGTTATTTTAATCATTGTACAATTTCTTGTAAACTTTCAGCTATCATACACTGAACTGCTGTTGTAATCAAACAGAAAGATTGTTGGTAGGATTTTAAAGTAACTTGGCCACAGTTCTATAAATGATCATAGAACAACACAAGCTTCATATATGCATGTGTCTTTAGTTTTAGGTCACAAAAGACTATCAGCATATTGTTTATGACTAGGTTGTTGGTCTAAAATGACTGACAGACACACATTGCTTATAAAACTGCATGCACAATTCAGAGTTACACTAGGTTGTTAGGCCAAAATGACTGACAGACAAACATTGCTTATAAAACTGCATGCACAGTTCAGAGTTACACTAGGTTGTTGGTCTAAAATGACTGACAGACACACATTGCTTATAAAACTGCATGCACAGTTCAGAGTTACACTAGGTTGTTGGGTCAAAATGACTGACAGACACACATTGCTTATAAAACTGCATGCACAGTTCAGAGTTACATTAGGTTGTTAGGCAAAAATGACTGACAGACACACAGTGCATTAAAACAACTGCATGCGCAGTTAAGGGTTACACTAGGCTGTTGAGCTAAAATGACTGACAGACACACATTGCATATACAACTGCATGCACAGTTAAGGGTTACATTAGGTTGTTAGTCTAAAATGACTGACAGACACACATTGCACATAAAACTGCATGCACAGTTAAGGGTTACACAGGGTTGTTGAGCTAAAATGACATTATGATCATCAGGCTAATCAGCTCTGACCTCAATATTGACTATCATTGATATTTTTTGAAAAGATGGACATTTAAAATGATACATTTCATGATTTGTACTGTCTAAGAATTGGTGTAATGTTATAAGCAACTGTTACTTAAGCTCAAGTATAAATTAATGCAGGAATTATGCACAAATTCCCCAGAACATGTTTAGGCTGTTGTTGCATGTTTTAGATATAGGCAAACTGTTGGATACTACCATTTATTTAACCCATTTAACAAACAAACTGAACTCCTGGGTTCTCACAATCAATCCACCTCTAAAGAACCCATCACAGACAATAAAGAAGCAGTTAATAACTGTCCATTCTCTTCCTGATGAGATTATTTCTATAACAACCAGAACTCTGCCTGGACATAAATGGATCAGGGCCTAGAAAAATAGTACCAATAGTGTAAGTCCAGAGATTAATTCATAAAGAATCTGTGGTATATTTCTTACTAAAAACTAAAAAATGTCTTTAAATTTTTAACAACACTAAGAATTTTCTTAGATTAAATGGTTTTAAGATGAAAAATTATTGAATTTGCTTGTATCATTTTAGATAAAAGAAAACTTTATAGTTTAAGTCTGAAAACCCCCTAATATTGTGTATAAATCTGACCCTTCTAACTCCCTGTAGGAGCCTATCTAGTTGATAGAAAATTAATAAGAAGTACTGATTGTAGAACATGTTTTAAACTATTTACAATTAGAGACCATGATCCAGTTTCGGAGCTTATTCTGTATATTCTGGTTGGTGAAGACAGCTGGTCATCACCTATTAGTTAACGTGAATCTTATCTCATATTCTTCTAGGTATGTATTTTGTAAGGCTAAGGCAATTAGTATAGATCCAGGTCAGCCAGCTTCCTTAACTGGGGTCAGTCTGATCAGGGTCTGCATTTTGCACAAAAGCTGAGAGTTCAGTATAGTTTATTAACAATTGTATCCTAGGGCTACTAGAGGGCCTATAAGTTTGGAAATCTCAGGAAAAATGGTGGACATTGAGGAGTGTCCCTGAGGGGATTCTTACTGGGACCACATAATGACTCCATTGTCTTGATGCTCATTAACATTGTCTTGAGGAGACAGTTTTAATGTGTGTACCCACAATGTTTGATTGAGAATTATGGGATATATTGCTTCATGAACATATTTTGTCCACTTATCTACTGACAGGTCCCTAATGGGATTATTTCTTCACAGTCTAATTACCTTACTGTATGGTCAAGACAGATAGAGGATATGTGTTAATTGTGTTATGGATAGATTGCCCAACAGGTTGGAGATCTCAGGAATATGGACAAAATGAGAAATCTTCTTCTGGATGTTTGTTAGATGGTGCTTAGTAAATTTGTCTATTAGTTATGCAAGTTGCTTCAGAGTTGTATGATAGGACCTTTTTATCCCCCATAAAACTTTCTATTGTTGTTACTCATTAATACCAACATTCATCGAGTAAGTCCAACATAGCATCAGATGTAATATTTATTGTGCCAGATATGTTGCTTCTACTAGAAACATGTATTAGAATAAATATTCTGTGAATCATTTTTTATAATCTTGCTGTATATTGGAGACAAACAAGTTTACATCCATGGTCACAGCCTGAATCCAAACAGGTCTGAGAGCTTGGACAATGAAGAAGATGAGCAATGGTTGATTGTTGGATGTTTGTACAGTAGTAATTGTCTGATTGAACGGTCAGAGTTTGGACCACAAGGCCTTAAAGGAGAAGTTGGTACTACAAATATAGGCGCAATTTACAGAAAGATTGTTGGTTAGACATTTTTTTTGTTTTTGAGATTCAGAGACACATTGATGGTCATTTTAGCAAAAATAAAACATAAAGTGGATGATAATGAAATTAGATAGCAGAGGTCTGTCTTAATGTTACAGTGATATCAGAGGTCTGTCTTAATGATACAGTGATATCAGAGGTCTGTCTTAATGATACAGTGATATCAGAGGTCTGTCTTAATGTTGCAGTGGTACCAGAGGGCTGTCCTAATGTTACAGTGATTACAGAGGGCTATCTTAATGTTACAGTGATAACAGAGGGCTGTCTTAATGTAACAGTGATATCAGAGGGCTATCTTAATGTTACAGTGATAACAGAGGTCTGTCTGAATGTCACAGTGATATCAGAGGTCTGTCTTAATGTTACAGTGATATCAGAGGTCTGTCTTAATGTTACAGTGATAACAGAGGGCTGTCTTAATGTTACAGTGATATCAGAGGTCTGTCTTAATGTTACAGTGATATCAGAGGTCTGTCTTAATGATACAGTGATAACAGAGGTCTGTCTTAATATTACAGTGATATCAGAAGTCTGTCTTAATGTTACAGTGATATCAGAGGTCTGTCTTAATGATACAGTGATAACAGAGGTCTGTCTTAATATTACAGTGATATCAGAGGTCTGTCTTAATGTTACAGTGATAACAGAGGGCTGTCTTAATGTTACAGTGATATCAGAGGTCTGTCTTAATGTTACAGTGATATCAGAGGTCTGTCTTAATGATACAGTGATAACAGAGGTCTGTTTTAATGTTACAGTGATATTAGAGGGCTGTCTTAATGATACAGTGATATCAGAGGTCTGTCTTAATGTTACAGTGATATCAGAGGTCTGTCTTAATGATACAGTGATAACAGAGGTCTGTTTTAATGATACAGTGATATCAGAGGTCTGTCTTAATGATACAGTGATATTAGAGGGCTGTCTTAATGTTACAGTGATATCAGAGGTCTGTCTTAATGATACAGTGATAACAGAGGTCTGTTTTAATGTTACAGTGATATTAGAGGTCTGTCTTAATGTTACAGTGATATCAGAGGTCTGTCTTAATGATACAGTGATAACAGAGGTCTGTTTTAATGTTACAGTGATATTAGAGGGCTGTCTTAATGATACAGTGATAACAGAGGGCTGTCTATAGTAACAGTGATAACAGAGGACTGTCTCAATGTTGCAGTAATAACAGAGGTCTGTCTTAATGTTACAGTTATATCGTGATATCAGAGGGCTGTCTTAATGTTACAGTGACAACAGAGGGCTGTCTCAATGTTGCAGTAATAACAGAGGTCTGTCTTAATGTTACAGTTTTATCGTGATATCAGAGGGCTGTCTTAATGTTACAGTGACAACAGAGGGCTGTCTTAATGATACAGTGATATCAGAGGGCTGTCTTAATGATACAGTGATAACAGATGTCTGTCTTAATGTTACAGTGATATCAGAGGTCTGTCTTAATGTTACAGTGATTACAGAGGTCTGTCTTAATGTTACAGTGATTACAGAGGGCTGTCTTAATGTTGAAGTGATATCAGAGGTCTGTCCTAATGTTACAGTGATAACAGAGGTCTGTCTTAATGTTACAGTGATATTAGAGGGCTGTCTTAATGTTACAGTAATATTAGAGGGCTGTCTTAATGATACAGTAATATTAGAGGGCTGTCTTAATGATACAGTGATAACAGAGGTCTGTTTTAATGTTACAGTGATATCAGAGGGCTGTTTTAATGTTACAGAGATAACAGAGGGCTGATCACAATGTTATAGTGATAACAGAGGGGGGCTGTCTTAATGATACAGCGATAACAGAGGTCTGTCTTAATGTTACAGTTATAACAGAGGTCTGTCTTAATGTTACAGTGATAACAGAGGGCTGTCTTAATGTTACAGTAATATTAGAGGGCTGTCTTAATGATACAGTGATAACAGAGGTCTGTCTTAATGATACAGTGATATTAGAAGGCTGTCTTAATGATACAGTGATAACAGAGGTCTGTCTTAATGATACAGTGATATCAGAGGTCTGTCTTAATGATACAGTGATATCAGAGGTCTGTCTTAATGATACAGTGATATCAGAGGTCTGTCTTAATGTTGCAGTGGTACCAGAGGGCTGTCCTAATGTTACAGTGATTACAGAGGGCTATCTTAATGTTACAGTGATAACAGAGGGCTGTCTTAATGTAACAGTGATATCAGAGGGCTATCTTAATGTTACAGTGATAACAGAGGTCTGTCTGAATGTCACAGTGATATCAGAGGTCTGTCTTAATGTTACAGTGATATCAGAGGTCTGTCTTAATGTTACAGTGATAACAGAGGGCTGTCTTAATGTTACAGTGATATCAGAGGTCTGTCTTAATGTTACAGTGATATCAGAGGTCTGTCTTAATGATACAGTGATAACAGAGGTCTGTCTTAATATTACAGTGATATCAGAAGTCTGTCTTAATGTTACAGTGATATCAGAGGTCTGTCTTAATGATACAGTGATAACAGAGGTCTGTCTTAATATTACAGTGATATCAGAGGTCTGTCTTAATGTTACAGTGATAACAGAGGGCTGTCTTAATGTTACAGTGATATCAGAGGTCTGTCTTAATGTTACAGTGATATCAGAGGTCTGTCTTAATGATACAGTGATAACAGAGGTCTGTTTTAATGTTACAGTGATATTAGAGGGCTGTCTTAATGATACAGTGATATCAGAGGGCTGTCTATAGTAACAGTGATAACAGAGGACTGTCTCAATGTTGCAGTAATAACAGAGGTCTGTCTTAATGTTACAGTTATATCGTGATATCAGAGGGCTGTCTTAATGTTACAGTGACAACAGAGGGCTGTCACAATGTTGCAGTAATAACAGAGGTCTGTCTTAATGTTACAGTTATATCGTGATATCAGAGGGCTGTCTTAATGTTACAGTGACAACAGAGGGCTGTCTTAATGATACAGTGATATCAGAGGGCTGTCTTAATGATACAGTGATTACAGAGGTCTGTCTTAATGTTACAGTGATAACAGAGGGCTGTCTTAATGTTACAGTGATATCAGAGGTCTGTCTTAATGTTACAGTGATATCAGAGGTCTGTCTTAATGATACAGTGATAACAGAGGTCTGTTTTAATGTTACAGTGATATTAGAGGGCTGTCTTAATGATACAGTGATAACAGAGGGCTGTCTATAGTAACAGTGATAACAGAGGACTGTCTCAATGTTGCAGTAATAACAGAGGTCTGTCTTAATGTTACAGTTATATCGTGATATCAGAGGGCTGTCTTAATGTTACAGTGACAACAGAGGGCTGTCACAATGTTGCAGTAATAACAGAGGTCTGTCTTAATGTTACAGTTATATCGTGATATCAGAGGGCTGTCTTAATGTTACAGTGACAACAGAGGGATGTCTTAATGATACAGTTATAACAGAGGTCTGTCTTAATGTTACAGTGATTACAGAGGTCTGTCTTAATGTTAGTGATAACAGAGGTCTGTCTTAATGTTACAGTGATAACAGAGGTCTGTCTTAATGTTACAGTGATATTAGAGGGCTGTCCTAATGTTACAGTGATAACAGAGGTCTGTCTTAATGTTACAGTGATATTAGAGGGCTGTCTTAATGTTACAGTAATATTAGAGGGCTGTCTTAATGATACAGTAATATTAGAGGGCTGTCTTAATGATACAGTGATAACAGAGGTCTGTTTTAATGTTACAGTGATATCAGAGGGCTGTTTTAATGTTACAGAGATAACAGAGGGCTGATCACAATGTTATAGTGATAACAGAGGGGGGCTGTCTTAATGATACAGCGATAACAGAGGTCTGTCTTAATGTTACAGTTATAACAGAGGTCTGTCTTAATGTTACAGTGATATTAGAAGGCTGTCTTAATGATACAGTGATAACAGAGGTCTGTCTTAATGATACAGTGATATTAGAGGGCTGTCTTAATGTTACAGTAATATTAGAGGGCTGTCTTAATGATACAGTGATAACAGAGGTCTGTCTTAATGATACAGTGATATTAGAAGGCTGTCTTAATGATACAGTGATAACAGAGGTCTGTCTTAATGATACAGTGATATCAGAGGGCTGTTTTAATGTTACAGAGATAACAGAGGGCTGATCACAATGTTATAGTGATATCAGAGGTCTGTCTTAATGATACAGTGATATCGAGGTCTGTCTTAATGTTACAGTGATATTAGAGGGCTGTCTTAATATTACAGTGATAACAGAGGTCTGTCTTAATGATACAGTGATATCAGAGGTCTGTCTTAATGTTACAGTGATATTAGAGGGCTGTCTTAATGTTACAGTGATAACAGAGGGCTGTCTATAGTTACAGTGATAACAGAGGACTGTCTCAATGTTGCAGTAATAACAGAGGTCTGTCTTAATGTTACAGTTATATCGTGATATCAGAGGGCTGTCTTAATGTTACAGTGACAACAGAGGGCTGTCTCAATGTTGCAGTAATAACAGAGGTCTGTCTTAATGTTACAGTTATATCGTGATATCAGAGGGCTGTCTTAATGTTACAGTGACAACAGAGGGCTGTCTTAATGATACAGTTATAACAGAGGTCTCTCTTAATGTTACAGTGATATCAGAGGGCTGTCTTAATGATACAGTTATAACAGAGGTCTGTCTTAATGTTACAGTGATATCAGAGGTCTGTCTTAATGTTACAGTTATAACAGAGGTCTGTCTTAATGTTACAGTGATATCAGAGGGCTGTCTTAATGATACAGTGATAACAGAGGTCTGTCTTAATGTTACAGTGATATTAGAGGGCTGTCTTAATGTTACAGTGATAACAGAGGTCTATCTTAATGATACAGTAATAACATAGGTCTGTCTTAATGTTACAGTGATATCAGAAGTCTGTCTTAATGTTACAGTGATATCAGAGGTCTGTCTTAATGATACAGTGATATCAGAGGGCTGTCCTAATGATACAGTTATAACAGAGGTCTGTCTTAATGTTACAGTGATATCAGAGGGCTGTCTTAATGATACAGTTATAACAGAGGTCTGTCTTAATGTTACAGTGATATCAGAGGGCTGTCTTAATGTTACAGAGATAACAGAGGGCTGATCACAATGTTATAGTGATAACAGAGGGGGGCTGTCTTAATGATACAGCGATAACAGAGGTCTGTCTTAATGTTACAGTTATAACAGAGGTCTGTCTTAATGTTACAGTGATATCAGAGGGCTGATCACAATGTTATAGTGATAACAGAGGGGGGCTGTCTTAATGATACAGTGATAACAGAGGTCTGTCTTAATGTTACAGTGATAACAGAGGTCTGTCTTAATGTTACAGTGATATCAGAGGTCTGTCTTAATGATACAGTGATATCAGAGGGCTGTCCTAAAGATACAGTTATAACAGAGGTCTGTCTTAATGTTACAGTGATATCAGAGGGCTGTCCTAATGATACAGTTATAACAGAGGTCTGTCTTAATGTTACAGTGATATCAGAGGGCTGTCTTAATGATACAGTTATAACAGAGGTCTGTCTTAATGTTACAGTGATATCAGAGGGCTGTCTTAATGTTACAGAGATAACAGAGGGCTGATCACAAGGTTATAGTGATATCAGAGGGGGCTGTCTTAATGATACAGTGATAACAGAGGTCTGTCTTAATGATACAGTGATAACAGAGGTCTGTCTTAATGTTACAGTGATAACAGAGGTCTGTCTTAATGTTACAGTAATAACAGAGGTCTGTCTTAATGTTACAGTGATATCAGAGGTCTGTCTTAATGTTGAAGTGATAACAGAGGTCTGTCTTAATGTTGAAGTGATAACAGAGGTCTGTCTTAATGTTACAGTAATAACAGAGGTCTGTCTTAATATTACAGTGATATCAGAGGGCTGTCTTAATGTTACAGAGATAACAGAGGGCTGATCACAAGGTTATAATGATAACAGAGGGGGGCTGTCTTAATGATACAGTGATAACAGAGGTCTGTCTTAATGATACAGTGATAACAGAGGTCTGTCTTAATGTTACAGTGATAACAGAGGTCTGTCTTAATGTTACAGTAATAACAGAGGTCTGTCTTAATGTTACAGTGATAACAGAGGTCTGTCTTAATGTTACAGTGATAACAGAGGTCTGTCTTAATGTTGAAGTGATAACAGAGGTCTGTCTTAATGTTGAAGTGATAACAGAGGTCTGTCTTAATGTTAGTGATAACAGCGGGCTGTCCTAATGTTACAGTGTTAACAGAGGTCTGTCTTAATGTTACAGTGATATTAGAGGGCTGTCTTAATGATACAGTGATAACAGAAAGCTGTCTATAGTTACAGTGATAACAGAGGACTGTCTCAATGTTGCAGTAATAACAGAGGTCTGTCTTAATGTTACAGTTATATCGTGATATCAGAGGGCTGTCTTAATGTTACAGTGACAACAGAGGGCTGTCTTAATGATACAGTTATAACAGAGGTCTGTCTTAATGTTACAGTGATATCAGAGGTCTGTCTTAATGATACAGTGATATCAGAGGGCTGTCTTAATGATACAGTTATAACAGAGGTCTGTCTTAATGTTACAGTGATATCAGAGGGCTGATCACAATGTTATAGTGATAACAGAGGGGGGGCTGTCTTAATGATACAGTGATATTAGAGGTCTGTCTTAATGTTACAGTAATAACAGAGGGCTGTCTTAATGATACAGTGATAACAGAGGTCTGTCTTAATGTTACAGTGATATCAGAGGTCTGTCTTAATGTTGAAGTGATAACAGAGGTCTGTCTTAATGTTAGTGATAACAGCGGGCTGTCCTAATGTTACAGTGATAACAGAGGTCTGTCTTAATGTTACAGTGATATTAGAGGGCTGTCTTAATGATACAGTGATAACAGAGAGCTGTCTATAGTTACAGTGATAACAGAGGACTGTCTCAATGTTGCAGTAATAACAGAGGTCTGTCTTAATGTTACAGTTATATCGTGATATCAGAGGGCTGTCTTAATGATACAGTGATAACAGAGGTCTGTCTTAATGTTACAGTGATAACAGAGGTCTGTCTTAATGTTACAGTGATAACAGAGGTCTGTCTTAATGATACAGTGATATCAGAGGGCTGTCTTAATGATACAGTTATAACAGAGGTCTGTCTTAATGTTACAGTGATATCAGAGGGCTGATCACAATGTTATAGTGATAACAGAGGGGGGGCTGTCTTAATGATACAGTGATAACAGAGGTCTGTCCTAATGTTACAGTGATAACAGAGGGCTGTCTTAATGATACAGTGATAACAGAGGTCTGTCTTAATGTTACAGTGATATCAGAGGTCTGTCTTAATGTTACAGTGATAACAGAGGTCTATCTTAATGATACAGTGATAACAGAGGTCTGTCTTAATGTTGAAGTGATAACAGAGGTCTGTCTTAATGTTAGTGATAACAGCGGGCTGTCCTAATGTTACAGTGATAACAGAGGTCTGTCTTAATGTTACAGTGATATTAGAGGGCTGTCTTAATGATACAGTGATAACAGAGAGCTGTCTATAGTTACAGTGATAACAGAGGACTGTCTCAATGTTGCAGTAATAACAGAGGTCTGTCTTAATGTTACAGTTATATCGTGATATCAGAGGGCTGTCTTAATGATACAGTGATAACAGAGGTCTGTCTTAATGTTACAGTGATATCAGAGGGCTGTCTTAATGATACAGTGATAACAGAGGTCTGTCTTAATGTTACAGTGATAACAGAGGGCTGTCTTAATGATACAGTGATAACAGAGGGCTGTCTTAATGTTACAGTTATAACAGAGGTCTGTCTTAATGATACAGTGATAACAGAGGGCTGTCTTAATGTTACAGTGATATTAGAGGGCTGTCTTAATGATACAGTGATAACAGAGGGCTGTCTTAATGATACAGTGATAACAGAGGTCTGTCTTAATGTCACAGTGATAACAGAGGTCTGTCTTAATGTTGAAGTGATATCAGAGGGCTGTCTTAATGTTACAGTGATAACAGAGGGCTGTCTTAATGATACAGTGATAACAGAGGTCTGTCTTAATGTTACAGTGATAACAGAGGTCTGTCTTAATGATACAGTGATAACAGAGGGCTGTCTTAATGATACAGTGATAACAGAGGTCTGTCTTAATGATACAGTTATAACAGAGGACTGTCTCAATGTTGCAGTAATAACAGAGGTCTGTCTTAATGTTACAGTTATATCGTGATATCAGAGGGCTGTCTTAATGATACAGTGATAACAGAGGTCTGTCTTAATGTTACAGTGATATCAGAGGGCTGTCTTAATGATACAGTGATAACAGAGGTCTGTCTCAATGTTACAGTGATATTAGAGGGCTGCCTTAATGATACAGTGATAACAGAGGTCTGTCTTAATGTTACAGTGATATCAGAGGTTTGTCTTAATGTTGAAGTGATAACAGAGGTCTGTCTTAATGTTAGTGATAACAGAGGTCTGTCTTAATGTTAGTGATAACAGAGGTCTGTCTTAATGTTACAGTGATAACAGAGGTCTGTCTTAATGTTACAGTGATATTAGAGGGCTGTCTTAATGATACAGTGATAACAGAGAGCTGTCTTAATGTTACAGTGATAACAGAGGACTTTCTTAATGTTACAGTTATAACAGAGGTCTGTCTTAATGTTACAGTGATAACAGAGGTCTGTTTAAATGTTACAGTGATAACAGTGGTCTGTCTTAATGTTACAGTGATATCAGAGGTCTTTCTTAATGTTACAGTTATAACAGAGGTCTGTCTTAATGTTACAGTGATATCAGAGGGCTGTCTTAATGTTACAGTGATTACAGAGGTCTGTCTTAATGTTGCAGTGATAACAGAGGTCTGTCTTAATGTTACAGTGATTACAGAGGTCTGTCTTAATGTTACAGTGATAAAAGAGGGCTGTCTTAATGTTACAGAGATAACAGAGGGCTGTCTTAATGTTAGTGATAACAGAGGTATGTCTTAACGTTACAGTGATAACAGAGGTATGTCTTAACGTTACAGTGATAACAGAGGGCTGTCTTAATGTTACAGAGATAACAGAGGTATGTCTTAACGTTACAGTGATAACAGAGGTTTTTCTTAATGTTACAGTTATAACAGAGGTCTGTCTTAATGTTACAGTGATATCAGAGGTCTATTTTAATGTTGCAGTGATAACAGAGGTCTGTCTGAATGTCACAGTGATAACAGAGATCTGTGTTAATGTTACAGTGATTTTAAGATGATCCCAACTATAGATGCAAACAGTATGCTTTGAACTTACTGTAACAACAATCATTTAGGATTTATACTTCTAAATCTTGTTTAGTTACCTGATACTTTTTAGTAATATTGTAGTAGTTTATTTTTTAGTTTAAGCCTCATCTATATGTGTCTAAGTGTGGCTATACTGAATAATGTCATTTCCCAGAGTTAATTTCTTAACATACCTTTTCTTTAACATAGCTCAGATAACAATTCCCATCATCCTTTAAATTACATGTAGTTCTCGTAGATTTCCTGTCCACCCATTTCCTGCCATTCCTTTCCTTTCAACTTCCTTTATGTCATCCATGATCCTTTGCACCCAAAGTTGACTGTTAGTGTCAACAAGCCCTCATTTGATAAGTTCTCACCATATAAACTTTTATATTTCTTCTCAGGTAGTTTAATTTTAACCTGATTATACTCAAACTTACATATTATTTATAATTTATACTAATAATTTATACTCACATTAAACTTTACTTTATTTCACACCGTATGACCTATCAAGTGTCTGTGTTTCATAAAACCCAAAATACAAAAATATGCATACTTACAAGGTCCAAGTCCTGGTCATGATAAGAACTTTCAAGGGGGGATTGTTCTTCTAGCTTTAATGTTGCGTGCCAGACATTTTACTCAGACATTTGTCTAGGGGTTTTCTCCACCAATTTGAAGCTAGACATATAGCCTATTTAATCATAATTGTGATAGTGCTATGTAACAAAAACAAATGTATAGATACATTACATGAGTAGAAACATGTGGCCAAGAGGTAGAATCAACAAATTGTATCTCCTATGGCAAAACCTTTCATGCGGGGGACTTGCAGTGTGCCAGTGGTTATACCCAGACATATATATGGAGCTGTCCTTCACCAGTAATAGCTGGACATTGCAGTAATGACCATAATTGTGTCTCAGAGATGTTCTTCTACACCAAAAAATACAACAACAAAACTTTCTGAGCAGTTATTTGCATATACTGTAGAGTAGCATGCATGCAAGTCATTGGTGCTGTGTAGCTTAATCATGCACCTGGGTGTCCTCGTCTCTACTGGATGTTCACAAAATGTAATTGTGTTTCATAAACTGTAGTGACAGTAGAAATAACAGCTGCATCAACTGATAGTGCACATGTTGTGGGTGGTTATTATTTTCTGGAGACTATTAATTTATCAAGGTGTCTATAAGAGACGTGAATCCTAAAGCTGTGGATAATGGCGGTGAAGAGAAAAGAAAAAGAAATGAGAATATTGATGTGTCTGCAAATGATGATAGTATGATAAATGATAAACAATTGCAAAAGAAAGTAAAATGATTTATATAAAGGTTGTAAAAGAAAACAAACTCAAATACACTTGGTAATGCATAATCTTGCTGACCATTCCTGTTGTATTCTCCACATATTCTAACAACAATTCTGCAGAGTGTCCCCTTGTTAACAGATTTGGTTGACAGATTTAACACCGATCAATCATGGGAGCAGCTTGTCTGCGATATTGACTCCAGCCTCCTGACAAAGTACTTCATGACATGCAAGTCACCAGTGTCAACCCCATTCTTCAGCCTCCCTCTCAATAATTATTCATGAAGTGTTCACACCATTCATCCCGCCAGTCCAAAACACCAGGAACGATTGTCATCTAGGCAGTCTCAGATAAATATACTTCAATATAAGCTTTCTTCTGCTGGCCATTGAAAGAACTTTGGAGGCTCAGTCCCATTGATTTATGCATTTTTTAGCTCACCTGAGCACAACATCGTCCTTCGTCAGTTGTCCATTGTGCGGCGTCAGCATTTTAGCTTGAGAACATGCTAGAGACCACATTTTTTATCCAATGTTAATCAAACTTAGTTAGAATATTCGTCTGCATGAAATCTTGGATGAGTTCATTTTTGGGTTACCTGAGGTCAAAAATTAGGACAAAAGGGGAAAATTTTAAGAAAAACTTGTGAACACACTAGAGACCACATTTATAGCCCAATCTTCACCAAACTTGGTCAGAATGTTTGTCTGTGTAAAATCTTGGATGAGTTCGTAACTGGGTCATGTGGGGTCAAAAAGTAGATCACTAGGTCAAATCTTAGAAAAAGCTTGTGAACAAACTAGAGGCCACTTTAAAGCCCAATCATCATTAATCTTGGTTGTCTGCATGAAATCTTGTTTGAGTTCATTACTGGGTCACGTGGAGTCAATAAGTAGGTCACTAGAAAAAAATCTTAGAAAAAGCTTGTAAACACACTAGAGACCCGATTTATAGTCCAATCTTCACCAGACTTGGTCAGAATGTTTGTTTGAATTAAATCTTGGATGAGTTCATTGTTAGGTCACGTGGGGTCAAAAACTAGGTCGCTAGGTCAAACCTCAAAAAAGCTTGTGAACACAGACTAGAGACTACATTTATGGCCCAATCGTCACCAAACTAGATCAGAATGTTTACCTGCATGAGATCTTGACTGGGTCATGTGGAGTCAAAAAGTAGGTAACTAGGTCAAATCTTAGAAAAAACCTGTGAACACAGTAGAGACCACATTTATAGCACAATGTTCTCTAAACATGGCCAGAATGTTTGCCTGCAAGAAATTCTGGGTGAGTTTGTAACAAGGTCATGTGGGGTCAACAACTAGGTCATTATGTCAAATTTTAGAAAAAACTTGTGAAAACATTTAGAGGCCACATTGATGGCCCAGTCTTCACCAATCTTGCCCAGAATGTTTTCCACTATGAAATCTTACATACCGGTATGTTTTGAAGTGGGTCATGTGGATTCAGTAGGTTACTAGGTAAAATTCTAGAATCAGCCCAGTAGCCACACTAATGGTCCAATCTTCATCAAAAATTTCTTAAGTAAATAACTCTTAATTACTTGATGGCAGATACGAGACTACCAAAAGCCTCAGGTGAGCGATTAAGCGCCATCATGGCCCTCCTGTTTGCAATCTTGCAGCAGTTTACAATATTGATGATTATGGTGATATTCATGATGATGATGACCTTTAAGTAGGCTTATTCAAATGTTTATGAAAAACCTGCACAATCATAATTTCCCAAATTCATTTTCTCAAATTTGGTTAGCAATATCACTGAGTCTGTTTGTGATTAATTTGTAGTAAATTGTTTAACTTTTATAACAGAGTTTTGTGATAAGATAAGATAAATTGCAAGGTTTCTATTGCTAAGGCTAGAACAGGTCTTAGATATAGCTGCTTCTTGCTTATCAATCATACTTCAGGTGCAATTTTCTAGGGTGGTTCTGTATTTATATTGTTAAATTAAACACATAATCAACACATATTTAAGTTCTCATTTGCTAATTCTCATAGGCAGAGGAAATTATAGTTAACATGTCAATGAAGATATTGTTCTATGTCTTAACTGTCCTGTTTCTTGTCTATTATTATTATTTCAGGCCATATTTCATTTAAAGTGTGGTAACAATTTTTAAAGTCTCCTGGACTGGGGAAATTATAGTAAACATGAAAACTCTTTATTCCTATATTTTCTAATGTGTGTTCTTGCTCTGAAGATAGGTTTGTCATTTTGGGCATTTTGGGGAAACATTTTCAGGTTTGTTTTGCATTCATTTTGTGTGTTCCAAGTTCCATTTTATGAAGCTTCTTTGCCTTTTATTTAGTTTTGATTAAGTTAATTTCCTGTATTTATGTAACAGATATATCAAAATATAAACCTGGACTTGGTGTTCCCATGCTTGAGAGTGGTCAACTTGTGTTTGTTTGAGTCTCTGTTAAAGTGTGGACTTTCTTATGCAGAGCTTTTCCAACTGGCCTGTGGTGAAGAGATAGTTTTTCTTTCCTTCCTTGGCCAGTATACAGACATGTATATGTAATTATGTAAGACAATTTTAGCATTGACACACAAACACTGAAGATTGAACTTAGAAATTAACATATTATTTTAATTTTAAATTTAGCAAAATCCTTTGTGTTAATTTCATTTTCTCATTTCGTTACATGTAAATAATTAATCAAATTTTTGTTTTGAGTGTTTTTGTTTTTGAGGTACATAGCAAGATTATATTATGATCACTAAATAGATGTCCAACTATTTTGGTGAAGGAAACCTGAGTCAAATATCTGGGTAGAACCACCAGCATATCGCAGGTCAGCTTGAGGATTTGAACCATTGCATTGAGAGACTAAGCATTTTTTGAATATAAATTATTTTCATGTCACTTAACGATAATTTTCTTGTATATTTTCAGGTTCCACAGTTCCCCTGCAGAAAATCAATATGAATTGACATATTGTTGTACAGCATGTGAACCCAAATCTTCTTGCAAGGGATATAGAAGAGATGTGCCTAGCTGGTTTAGAGACAAAACAGAGTGTTGTTTCTTAGATATAAAGGAGAAAAAAGAACATTAGTCCAATTTCTGCAATTTGTGCTGCCAATCAGTCGTAACCCAAAAAATTGTTGGACAGCTCTTCGGTGTAAACAGTGATGTGATATAGATGGATGGGGCTGATCATGGTACCAAAAGATGGATCAGGTATGTACATGTATATACTGATAAAGGTAGGAATAAAACTGAAAGCACAGAATTAAATATTGAAGTCAATTGGGAAGAAATTAAGGATGTAAAAGAATGTTTGGATATGATGTGTATCTTGAACCACATTTTCGGCATTAAAAAAATGGTTACATTTCTTAACTTTCTAATTTGCACACTTGTAGTACAATTTTGACAATACACCTATTGCTGTATGAACTATTACCACATCAATGTTTAGTTGACCAACAGGAATCAGCTAATGTTGACATATAGATTAAAAAGGAAGTATCACAGTGAGTTGGAGTATAAAGTACATGTATATGTGTATACCCAGTGTCAAAGATAGGGTCCAGTTGGGAGTCACACGTTACCTAATCAGTTAATTACACAGAAATCAAAATATGAAAATTGTTATCCAATAAAAGTGTCAGGGGTATACAGAATAAGTGACAACCCTATTCTCGACATCATGCTGACTTGGTCCAGATGAGTGTAACTTCAGAGATAGGTAATTGAATCGAGTAGGATGAAAATGAGGCTGTACTTACCAGTATTGTATGTATTGCTTCCTATTTTATTGCAAGCACATGAAGTTGACCATTGACATTGGTCTGTTGGTCGAGCCAAGATTTGACCATGCTATTTGTTATCTACTGCTAGTCCAGTTTGGATAAAATTATACAGAACTAGTAAGTACCAGGCCTAGTTGTACATGTCATTGGAACTTCATGTCTGGCTTGTTTTGACAGGAGTTATGGCCCTTTATCAAATTTTCTTGCAGTAACTACTGCAAAGCAGTACCTGGGGGTGTTCATTATCATAAAGGACAATTCTTGTTACTCTGTGGCAAGTTGTTGATCCTTACCATTAGAGATTTGGATTATTTGGCAAATGTATCTAATAATATACTGAGGAATATTTTATTAATCAATGCTCAAGATAAAAATGGCTTGTGGGGGTGCCTGTAGTCAAACTGTTAGAGTCATCAACAACTCCTCAGACAACCCCACCAAGTGGGTATGAGTCCTGGTTGTGGCAAGAACTTTTATGTGGAGAGGTTTTGCAGCTAACCTGCTTTGTGACAGTGGTTCTACCCAGATGTCTAGGATTTTCCTCCACCAGTTACTAGCTGGACATCCCCAATAGCGATGTAACAAAACAACAACAACAACAACAAAACAAACAAAAATGCCTGATAGTGTTTGCTTGGTTCAAACATTTCCTGCTACTTAGACAAATAAATTACCAAATACATATAAACAATCAAACTGAATACACATTAATAAACTAATGGTGATTGATTTTGAAAGTCTTAAATAGTATGTCTATAAAATAAACATTATTTATTAAAGATTTATCCTCGTTTTCAAATACTGATTAACTCATTTTAACTTTTGGATCAGAGATGATCTGAACATTTGAATGCTTAAATGAAGGGATTTTATCATCCCTTATTTAAATCAGTGTATAAAATGGTATGTGCAGCGTATCTGTAGTGTAGATTTTAGCACAGTGTTTTTTTGCGCTCAAAAACATGATTTTAAGATCATTTGTTTTAGAGAAATAGTTGTTTACTTAATTTTCCATAAAAAAAGTTACTGTAGAGAAGCAGGTATATAAACATAAGGAACAAAGCTTTGAGCAGTAAATAAATAAATAAAGTTACTTAGAATCCAGGTATGTTGTAGATCGACAATGGATTTTGCAAAGCATTTTTTTTTTTCTCTAACCATGCACAATGTTATAGTCTTATTATTTTTTTGGTGAGATTGCAGTTATGTGTGTGGCCAAAATAAACTGTATTTGCCATTAATAGCAAATGTTGAATTATTCTTACAATATCAACACGAGTCAGTCCCTCTGTTTAAAAAACGTAATTCATTTAATGTTGATATATAACAATAGCATGTCAAAGTATTATCATTTAATGTTGAAATATAACAATAGCATGTCAAAGTATTATCATTTAATGTTGAAATATAACAATAGCATGTCATAGTATTATCATTTAATGTTGAAATATAACAATAGCATGTCATAGTATTATCATTTAATGTTGAAATATAACAATAGCATGTCAAAGTATTATCATTTAATGTTGGAATATAACAATAGCATGTCAAAGTATTATCATTTAATGTTGGAATATAACAATAGCATGTCTTGGATGATTATGACTGAAGATTCAGCAAGGTATGCTCCTAGGTTTGAGACCTTAAATCATCAGTAATGGATGATTATGAGTGTAGATTCAGCAAGGTATGCTCCTAGGTTTGAGACCTTAAATCATCAGTAGTGGATGATTATGACTGTAGATTCAGCAAGGTATGCTCCTAGGTTTGAGACCTTAAATCATCAGTAGTGGATGATTATGGCTGTAGATTCAGCAAGGTATGCTCCTAGGTTTGAGACCTTAAATCATCAGTAGTGGGTGATTATGGCTGTAGATTCAGCAAGGTATGCTCCTAGGTTTGAGACCTTAAATCATCAGTAGTGGATGATTATGACTGTAGATTCAGCAAGGTATGCTCCTAGGTTTGAGACCTTAAATCATCAGTAGTGGATGATTATGACTGTAGATTCAGCAAGGTATGCTCCTAGGTTTGA
This sequence comes from Sinonovacula constricta, assembly GCA_007844125.1. NCBI lineage: Eukaryota > Metazoa > Mollusca > Bivalvia > Cardiida > Solecurtidae > Sinonovacula > Sinonovacula constricta. The sequence goes on along the minus strand of CM017572.1, from coordinate 43,713,543 downwards.
GACCTTAAATCATCAGTAGTGGATGATTATGACTGTAGATTCAGCAAAGTATGCTCCTAGGTTTGAGACCTTAAATCATCAGTAGTGGATGATTATGACTGAAGATTCAGCAAGGTATGCTCCTAGGTTTGAGACCTTAAATCATCAGTAATGGATGATTATGTTTGTGGATTCAGCAAGGTATGCTCCTAGGTTTAAGACCTTAAATCATCAGTAGTGGATGATTATGACTGAAGATTCAGCAAGGTATGCTCCTAGGTTTGAGACCTTAAATCATCAGTAGTGGATGATTATGTCTGTTGATTCAGCAAGGTATGCTCCTAGGTTTGAGACCTTAAATCATCAGTAGTGGATGATTATGTCTGTAGATTCAGCAAGGTATGCTCCTAGGTTTGAGACCTTAAATCATCAGTAGTCGATGATTATGACTGAAGATTCAGCAAGGTATGCTCCTAGGTTTGAGACCTTAAATCATCAGTAGTGGATGATTATGTCTGTTGATTCAGCAAGGTATGCTCCTAGGTTTGAGACCTTAAATCATCAGTAGTGGATGATTATGACTGTAGATTCAGCAAGGTATGCTCCTAGGTTTGAGACCTTAAATCATCAGTAGTGGATGATTATGACTGTAGATTCAGCAAGGTATGCTCCTAGGTTTGAGACCTTAAATCATCAGTAGTGGATGATTATGACTGTAGATTCAGCAAGGTGTGCTCCTAGGTTTGACGCCTTAAATCATCAGTAGTGGATGATTATAGACCTGGATGTAAAGTTATCACTGAGCATGACCATTTTCACATACCCAGAAGGAGAAACTGCCTTGGTACTGGTTCTTCCAAAGATTTTGACAGTCAACAGGGATTAATAAATTTGACTTTGTTTTTCCTATTTAACTATAAATGGATATGCTCAGCTGAAGACATAATGATGTTGTTATTTTGTCTCCAGTTTCAAAATGCAGTTAAAGCAAAATGGTGACTGTATTCATGGTGTTATAAGATGTATTTTCCAATGGCACCATCTAAAGATGCAACAACATATATAAATATGTTGTTGTGTCTTTATATATATAAAATACACAAAAAAGACATGGCGGCTGTCGTGTGGTCATAGTGGCTTGACTAGTAAACAAGGGTCTTGTGGTTTAATTTCTGGCTGCTGAACTGATTTTTTATTTTTATGTTATCATAACTTGTTTATGTTTGAACAAAACAATTTGCAATTTTGCCTGGAGGTACTTAAAGTTTTCAAAAGAAAATGTATTTTATCTCTATTTAAGGTTGATTGAAGCTGTATAGTATTTGATTGAAGCTGCTTGCATAAATGACAGAAGCTCCTTCTTTATCATTTAATATAAGCAGCTTGCATCAGGTTTGATTGAATCCACTTACATTAGATTTGTTTAAAGCTGCTGACATGAGATTTAAATGAACCTGCTTAAGATTTGATTGAAGCTGCTTAAGATTTGATTGAAGCTGCTTAAGATTAGATTGAAGCTGCTTAAGATTGATTGAAGCTGCTTAAGATTGACTGAAGCTGCTTAAGATTTGATTGAAGCTGCTAAAGATTTGATTGAAGCTGCTTAAAATTTGATTGAAGCTGCTTAAGATTTGATGGAAGCTGCTTAAGATTGATTGAAGCTACTTAAGATTTGATTGAAGCTGCTTAAGATTTGATTGAAGCTGCTTAAGATTTGATTGAAGCTGCTTAAGATTGATTGAAGCTACTTAAGATTTGATTGCAGCTGCTTAAGATTTGATTGAAGCTGCTTAAGATTTGATGAATCTACTTAAGATTTGATTGAAGCTGCTTAAGATTGATTGAAGCTGCTTAAGATTTTATTGAAGCTGCTAAAGATTGATTGAAGCTGCTTAAGATTGATTGAAGCTGCTTAAGATTTTATTAAAGCTACTTAAGACTTAAGATGGATTGAAGCTGCTTAAGATTGATTGAAGCTGCTTAAGATTTGATTGAAGCTGCTTAAGATTGATTGAAGCTACAAAACATTTGATTGAAGCTGCTTAAGATTGATTGAAGCTGCTTAAGATTGATTGAAGCTGCTTAAGATTGATTGAAGCTGCTTAAGATTGATTGAAGCTACAAAACATTTGATTGAAGCTGCTTTAGATTGATTGAAGCTACTTAAGATTTAATTGAAGCTGCTTAAGATTTGATTGAAGCTGCTTAAGATTGATTGAAGCTGCTTAAGATTTGATTGAAGCTACAAAACATTTGATTGAAGCTGCTTTAGATTGATTGAAGCTGCTTAAGATTGATTGAAGCTGCTTAAGATTGATTGAAGCTACAAAACATTTGATTGAAGCTGCTTAAGATTTGATTGAAGCTACAAAACATTTGATTGAAGCTGCTTTAGATTGATTGAAGCTGCTTAAGATTGAATAAAGCTGTTTAAGATTGATTGAAGCTGCTTAAGATTTGATTGAAGCTGCTTAAGATTGAGTGAAGCTGCTTAAGATTGATTGAAGCTGCTTAAGATTTGATTGAAGCTGCTTAAGATTGATTGAAGGTACTTAAGATTTGATGTATGTAGCTGCTTACATACAATTTGATTGAAGCTGTTTACTATAAAATATTATAAGACCTGTCTGCAGCTGATATTTTAAGATTGATTGAAGCTGCTTTCATCATTCTTGTACCAGGAGTGAATATATTTACTTAACTTAACAAATTGAATTGTAGTGAGAACTTTGTTTAGGACAAGTGGTTTGTAAATATTTAGTTTGGCAGAATAAAACAGATGTTTTTCTTGTAATTTTCTGGTAAATCTTTGGAGACACTGTTTGTTTTGTAAGATTTTTTTTTTCAAGTTCACTTTTTAAATAAACGGTGCTGCATGCAGTTTATGTATTTTCCTGAAAAGAACTTTGTGTAATTCTGACTGTTCAGTATTGGTAATGTATAAACAGCATTGTCTTTACACTATGTTAGTGTTAGACATGTATTTCCTGGTGTTGCAAGTTTTATAGTTAGCATTGTTCAATGGCTGCATGGCCAACTGTAAACAACACTCCCTGTACATTTATCTGATCACACTGTACTTCCATTAATGGCTAAGCAATGGCCTGTTTTAATGAGTGCAGTTCCACAAAATGAAATGAACAACTTACTAGGTAACATTTTACTGATCTAAGACATGCTGTAAGTGGTGCCCATGGGCTAATTGGTAGTGATGTCAACTTGCATTTACTGATCTAAGACATGCTGTATATGGTGCCCATGGGCTAGTTGGTAGTGATGTCAACGTGCATTTACTGATATAAGACATGCTGAAAGTGGTGCCCATGGGCTAATTGGTAGTGATGTCAACTTGCATTTACTGATCTAAGACATGCTGTTAGTGGTGCCCATGGGCTAATTGGTAGTGATGTCAACTTGCACTTACTGATCTAAGACATGCTGTAAGTGGTGCCCATGGGCTAGTTGGTAGTGATGTCAATGTGCATTTACTGATCTAAGACATGCTGTAAGTGGTGCCCATGGGCTAATTGGTAGTGATGTCAACGTGCATTTACTGATCTAAGACATGCTGTAAGTGGTGCTCATGGCCTAATTGGTAGTGATGTCAACGTGCATTTACTGATATAAGACATGCTGTAAGTGGTGCCCATGGGCTAATTGGTAGTGATGTCAACGTGCATTTCCTGATATAAGACATGCTGTAAGTGGTGCCCATGGGCTAGTTGGTAGTGATGTCAACGTGCATTTACTGATCTAAGACATGCTGTAAGTGGTGCCCATGGGCTAGTTGGTAGTGATGTCAACTTGCATTAACTGATCTAAGACATGCTGTATGTGGTGCCCATGGCCTAATTGGTAGTGATGTCAACTGACATTTACTGATCTAAGACATGCTGTAAGTGGCGCTCATGGACTAGTTGGTAGTGATGTCAACTGACATTTACTGATCTAAGACATGCTGTATGTGGTGCCCATGGCCTAATTGGTAGTGATGTCAACTGACATTTACTGATCTAAGACATGCTGTATGTGGTGCCCATGGCCTAATTGGTAGTGATGTCAACTTGCATTTACTGATCTAAGACATGCTGTAAGTGGCGCTCATGGACTAGTTGGTAGTGATGTCAACTTGCATTTACTGATCTAAGACATGCTGTAAGTGGTGCCCATGGGCTAATTGGTAGTGATGTCAACTTGCATTTACTGATCTAAGACATGCTGTAAGTGGTGCCCATGGGCTAATTGGTAGTGATGTCAACTTGCATTTTACTGATCTAAGACATGCTGTAAGTGGTGCCCATGGGCTAATTGGTAGTGATGTCAACTTGCATTTACTGATCTAAGACATGCTGTAAGTGGTGCCCATGGGCTAATTGGTAGTGATGTCAACTTGCATTTACTGATCTAAGACATGCTGTATGTGGTGCCCATGGGCAAGTTGGTAGTGATGTCAACTTGCATTTACTGATCTAAGACATACTGTTAGTGGCGCCCATGGCCTAGTTAGTAGTGATGTCAACGTGCATTTACTGATATAAGACATGCTGTAAGTGGCGCCCATGGCCTAATTGGTAGTGATGTCAACTTGCATTTACTGATCTAAGACATGCTGTAAGTGGTGCCCATGGGCTAATTGGTAGTGATGTCAACTTGCATTTACTGATCTAAGACATGCTGTAAGTGGTGCCCATGGACTAATTGGTAGTGATGTCAACTTGCATTTACTGATCTAAGACATGCTGTTAGTGGTGCCAATGGCCTAATTGGTAGTGATGTCAACTTGCATTTACTGATCTAAGACATGCTGTATGTGGTGCCCATAGGCAAATTGGTAGTGATGTCAACTTGCATTTACTGATCTAAGACATACTGTTAGTGGCGCCCATGGCCTAGTTAGTAGTGATGTCAACTTGCATTTACTGATTTAAGACATGCTGTAAGTGGCGCCCATGGCCTAATTGGTAGTGATGTCAACTTGCATTTTACTGATCTAAGACATGCTGTAAGTGGTGCTCATGGGCTAATTGGTAGTGATGTCAACTTGCATTTACTGATCTAAGACATACTGTTAGTGGTGCCCATGGGCTAATTGGTAGTGATGTCAACTTGCATTTACTGATCTAAGACATGCTGTTTGTGGCGCCCATGGGCAAGTTGGTAGTGATGTCAACTTGCCTTTACTGATCTAAAACATGCTGTAAGTGGCGCTCATGGACTAGTTGGTAGTGATGTCAACTTGCATTTACTGATCTAAGACATACTGTTAGTGGTGCCCATGGGCAAGTTGGTAGTGATGTCAACGTGCATTTACTGATCTAAGACATGCTGTAAGTGGTGCCCATGGCCTAATTGGTAGTGATGTCAACTTGCATTTACTGATCTAAGACATGCTGTATATTGTGCCCATGGGCTAATTGGTAGTGATGTCAACTTGCATTTACTGATCTAAGACATACTGTTAGTGGTGCCCATGGGCAAGTTGGTAGTGATGTCAACTGACATTTACTGATCTAAGACATGCTGTAAGTGGTGCCCATGGCCTAATTGGTAGTGATGTCAACTTGCATTTACTGATCTAAGACATGCTGTTAGTGGTGCCCATGGCCTAATTGGTAGTGATGTCAACTTGCATTTACTGATCTAAGACATGCTGTAAGTGGTGCCCATAGCCTTATTGGTAGTGATGTCAACTTGCATTTACTGATCTAAGACATGCTGTATATGGTGCCCATGGGCTAATTGGTAGTGATGTCAACTTGCATTTACTGATCTAAGACATGCTGTAAGTGGTGCCCATGGGCTAGTTGGTAGTGATGTCAACTTGCATTTACTGATCTAAGACATGCTGTATATGGTGCCCATGGGCTAATTGGTAGTGATGTCAACTTGCATTTACTGATCTAAAAGCTGTAAGTGGTGCCCATGGGCAAGTTGGTAGTGATGTCAACTGACATTTACTGATCTAAGACATGCTGTAAGTGGTGCCCATGGGCTAATTGGTAGTGATGTCAACTTGCATTTACTGATCTAAGACATGCTGTAAGTGGTGCCCATGGCCTAATTGGTAGTGATGTCAACTTGCATTTACTGATCTAAGACATGCTGTAAGTGGTGCCCATGGCCTAATTGGTAGTGATGTCAACTGACATTTACTGATCTAAGACATGCTGTATATGGTGCCCATGGGCTAATTGGTAGTGATGTCAACTGACATTTACTGATCTAAGACATGCTGTAAGTGGTGCCCATGGACTAATTGGTAGTGATGTCAACTTGCATTTACTGATCTAAGACATGCTGTATATGGTGCCCATGGGCTAATTGGTAGTGATGTCAACTTGCATTTACTGATCTAAAAGCTGTAAGTGGTGCCCATGGGCAAGTTGGTAGTGATGTCAACTTGCATTTACTGATCTAAGACATGCTGTAAGTGGTGCCCATGGTCTAGTTGGTAGTGATGTCAACTTGCATTTACTGATCTAAGACATACTGTTAGTGGTGCCCATGGGCTAGTTGGTAGTGATGTCAACTTGCATTTACTGATCTAAGACATACTGTTAGTGGTGCCCATGGGCTAGTTGGTAGTGATGTCAACTTGCATTTACTGATCTAAGACATACTGTTAGTGGTGCCCATGGGCTAATTGGTAGTGATGTCAACTTGCATTTACTGATCTAAGACATACTGTTAGTGGTGCCCATGGGCTAATTGGTAGTGATGTCAACTTGCATTTACTGATCTAAGACATGCTGTTTGTGGCGCCCATGGGCAAGTTGGTAGTGATGTCAACTGACATTTACTGATCTAAAACATGTTGTAAGTGGTGCCCATGGCCTTATTGGTAGTGATGTCAACTTGCATTTACTGATCTAAGACATGCTGTATATGGTGCCCATGGGCTAATTGGTAGTGATGTCAACTTGTAACTCCTCTGACTTCATTGCCCCTTGCTGTGCATGATTGAGTCCTGATGGATGCAAAAAAAGGTTTAATGTAAGGAAGCTGCAGCTGACCTGTGTTATGCTGTAAGTTCTTCTCAGACCATCGTTTCCTCTGTCAATAATAGCAAGAAGTTTCTTTGATGATCATTAAAACAAATAATAATAATAAACAAAAAATAAACAAACAGACATGTAATGCTTGTATTGCAACAGTCACCTATGTTGTCAAATTCATAGGACCTTGTTGTTTTCAAATTTGTTGGACTGTTATGCAAAGGCTGTGTAAAAGCAAGTTTCAGGATTTTGTGAACATTTGACTGGTGTTAAACATGCATTTAATTTTGTGACTATGTTTATAATTCAACAAGCAGTGTCATGTTCAAATGTCATTGTTCTGTTGACAACTTTCTGCGATCAATGAACTGATCTAAGACATGCTCTAAGCGCCATAGACATTTACATAATTGACTTAACATGGTGTTGTTTTTTAATGCTATGCAAGGACCTTATTATAACAGCCTTCAAACTTTCTGAGAACATTTTACTGGTATTAAACATGCACTTCCCTTTGTTGGAGTCTTTATCATACATTACTTATTAGATTGGTTAGAGTTACTGCACATATTGAGATCTTTTATGTCGGAGGTATGAAGGTCATATAGAATTGAAAACAGTAAATAGCTGTTTTTGCAAGTTTTGCTGATAATAATTGCCAGTGTTTTATGTCAAACATGTTTGTTTTTTATAATTAGGAAAGCCACCTGCATTATGCTGTTTGTCATATATGTTTGATGATCAATTGTTTTGTATCCTAAAACTGTTTCGATTATTCTGCAATGCATATTGTTATGTTAAAAAACAAACTTTGAATATCTTACTTTTCTTTGAAAAGCTTCGAGTTGAATTGCAAACTTTATTATTGGCAATTCATGTTTTATGTAATGCGGAAACATTACTCTGCTTTGATTTAACTGCAAGGCCATCAATAAACAACCTGCTATGCATAGTTAACTGATATCAGACATGCATTGCACTGCATAACATTTTTTTTTAATTGGCAAATCGTGTTTGCATTTTCCTGCAATTTCATTTATAAAGTACCTTCTCTGAAACGTATTACTGATAATGCACTATGTTCAATAAACTGTGCTTTAAGAGATGCATTTCCTTGTTTGGGAGTTTTTTCAGCCTGACTGGTCAACATGTATAAGTAAGGAGAGAGAGAGTACACTCCCAGAACATCAGCCTGTCAACATCACCATTGTCGCAATGTTCAGGTTAAAGTTTTCCATGCAAGCACATATATATCATCATTACCATTGTCACAATGTTCAGGTTAAAGTTTTCCATGCAAGCACATATATATCATCATCACCATTGTCACAATGTTCAGGTTTAAGTTTTCCAAGCAAGCACGTATATATCATCATCACCATTGTCACAATGTTCAGGTTAAAGTTTTCCTTGCAAGCACATATATATCATCATCACCATTGTCACAATATTCAGGTTAAAGTTTTCCTTGCAAGCATATATATATCATCATCACCATTGTCACAATGTTCAGGTTAAAGTTTTCCAAGCAAGCACATATATATCATCATCACCATTGTCACAATGTTCAGGTTAAAGTTTTCCAAGCAAGCACATATATATCATCATCACCATTGTCACAATGTTCAGGTTAAAGTTTTCCAAGCAAGCACATATATATCATCATCACCATTGTCACAATATTCAGGTTAAAGTTTTCCAAGCAAGCACATATATATCATCATCACCATTGTCATAATGTTCAGGTTAAAGTTTTCCAAGCAAGCACATATATATCATCATCACCATTGTCACAATGTTCAGGTTAAAGTTTTCCTTGCAAGCACATATATATCATCATCACCATTGTCACAATATTCAGGTTAAAGTTTTCCTTGCAAGCACATATATATCATCATCACCATTGTCACAATGTTCAGGTTAAAGTTTTCCAAGCAAGCACATATATATCAACATCACCATTGTCACAATGTTCAGGTTAAAGTTTTCCAAGCAAGCACATATATATCATCATCACCATTGTCATAATGTTCAGGTTAAAGTTTTCCAAGCAAGCACATATATATCATCATCACCATTGTCACAATGTTCAGGTTAAAGTTTTTCATGCAAGCACATATATATCATCATCACCATTGTCACAATGTTCAGGTTAAAGTTTTTCATGCAAGCACATATATATCATCATCACTATTATCACAATTTTCAGGTTAAAGTTTTCTATGCAAGCACATATATATCATCATCACCATTGTCACAATGTTCAGATTAAAGTTTTCCATGCAAGCACATATATATCATCATCACCATTGTCACAATGTTCAGGTTAAAGTTTTCTATGCAAGCATATATATATCATCATCACCATTGTCACAATGTTCAGGTTAAAGTTTTTCATGCAAGCACATATATATCATCATCACTATTATCACAATTTTCAGGTTAAAGTTTTCTATGCAAGCACATATATATCATCATCACCATTGTCACAATGTTCAGATTAAAGTTTTCCATGCAAGCATATATATATCATCATCACCATTGTCACAATGTTCAGGTTAAAGTTTTCTATGCAAGCACATATATATCATCATCACCATTGTCACAATGTTCAGATTAAAGTTTTCCTTGCAAGCACATATATATCATCATCATCATTGTCACAATGTTCAGGTAAAAGTTTTCCATGCAAGCACATATATATCATCATCACCATTGTCATAATGTTCAGGTTAAAGTTTTCCTTGCAAGCACATATATATCATCATCATCATTGTCACAATGTTCAGGTAAAAGTTTTCCATGCAAGCACATATATATCAACATCACCATTGTCATAATGTTCAGGTTAAAGTTTTCCATGCAAGCACATATATATCATCATCACCATTGTCATAATGTTCAGGTTAAAGTTTTCTGTGCAAGCACATATCATTATAGCCATATTTACCACTATGTTACATAGGTGCCCAATGTAAATGACCTTCGGTGCTTGAGAAGTGCTTGTGAGTTGCATTTATGCATATAATCTTTGGGAATTCAAGGACAAATTTCAAGTTACCCGGGATGTATATATCCTAGCCAGGTGAGACAGTGAGAATGTGTAACCGGTTGGGTTAGCTCAGTCTGTAAGCATTCGCCCTGTTAGCTTAGGGTCCTGGGTTCGTGACCCGGACTGGCTGCATATTTTTCTCCCTATGTAACATTAATATTTTGTTGGATTCTCTTCCGACTGTCTAAAATAAATTAATGGTATATCCATATATAGCACTTTTTAAACTGTAAGGAATTCTGCAGTTCATCTAAACCAGTCTAGTGATTTGACTTTCCTTCAGCAATAGCTTGTACTGTGAACACTTTGCTATCAGAATATAATAGTTCCAGGTTGGATTTGGTTTTAAAAAGGACTCGAGTTTGACTTGAGATCATTTTGGTGCAAAAACATGTTGAATGAAGTTTTGCATACAATTGCTGTAGGGCTTGTATCGAACTAATAAGCTTCTTGAATAATCTAGCATACTGTCGTTTGACAGCATAATTGTTCTTACTGATAATAGTTGATACACTCAGTCTGCACAAAACAACTTCAATAAATATATAACTGATGCAAGAAATAAATTTTCTTGTGCTGCATTCAATCATTAATACCAAACCCTGTTTAGTAAACAGCTTTCTTAACATTTATTTCCAGGAAAAATTGAAAATAAACTTGGACACCCTTCATTGCTCTAATTACAGGAAAAGACAAGTGAAGATGCAATGCTTTGATTGGATGGGAAATAAATGGCACAAAGCAATTAGTCCCTATCATGCTTAATTAGTTTCTCTTTTTAAACAGAAAGGCAGCAGTGTAAAGTAAATTGAGGTTCTAATTTGAGAAGAAAATGAGGAAATTTTAGATGATGCCACATTCATGTACTGTGAGTTGGTAATGCCATGTGAATCTGTTTGCAGAATGATAACGACATTGGGGAGCTATTCCTCAGAGAAGAGCATTTGTCTGTATTGAAAGCTTTATTTTACGAATTATGAAATTGATTCAATTTTGTATTAAATCTTGAAACATTTCTTCTTTTTTAATAGTAATTACGAAGAAAAAATTGCAATGTGCATGAAAATTTGCAAGCAAATATTTCTACAGTTTTGCATCCAATTATTATATAAAATAAATGATATCAATTAAAGGCTCCAGTTATGGAAATTTAATTACAGAATATTTTTTTATATTACTAACTCAACCCTGATAAAAATGTATTGGAAGATTGTTATTTTACATTAAAAGCTCAGCTGGATAAAATTGTATTCAGTTAATTGTCAAGCTTAATTGATTTATATTTCAATTTTATTTAGTTGTCTTACCTACATATTTTGAACAATTAGCTTGTTTTCTATTGTTCCATGTACCACATACATTAACCTGGTAGTCCCAGTTCTCCTGATATTCTGCTTGTGTTGTTTACAATCAACAAATCATAGCCTCCCCCCCTCCCACCTCCCCCCTCCAATACTATATTATACTACTATGCACTTGCCAGCTACAAATCGTAGTCTCTACATAAAAAAATGGAGTATTTGTGCCATTCCTTTTTCCATGACCAAACAAAATCTGTATTTGAGCTGTGTCATTTGGAACTCCTCTGTTCTGTCACATGTGTTCTTTTGGGGGGCTTAATTATGTTAATCTTAAACTTTTCTATCACTTTATTTTTTATTTGCAGACATATTATGCACATTGTTGGCCTAAAGAACAGCAATTAAACATAATTATTTACAATTTTTGGCACAGAATTATCTTTACAGCTATGTTAGTCTGCTATTATTGCTACCTGTTGGTTGTAAGAAGACAAACTTTATCTTTTTCATACACCAGCGTAAAACAAATCTTTGATCCTTTTAACTCTACCAAATAAAACAAGCTCATTAACTGTAGTGTGTTCACATAACTGAGCACTAATTCTGCTTCACGATAATCATTTCTTTTCGCTGAATGCAGTGGTACCTTTTCCAAATTTACCAATACTATTCTGCTTCCACTTGGATCTAGTTTCCGTGTTGCGTCCAGAGAATGGAAGGAACTTGGCTGTAGGATGTCAGTGGCAGTTGTAAGAGTGTCGCCCAGGAAGAGAAGTCTGTAATCCAATATTGGTGTCAGAAACAGTGAGAACTTGGAGATATAGAAATTAATTGGACTAAATCTGTGATGAAACTTTGAGAGTTATAGATGAATCTCATTTAGCAGTTAAGCTTTAAAGTTGGAAATTTTAAATATGTGAATGAAACTTGAAAACTGGAAATTAGTTGTGAGAGAAATATGAAGACAGGGATCATTAATGTAAGTAAAACTTAACTAAACAACTTCGAGGGAAATGGTGTATTAAACTCGAAAACACGTCAGTTAAGATTTTGTGAGGACATGGTAGTAGTAGATATCTGGATTTCTTATCTGTTGTCTTGTTGTCTTGGGGTTTATTCACTCAAGATTATTTGATGATGTTAGAGGACTAGGCACATACTGTGTAAAAGATCACAGTCATCATCATGTATATATTTGCTATTTAAAATGTTTTGTAAATAGTTGTCTTGGTACTGTAGTCTTGTTTCATTGAAAAAATGACTAAAAATCTCTGTCAACCTTTTAACGATGAATTTTCGTTTAGTTTAAATCCAATGGAATTGTAGAGATGTCTAAACCTATATTATGTTTTGTGTGGGCAGCCATTTAAAAATATATTCAATTCTTGTTTAGAAAAGCATGTCATTGATTTTCAGGGCATCTAGAGATAACATGGAAAAAATAATGGCAAGACAATAAAGGGTCCATTGAAGTGACAAGGATTGCATTACAAGTAGCATTTAAGTCTAGTTGTTTTGGAAAACAAGTGATATTGAGGTCTAAAAGAGTCTTTTGCATTTTTCTTCTTTTGGAAACACATCTAAACAGACATGTTATACAGTTATGACATTTTGTCATCTCAATTATAGATGTATGATAGTTGTAAGTCAGGAACTTTTGCCTGCATGGTAATTCCATGTAGATTGGTCTCCAAGAGAAAATCAAAGTTTACTTTTTATTAAATATTTTTAAATATTTAATCTGAAGTATACTTTTGCACTGTAACAACACATATATAAATCTGATCAAACTTATACTTCATTTTAAAAGCATTAATAACAGGTCGGCTTTTATCATAAGTTGGCATTAATCACACAGGCATTATTCATACGTAGGCATTAATCATAAGTAGGCATCACAAATATGCCTTAATCACTAGTAGGCATTAATCACAAGTAGGCATTTATCATAAGTTGGCATTAATCACACAGGCATTATTCATAAGTAGGCATTAATCATAAGTAGGGCATCACAAATATGCCTTAATCACAAGTAGGCATTTATCATAAGTAGGCTTCACAAGTAGGCATTAATCACTAGTAGGCATTAATCACAAGTAGGCATTTATCATAAGTTGGCATTAATCACACAGGCATTATTCATAAGTAGGCATTAATCATAAGTAGGGCATCACAAATATGCCTTAATCACAAGTAGGCATTTATCATAAGTAGGCTTCACAAGTAGGCATTAATCACAAGTATGCATTAATCATAAGTTGGCATTAACCACAAGTAGGCATTATTCATAAGTAGGCATTAATCATAAGTAGGCATTAATCATAAGTAGGCATCACAAGTAGGCATTCATCACAAGTAGATATGAGCCTGTGATATCCAAGCCAATTACACTAATTCTAAGCAGTCTGACATATAGTCTTAAAAAAACAATATCACTTGAAAGTCTCAATGTATTGTGGATGTGATAGTTTCAATGTATTGTGGATGTGATAGTTTCAATGTATTGTGGATGTGATAGTTTCAATGTATTGTGGATGTGAAAGTTTCAATGTATTGTGGATGTGAAAGTTTCAATGTATTGTGGATGTGATAGTTTCAATGTATTGTGGATGTGAAAGTTTCAATGTATTGTGGATGTGATAGTTTCAATGTATTGTGGATGTGATAGTTTCAATGTATTGTGGATGTGAAAGTTTCAATGTATTGTGGATGTGATAGTTTCAATGTATTGTGGATGTGATAGTTTCAATGTATTGTGGATGTGAAAGTTTCAATGTATTGTGGATGTGAAAGTTTCAATGTATTGTGGATGTGAAAGTTTCAATGTATTGTGGATGTGATAGTTTCAATGTATTGTGGATGTGAAAGTTTCAATGTATTGTGGATGTGATAGTTGCAATGTGTTGTGGATGTGAAAGTTTCTATGTATTGTGGATGTGATAGTTTCAATGTATTGTGGATGTGATAGTTTCAATGTATTGTGGATGTGATAGTTTCAATGTATTGTGGATGTGATAGTTTCAATGTATTGTGGATGTGATAGTTTCAATGTATTGTGGATGTGATTTTTATTTACACTTATGACTGGTAATTCTCTAAAGACAATTTCAACAATGCAAGAGTTCCATTGGAGTTAAAATTTCAGTTTTAACAAAATCTCAACAGAGAATTAATCTTATTCTGCAAGTATGGCCAGGTCCTGTAGTTTAATGATTAAAACCCTGGATGGATATTCAAGATCCTTGTTGTACAACAAGAACTAAAAACCAAAATATCTAAGGTTTATTTGTTTTTTTTTTACATTTTGACAAGAAAATGAATGGACTGAGCCATATTTTTATGCGCATTTTTTATGTTCATTCTGTGGATTACATGTATTGGTAATGTACATTTAGCCATTGTGCGAAGCCATAGGACAAAGTATAAGACCCCCCAAGTAAACTCCCAGACGATCTCCGTTGGGATTTCAATAATATTTTGTCTCCTGCAAATAATAATTAGCTGAGAGTGCTGAGAAAGTACATCAACTCCATGGACCTTGATCATTAGTATTCTCTTTCCAAATTTTATAATCTTGACAGACATAGATTCATGAATAAATTTAAGCGGTAAATTTGAAAACCACAACAACAAACTCTATCTTTTACAATTTCAATGGAAATGAGGAGAGGCATCACAACAGAATCCCTTTTTGACATATCTTGTGGTACATTCCTGTACATAAATAAAACTGTATATTAAAACACTTCTAGTGTCATTCTCATAAATGATTTTAGTTATTTTGTTCTGACTAAAACAAACAGTTTTCTTAAATCTTAAAATTTTTTCTTGATATAAGAAATTTTTTTTCATAAATCCAATTTTTTATAAAGCTAAAACATACCTAACATTTTAAAAAAAATATAAGAATATTTCTTTATTTAAGTAAGAAAACACAGCTCAAGTTCTTTATAATTACAACTTCAAGTCACATTCGTGGAATAGAAAATAACTATCTTTATTCCATGCATCTTAGTCTGTGGACCATTTTTCTGAATCCCAAGTTTTAGGTTTGAGCCTTAATCTAGCTTCAGTTCATTTCCTATTGTTTTAATTATAAAGCTTAATAAGATTAACTGGTAAGAAATCATTAAATTATTCTTTCTTTACTCTTTGAAACTTTAGGAGTGAATATTACAGTGAACCATTTGTGTATAGGCCCTTTGACCATATGAAGGGAGAAAGTATTATACTTTTCCTGTTAAAATGGACCCAATCTATGTTTTAAGCTTTTTGTCCACCAAAAAGACTAGTATTATCTTTAAAATTGCAAAGGCAGTCCCCAAATAAAAAACATCAACATTATTTTAAATATAAAGCACAAATTTACATCATCAGGGTTTTCCTTATTTATGCCTACCACACCTTATAGAAACAAATTAAACACTTCTCTTCAGCCATTGTTATATTCAACAGTACTTATTATTGCATGAAACAACATTGCATGTGTAAATTAATCCATTTTATGACTTCCCCCTACAGGTGTACTGTAATGGTTTGTTCATGTTATGGCTGCTATATATATAATGATATATAGAGATAAATTATTCATTATGTCATCTAGTTACCTTTTCATTTTCGAAACAAGTTTAAAAGTTTAAAAAAAGTAAAATATATGCACCACTGATTAAACAATTACATTCTGAAATATGATTACATATGTTATCTTGTTATCTGACTTGACAATACATATTTTATCTCGTTATCTGACTTGATAAATGTAATTGCATTGATTTGACATCACTGAACTGTACAGTTCTTGATGGTAAAGTTAGCAAAATAAAGAGTTTAAACTTATTTATTCATAGTCAATTGGGAAACAAGTTCTTTTCACTTATATTAATTCCTTTGACCTGTTCACTTCCTGGGTAGAACCAGTGCTCAGGTAGTAACTAAATTAAAATATAGGCTTGCCTAAGGACAAACTATTTGTTGTTGATTAATGGTTCGAACCCATAACTCTCCAATTTGGTGTCCCAACATCTGAACCACCAGGTTTTGGACACTCAGTGACTTTGTAGAAAATACAACTTTATTATTATTTCAATAAGTACAAAACTTTAAAAAGAGAAGAAATTATATGCAGTCTTTGACAAGTACAAAACAACATGTGAATACATATTGTGAATGTTGAAACTATTCCACATGGAATTGGCAACTTTTTTCTTCAAACATGATTGCGTCAGAATGATAAACAGGTTTATTGATCTGAATAATGGCTCAATAAAAAGTGCCACCCGAATGAATTGCTAATGCCAACTGGCCATTACTGGATAAATCTGAGCTAAACCATATCACTAGCTTATTTATCCACATTAAACAAGCCAGAATATTCAATAAATTTTTGCAGTTTGGTTGTTAGTTATGCTTTCTGATAAAAGGTTTCATAAACCCATGGCACCAGGTAAAATTGAATTACTGAACAGGATCTGCACTATTTACTGATAAGCAATATGTATGGTTATATTAACATACAGTTGTAGGTAAAAAATAGTAGGTTTAATTTACCCATGTTTGGAGCAGTTTAACTAAGTCTAATGACTACATATTCTAAAGTGACATTTAATTATTTCCCAACAATGATATTCTATGGGGGTCAGGGGTGTGTGGAGGGGGCGTGAAGTATCAATTACATTTTGTAGTGACTGTACTTCCTGCTTGCATAACAACAGCTGCTGATCAGTTCATTTTTATAGGAGAAAATTGAGAGACATTGTAATAAATCTATCTGGAGGGAGGGCAAGGTTGTGTTTTAACATGGTTTGCACAATCAGCTCTGAGAAACAAGATAAGCAACTGAAGCATGTAAAAATTTCAACTATTACCTGTAATCTGAAACTAACTCAAAAGGCTTTGACCTCGAACTTTGAATAGTGAAAATCATTCTGGTAATACTGTCTCTAGAAAATTATACTATAATGTGGTGGGATTTTAAATTAAAAATAGCAATGTTGAAAAGTAACAGGATTACAAAATTACCATGGCAGCACAATTTGCATTTCAAGTTTACCTAGTGCTTCTACGGTTACACAATTACAATTTTTGGGGGATTTATGGGAGAAAAATAAATAACTTTGTGTCAAATCTGTCTTAAGACAGTATGTCCTTTAAGAATTATGTTTTTTTCAAAGGTTAAACACTATCACCTTAAACAAGCAAGATATGTGACTATGGTCTTGAATATTGAATATATATTGTCATAACAACAATAATCCACCGGGGATAATAATAAGAGCTACACAACACATTGGTATACTGGACCTGGTGGCGCAATCGGTAGTGTGTCGGCCCCAGGTATAGGAGGTCCTGGGTTCGATCCCAGGCTAGGACATATCAGGTTGTTCAAAATGGTAGAGGTATAGCTGCATTGCTAGTGCTCAGGCATATATAAGGATAGTTCCAGGACTAGTTGGCCAAATGCCAGTATAATGTGACTAGGTGTGGTATCATGCCTGGTGTTCATAGCATGCTATGCACAGTGAAGGCAGCATTATATCTGCTTCAAGTGAACACCTTCTCCAGAAAACTGAAATACTGTTGGCGTGATGATAACCCCAATAAACATAAACACATTAGCATTTCAGTTTCCAAGGGGGCTTAATGGGTGTTTTAATAACAACAGCTTGTCATTTGTCTTGGGATTATAGAAGCAGTGCAAAGAGCAAAGTAAAATGCATAGATAGCATAATATTTGCACAGATACCAGCTGTTCTGGATCTACACTACTTGCCCAGCCTGATGAGCATCCAGAAGTTACCTCAACCAAAGCAGCAGTAGCGTTGAACAAAAATAAACAGAGTTATAAATCACTTTGGCATCCCGATTGTATATCCCAGTGCTTCCATAGCAACAGCTTATTATTCCTCTTTTGAACCCTATCTTTGAAGAAAATAAAAGATTTTGTATCGCACCTAATGATGGTGTAATATATCATACATCAACTTTATTTTTTTAGTAGTGTACATTTACATTCACCTCTGAACAGCAAAGACATGATCAAAATGAATGTGCGAATCTTTCAGATTCTACTGTAGTGTCAGAGGTTAAGATTGGACTTATGGAGTCTTCAAAAAAGCCATATCCCCACAAAAAATAATGTTTCTGTGTTCTTGAAGAGAAAGTGTAATGTTGTTTTTTTTCCCATAAGTTTGCCTATAGATAGAAAATGCAATCAGCTTTGGGACACAAGATTGGCAACAAATGTGTACATCTTTCACAAGTGTTGGTTGTGTTGATGATTCAGAATACACTCATTTCTCTGGAGATTTATGGAAAGAAGTGAGAAAAAGTGCAAAACAACCCATATTGTGCCAAACTGGTGATTTGTTTTCTTTAGTTATCTCGTTTCTATGAATAAATGGAGCTATTCCAAGCATTCTAGTGTTGGCATTGCCATTGCCATTGCCATGACACCCAGGTTTCAATTTTACATAAAAGTACAATTGTTTATTACTGTCATAGTACTTTTGTGTTGTACTACTATCCTACTAGACCGGCCGCAATAAGTCAGTTGGTAGAGTGTCGATCGCAGATCGGGATGTCGGGGGTCTAAACCCCGACCAGGTCAAACCAAAGACTTTAAAGTTGGTAGTAGTGGCTTCCCTCCTAACGCTTACAACTAAGGGGACAGCATTACGCCCGACTCGTTGGTGTCAGTATAATGGACCGGCCTGGTAAGTGCCCCTGTGCTCTAACGATAGTAATAAATAATTGTTATAATTTTGTTTTAGATTCATAGAAGCTTATCTATAGGCAAAATAAAAAAATGTAAACTTTCTCATGTGTTTTCTATTGACTGTAAGCACCATCACTTCTGAGGAAGAAGATAATCAGCAAAGTGTATAAATCTTGCAGCAATGATGGTAGTGAATCCAGAATTGACTTAGCATTTTTTATGCTATTCATATGTGTTAAGCAGTGAGATAAAATATTAATATAAGAATGGTGTACTTCTTTTTTTTATAAGAGATAGTTAAAAAATCACCATAACCTCTAAAAACAACAAGCTAAGCAATGGATGGAATGTGTCTATCTGTAAACAGTTAACCTGCTTAGCACACAATGTTTGATCATCCATGGTGACTTGTGGTTCAGATGTTGGACTCCAAATTGGACAGTTCTGGGCTTGAACTCTACACTGACCATGAAATGTTTATCCTAAGCCAAATAGTATCAGGTTCTGAATACTTGACTACTGGCTCTACGTAGTAAATGAGCAGTCAAGATGGAATAATTTACATTCAAATATCTTGTTTCCAAATTAACTATAAACATATATGTTATAACTCATAGAATAATACAGAGCCAACTGAAAGTGTAGATCCATACTGTCCACCTTCTGATTGATGCTGACTGATCCTGATCTGTCCTTCTTCATATATCTCTCTTGTAATCAATGTGTCCAGTGGTGCCAGCAGGATAGGTGTAAAATACATGGCATTGTTCACAATCCAGAATAAACTGCCTTTTGTTTTCCAATTTCTGTTTTCTTTGCTTCTGTCTAAACTTTGTGAGCTTTCAGTATGGACTGTATGCCACTTCGTCACCTGTGGGAGACAGTTTCCTTTTATATTTATATATAGACATTATGATACATTTAAATACTTATATAATTATGCTCTTAATTACAAAATTTTATATATATATTCTTTTCAGTACATATTTATTTATATATATACTCTTTTAAGTACATACATTTTTATATATTTGTATATATAACCATTTAAGTTAATAAATTGATATAAACATATACTCAGTTACTTATTTGTATATGCTTTTAAGTACATACTTTTTATATTTATATATACTT
This sequence comes from Sinonovacula constricta, assembly GCA_007844125.1. NCBI lineage: Eukaryota > Metazoa > Mollusca > Bivalvia > Cardiida > Solecurtidae > Sinonovacula > Sinonovacula constricta. The sequence continues at coordinate 43,693,368 of CM017572.1, read as the reverse complement.
ATTTAAGTACATCCATTTATTATATATATATAATCTCTGCTCCATCCATTTTGTACAAGGTATATATGTTTTATATCAAGATGATTGTCTTGAAGGTGTAACTGCTCCTTCAATCATGCATGTTTGAATCTGCTGCCAATCTGTATTGCAGCACAATTTTGGCACAGATACATGTGTATGTGTAACATCAGCATCATAACATTGTAATTAACTACATTTTGATGTGATGCCATATTGTTTTGTTTTGTTAACATTTGCAGTACAGATATGTAGTGTTCTGATTTTTTCAAAATAGACCCAAAATATTAAAGAAAAGCGTTGTTTGTCTGCAGAGCAAAACAACTTGACACCTTATATAAATGATACAATATGCTTTCAGGGGGTGGAAACAGCAAAAAAAAAATTAGTGTAAAGTATTCTGTTTTGTTCATTAAAACATTATGTTTGACATAGGAGAACAACAAAATACTGCTTTATGATAAAATGTATTTATTTGTCTGATATCTTAACAATTCAACAATATTTAATTTCAAATTACCCAGAGAAAAACAATAACTTCAACTTAAAGTATATGGTAGCTACTTAAAACACAATGGCACATTCTCTTTTAAGGGTTTTTAAGTAATCCATGAGTTCTAATTTTATGGTTTCAAAAGTAAACAATGCAGCTTTTGTTTCTATAACTGTTGCTTCAGGCATAATCATCACGGCCAGCAGTCAGAGTTGCACCAGTTACTACTTTTTCTGTAGAGCTCTTAACCTACTAAGCTCAGATCAGGTTTAGCCATATAGTCTAGAAGCAGATCTACAGATCCAGTAGGCATATAGTGTAGAACCAGATTTAAATGACCAGTAGGCATGCAGTAAAGAACCAGATCTACAGATCGAGTAGGAAATAGTATAGATCCAGATCTACAGATCCAGTCTTAGGCAATATAGTACAGAACCAGATCTACAGATCCAGTAAGCAAATAGTATATAACAAGATCTGATACAGATCCAGTAGGCAAATAGTGTAGAACCAGATCTACAGATCCAGTAGGTATATAATACAGAACCAGATCTACAGATCCAGTAGGCATATAGTACAGAACCAGATCTACAGATCCAGTAGGTATATAATACAGAACCAGATCTACAGATCCAGTAAGCATATAGTATATAACAAGATCTGATACAGATCCAGTAGGCAAATAGTGTAGAACCAGATCTACAGATCCAGTAGGTATATAATACAGAACCAGATCTACAGATCCAGTAGGCATATAGTACAGAACCAGATCTACAGATCCAGTAGGTATATAATACAGAACCAGATCTACAGATCCAGTAAGCATATAGTATATAACAAGATCTGATACAGATCCAGTAGGCATATAGTGTAGAACCAGATCTACAGATCCAGTAGGTATATAATACAGAACCAGATCTACAGATCCAGTAGGTATATAATACAGAACCAGATCTACAGATCCAGTAAGCAAATAGTATATAACAAGATCTGATACAGATCCAGTAGGCATATAGTGTAGAACCAGATCTACAGATCCAGTAGGTATATAATACAGAACCAGATCTACAGATCCAGTAAGCAAATAGTATATAACAAGATCTGATACAGATCCAGTAGGCAAATAGTGTAGAACCAGATCTACAGATCCAGTAGGTATATAATACAGAACCAGATCTACAGATCCAGTAAGCAAATAGTATATAACAAGATCTGATACAGATCCAGTAGGCAAATAGTGTAGAACCAGATCTACAGATCCAGTAGGTATATAATACAGAACCAGATCTACAGATCCAGTAAGCAAATAGTATATAACAAGATCTGATACAGATCCAGTAGGCATATAGTGTAGAACCAGATCTACAGATCCAGTAAGCAAATAGTGTAGAACCAGATCTACAGATCCAGTCGGCAAATAGTGTAGAACCAGATCTACAGATCCAGTCGGCAAATAGTATAGAACCAGATCTGATACAGATCCAGTAGGCATATAGTGTAGATCCAGATCAACAGATCCAATAGGCAAATAGTGTAGATCCAGATCCGCAGATCTAGTTGGCAAACAGTGTAGAACCAGAAGTACAGAACTAGTAGGCAAACAGTGTAGAACCAGAAGTACAGATCTAGTAGGCAAACAGTATAGATCCGGATCTACAGATCTGGTAGGCAAATAGTGTAGAACCAGAAGTACAGATTCAGTAGGCAAATAGTGTATATCCAGATCTACAGATCCAGTAGGCATATTGTATAAAACAAGATCTACAGATCCAGTAGGCATATAGTACAGAACCAGATCTACAGATCCAGTAGGCAAACAGTGTAGATCCAGATCTACAGATCCAGTAGGCATATAGTACAGATCCAGATCTACAGATCCAGTAGGCAAACCGTATTGAACCAGATCTACAGATCCAGTAGGCATATTGTATAAAACAAGATCTACAGATCCAGTAGGCAAATAGTACAGATCCTGATCTACAGATCCAGTAGGCAAACAGTGTAGAACCAGATCTACAGATCAAGTAGGCAAACAGTATTGAACCAGATCTACAGATCCAGTAGGCATATTGTATAAAACAAGATCTACAGATCCAGTAGGCATATAGTACAGAACCAGATCTACAGATCCAGTAGTCAAACATTGTAGATCCAGATCTTCTGATCCAGTAGGCATATAGTACAGAACTAGCCAGATCTACAGATCCAGTAGGCATATAGTACAGAACCAGATCTACAGATCCAGTAGGCAAATAGTATTGAACCAGATCTACAGATCCAGTAGGCATATTGTATAAAACAAGATCTACAGATCCAGTAGGCATATAGTACAGAACCAGATCTACAGATCCAGTAGTCAAACATTGTAGATCCAGATCTTCTGATCCAGTAGGCATATAGTACAGAACTAGCCAGATCTACAGATCCAGTAGGCAAATGGTATTGAACCAGATCTACAGATCCAGTAGGCATATAGTACAGAACCAGATCTACAGATCAGTAAGCATATAGTACAGAACTAGCCAGATCTACAGATCCAGTAGGCATATTGTATAAAACAAGATCTACAGATCCAGTAGGCATATAGTACAGAACTAGCCAGATCTACAGATCCAGTAGGCATATTGTATAAAACAAGATCTACAGTTCCAGTAGGCATATAGTACAGAACCAGATCTACAGATCCAGTAGGCAAACAGTGTAGATCCAGATCTTCTGATCCAGTAGGCATATAGTACAGAACTAGCCAGATCTACAGATCCAGTAGGCATATTGTATAAAACAAGATCTACAGTTCCAGTAGGCATATAGTACAGAACCAGATCTACAGATCCAGTAGGCAAACAGTGTAGATCCAGATCTTCTGATCCAGTAGGCATATAGTACAGAACTAGATCTACAGATCCAGGAGGCAAACAGTGTAGATCTACCCCGAACCAGTTATCTTGAGATAGTGTTTATTTAAAGCCCATCTGCTGCTGCTGCCTTTACTGTGAATAGCACACTGTGAAAATATGCACCCTCCCCTCCTCCCATCGCTCAGTTCAGATGTTGCTCACACATAAACATTAACTTAATAATTCTTACAGAGACACGATGTTACATTTCACATTCTTTTGCAGACATATTTATTGACAATTGCTTCTTATGTTGTTTTTTTATTATCAGTTGGGTAAGGCAATGTATCATCCTAAAACAGTCAACAGAGGGATGATAAATTTCCTTTTTTTGGATGCAAAAAAAATCTTATTTAGAAGATACCTTTATTAGGCTACAACTGCTATATATAGGAACATAACACCCTATGCTTAAATATTTTGCATTGGCATTTTCAGCTACCCTTTCCTGTATTGACCGTTTAAGATAGTACAATAAAAATTAAATATTTATAAAGATACCATATATAGGTACTAATGATAGACTATAGATGTTTGAACATCAATTGATAATAAGTGCAATGACTTGGGCCAATAATAGGTTATGAAATCAAAGCAAATTCCCAATACTGATGCAATAATAATCAACTTGTCTCTGAGTTATGGAATATTTCTTTTAGAAGTTATTAGTCTGATAGTTGACAGCCCATCTCAGCTTATTCCAATAGTAAAGTTACCTCATACTTATATAAAACACATTCCAATTGTAAAGTTACCTCATACTTATATAAAACACAGTCTGATTGTAAAGTTACCTCATACTTATATAAAACACATTCTAATTGTAAAGTTACCTCATACTTATATAAAACACATTCTAATTGTAAAGTTACCTCATGCTTATATAAAACATATTCTAATTGTAAAGTTACCTCATGCTTATATAAAACATATTCTGATTGTAAAGTTACCTCATACTTATATAAAACACATTCTAATTGTAAAGTTACCTCATGCTTATATAAAACATATTCTAATTGTAAAGTTACCTCATGCTTATATAAAACATATTCTGATTGTAAAGTTACCTCATACTTATATAAAACACATTCTAATTGTAAAGTTACCTCATACTTATATAAAAACACATTCTGATTGTAAAGTTACCTCATACTTATATAAAACACATTCTAATTGTAAAGTTACCTCATGCTTATATAAAACATATTCTAATTGTAAAGTTACCTCATGCTTATATAAAACATATTCTGATTGTAAAGTTACCTCATACTTATATAAAACACATTCTAATTGTAAAGTTACCTCATGCTTATATAAAACATATTCTGATTGTAAAGTTACCTCATACTTATATAAAACACATTCTAATTGTAAAGTTACCTCATACTTATATAAAAACACATTCTGATTGTAAAGTTACCTCATACTTATATAAAACACATTCCAATTGTAAAGTTACCTCATACTTATATAAAAACACATTCTGATTGTAAAGTTGCCTCATACTTATATAAAACACATTCTAATTGTAAAGTTACCTCATACTTATATAAAACACATTCTAATTGTAAAGTTACCTCATACTTATATAAAACACATTCTAATTGTGAAGTTACCTCATACTTATATAAAAACACATTCTGATTGTAAAGTTGCCTCATACTTATATAAAACACATTCTAATTGTAAAGTTACCTCATACTTATATAAAACACATACTAATTGTAAAGTTACCTCATACTTTTGTAAAACACATTTCAATTGTAAAGTTATCTCATACTTATATAAAACACATTCTAATTGTAAAGTTACCCCATACTTATATAAAACACATTCTAATTGTAAAGTTACCTCATACTTATATAAAACACATTCCAATTGTAAAAGTACCTCATACTTATATAAAACACATTCTAATTGTAAAGTTACCCCATACTTATATAAAACACATTCTGATTGTAAAGTTACCTCATACTTATATAAAACACATTCTAATTGTAAAGTTACCCCATACTTATATAAAACACATTCTGATTGTAAAGTTACCCCATACTTATATACAACACATTCTAATTGTAAAGTTACCTCATACTTATATAAAACACATTCTAATTGTAAAGTTACCTCATACTTATATAAAACACATTCTAATTGTAAAAGTACCTCATACTTATATAAAACACATTCCATTTGTAAAGTTACCTCATACTTACAAAAAAACATTCCATTTGTTAAGTTACCTCATACTTACATAAAAACACATTCCAATTGTAAAGTTACCTCATACTTACAAAAAAACACATTACATTTTTAAAGTTACCTTATAATTACATAAAAACACATTCCAATTGTAAAGTTGCCTTATAACTGCATAAAAACACATTCCAATTGTAAAGTTACATATAATTGCATAAAAACACATTTCAGTTGTAAAGTTACATATAATTGCATAAAAACACATTCCAGTTGTAAAGTTACCTTATAACTGCATTAAAACACATTCCATTTATAAAGTTACCTTATAATTGCATAAAAACACATTTCAGTTGTAAAATTACATATAATTGCATAAAAACACATTTCAGTTGTAAAGTTACCTTATAACTACATTAAAACACATTCCAATTGTAAAGTTAACTTATAATTGCATAAAAACACATTCCAATTGTAAAGTTACCTTATAATTGCATAAAAACACATTCCAATTGTAAAGTTACCTTATAATTGCATAAAAACACATTCCAATTGTAAAGTTAACTTATAATTGCATAAAAACACATTCCAATTGTAAAGTTAACTTATAATTGCATAAAAACACATTCCAATTGTAAAGTTACCTTATAACTGCATTAAAACACATTCCAATTGTAAAGTTACCTTATAATTGCATAAAAACACATTCCAATTGTAAAGTTACCTTATAATTGCATAAAAACACATTCCAATTGTAAAGTTACCTTATAATTGCATAAAAACACATTCCAATTGTAAAGTTAACTTATAATTGCATAAAAACACATTCCAAATGTAGATATCCTTGGGATATGGAACATGAAACCATTTTATTGGCATTTTAATCAATAATTAGCAAACATTTTTTTACTTTAAAAATGTCTAAATATGCACCTATTAACAAAAAAGAATTTGAGTGGCTTTAATTTATTGATATGGAATGTTTACTCTAATTAGCCTCGTAAACACAAATTGATCAACTTAGTGCAAGAAAGTGTAGATCCAGATTAGCTAGCTTGTACTGTATTATGTTTGATCTGGATCTACACTTTTTGGTAGAGAGTTAGAGGTTATCTCTGTATCTAGATGTTATCAATTAACTAAGATCATGATTGGTTATTAACAAATGTAGCTGACTACAGGTTAAAAATTTCCTGTATTTGGCCAGGAAAAGAAAAACTTTGAGAAAAAAAAAGACAAACCTGTTATTAACAAAAGCTGCCTACCTGGGGTTCATGAGCATCAAATGTCTTACAAGTTGCCAGATCGTTGTCCATAAAATCTATTCCCAGCCACCTGGAATTTGAATTGAATGGTTTTATATTCTATTTATCACTGTTTACTCTTAAAAGCTTTAAAGCATGCCATTGCTTTCTCTAGAGTTTAGTATTTAAATCAAAGAAGTGTGTACAAGTGGTAGTTAACTCATTTTGTGTACTGGATAATCTTTATTGAATTTAATGTTGATACAAGTGAAAGTGAATGTTTTATTTTTTTACATTTCCAATGGTTAGTGGAAGACTAGTCTAACTAAAATTAGTTGCAAAACTATTTTATCTAAAAATGGTATAAAATGCATCTTTTTTTAACAAAGATTAATTTACTTTCTATAACAAAAGCAAGAAAATATAGCTTAATTATAAAACAAGGTTGAAAAAAGAATGGTTCAGTTCGCGACTGGGAGGGTAAATAGCATGTTTTACCTTCAACTGTAAAATGTGGAAGACCTAGTAAGAATAACCTGTAGCTGATCCATTGTTTTATGCTGTTAAATATTTCAAACCTTAGAACTGACTTTTGTCGAAGTTAAACAGTTATGTATTAATATTTATCACATAACCGACTGCATGAGCGTGAGGTAACACTTATGTGTTATTTTTGGTAATACACTAGTTTAAGTTATCATAGTGCCATGTCTTTAAGTATGTGTAGTGTCTATGCCATTTCCTGATCACTTTGTTGTTGTCATTTTATGCATTTTGTTGGACAATTTCATTTTAATTGATAAAAAAATAACATTTTAGTCATGTTATAAATGAATCTGTTGCCATTTATGGAAAATGGTCAAGTAAAGAATGGAACTATCTTTTGTGCGGATTCTCCCAAACTGAATTACACATGTCAAGGCAAACTGTTCATACTATAAAAAGATGATGTATTGTAAACAAAAAACTGCTGATGTTTTGGTTATGTGATAAATAAAATCTAATATTTGTTTTCATTTGATACTTAAAATATTAAACTTGTTTAAAATGATACAAAGCTCGGCAGAGCCTCACATCATATCATTTCATCCATCTTGTTAATCATTTATATCTTAACTCTATATACATTTATAATATTATATATTTATATCAGATGCTCTATATATAATATTATATATTGTATTATAGATGTGGATTAGCTTTTAATTTTGGTGCATTTACTTTGTGTTTAAATTGTGTGTGCAAGTACTATTTCACTATTTTGTGTGCAACTACTGCCATGTTTATAGTTTTGTGTGCAAGTGCTATGAGGTCAACAGTTTTGTGTGTAAGTACTATGAAGTCAACAGTTTTGTGTGCAAGTACTATCAAGTCAACAGTTTTGTGTGCAAGTACTATAAGGTCAACAGTTTTGTGTGCATGTACTATCAAGTCAACAGTCTTGTGTACAAGTACTATCAAGTCAACAGTCTTGTGTACAAGTACTATCAAGTCAACAGTCTTGTGTACAAGTACTATCAAGTCAACAGTCTTGTGTACAAGTACTATCAAGTCAACAGTCTTGTGTGCAAGTACTATCAAGTCAACAGTTTTGTGTGCAAGTACTATCAAGTCAACAGTTCTGTGTGCAAGTACTATGAGGTCAACAGTTTTGTGTGCAAGTACTATCAAGTCAACAGTTCTGTGTGCAAGTACTATCAAGTCAACAGTTTTGTGTGCAAGTACTATGAGGTCAACAGTTTTGTGTACAAGTACTATGAGGTCAACAGTTTTGTGTGCAAGTACTATGAGGTCAACAGTTTTGTGTACAAGTACTATGAGGTCAACAGTTTTGTGTGCAAGTACTATGAGGTCAACAGTTTTGTGTACAAGTACTATGAGGTCAACAGTTTTGTGTACAAGTACTATGAGGTCAACAGTTTTGTGTGCAAGGACTATGAGGTCAACAGTTTTGTGTACAAGTACTATGAGGTCAACAGTTTTGTGTACAAGTACTTTCAAGTCAACAGTTTTGTGTACAAGTACTTTCAAGTCAACAGTTTTGTGTGCAAGTACTATGAGGTCAACAGTTTTGTGTGCAAGTACTATGAGGTCAACAGTTTTGTGTACAAGTACTATGAGGTCAACAGTTTTGTGTGCAAGTACTATGAGGTCAACAGTTTTGTGTACAAGTACTATGAGGTCAACAGTTTTGTGTGCAAGTACTATGAGGTCAACAGTTTTGTGTACAAGTACTTTCAAGTCAACAGTTTTGTGTGCAAGTACTATGAGGTCAACAGTTTTGTGTACAAGTACTATCAAGTCAACAGTTTTGTGTGCAAGTACTATGAGGTCAACAGTTTTGTGTACAAGTACTTTCAAGTCAACAGTTTTGTGTTCAAGTACTATCAAGTACAGTTTTTTGTGCAAGTACTATCAAGTTTACAGTTTTGTGACAAGTAATATCAAGCCAACAGTTGTGTGTGCAAGTACTATGAGGTCAACAGTTTTGTGTGCAAGTACTATCCAGTCAACGGTCTTGTGTACAAGTACTATCAAGTCAACAGTTTTGTGTTCAAGTACTATCAAGTACAGTTTTTTGTGCAAGAACTATCAAGTTTACAGTTTTGTGACAAGTAAAATCAAGCCAACAGTTGTGTGTGCAAGTAGGCTACCGTTTCACTAACAGTTTTGTGTGAAAAAAACTGTCATGTTACAATTTGTGCACAAGTATTATCAAGCTTACAATTTTGTGTGCAAGTATTATGAAGCTTATAATTTTGTGTGCAAGTATTATGAATCTTACAATTTTGAGTGCAAGTATTATGTGCAAATATTATCAAACTTACATGTATCAAGCAAATGAATAGTTTAGCGTACTCTCCTGTGACAGCTCTTTGTTTATTTCATTTGGAATAGTGCAATCTTTTCTAAACAAGATATTTTTCATGGGAATATGTTTCCATGGAATGGTATTCATAAAATGAATTTTCTGATTTTTGATTGGCATATTCTTAATTAACTTTTAAAACATTTTATCAAAAGGCATGATTCCATATATTTATAACCTTACTAGAGTTACATGTAACACCTACCCTGTTGTTCAAACATTTCTAATTTCCGGTGTTTTCATGAGAAAAAACGAAATTGACTAAACTTAATGTGCATGCACTTCATATTTTCGCACAGGTAGAGGTCTTCACTAAGAAAATTCAATACATTATTCATACTGCTTGCCTCTTTAGATAAGGGCAGGGGGGCTTTTGAACAACATGATGTGTACTAATAGAAAGCTCTTACAAATTGCCTTTTCTTTTTTCACTATTTGCATCAAGAATGACTCACTATGATATTCCTTGAAATGATTTTTTGCATGATAGCAGAATTAACATTTATTGAAAATGATTTTTAATTACTTGTGACTGTTTGAGCATCCAAGGTCAAGTTAGACACCTCAGCTTCTCCTTCAAACTTCCTTATGGGGGAATACTTCCAGCTGATCTATAGTACACCATTGGTTTTACTGTGACCTTTGTCTTGGGTCCTCCTGTCCACCTATAGCTAGGTGTCACTAGAATGCCCTAAAGTGTGTTGCTTCCATATATTAAAAAGGTCTTTCTGTTGCCCCCACTTTGTGTCTGATCTATCAACTGTCAGTCTATATTTTGTATGCACCATTGTCCTCACAGTTCATACATACATAAGTCTGCTTTGTCATATTGTCCATTAAGTTTGAAAAACTTTATGCCTATGAGTGGTATGATTTATAAATAAAAAATGATGATTTGAGTCCTGATCAAGGCTAGAACTTTCATGGGGGAAGGTTTTCCAGTTAACCTGCGGTTAACCTGTGGATTTACCTTGCCGTCAGTCTGGGTTTTCCTCCACTAGTAGTTATTTAGACGGCACCAGTATGGCCATAATTGCTCCATTGAGATAGCAAAAACAACAACAAACAAAACAGCTGAACCCACCTTTAATTGAGAAATCATGTTAATTGATCTTGCAACAACTTGCGGGGGCTGTAGCAGTGGTAAGCAACATGTGATTATTGGGTAATGGCAGATAAGGAAAAAAATTCTATATTTAAAATGGTCTATTGACTTCTGTATCAACACTATGAAAGTCAGTCAAAGGATGAATCAATAAAGAAGCTTAGTAAATCTTTCTCACTTTATCCCTTAGCTTGTTCAAGTTATTTATAACAAAAAATTATTTCTAGCTACACATTTGTAAATAGTGTAGATGTTTATCAGACAGGCCCTAGAATGGAGCTGTCTGATCTGGATTTTCTCTGTTTGGTTAAACCTTATAAATACATTCTTAGCAGGCTTAGCAGAAATGTCTGAATTTTAAAATATTGTATCTATACAAGCTTTAAAAGCTAAATGTGCCCAGTACTTATATTATGGTATCTCACGAAGACTGAGTCATTTTGCTTTGTGGAAATAGTGTCAGAAACCTTTGAATCATTGATGAATGTGTGTGCTGTCATCATAAATCAACAAATAATCTGAAGCAACAAATATCTTGAGCAAACAAATAACTTGAGCAAACAAATAACATCAGTCAATATGCGAAAATGATTGACACTTTTCTGTTCCACTTAGCAAAGAGGTTTCCTATCCAAGTTGATCTTTCACACCATAAATGTATCACCTAAATATAATAAAGTTAGAACTGAGATATAGAATTAATCTAGCCAAAACATGCAAATACAAAAATTAGCTAGATCTGCTTCAACATTAACTCTGTTATATCAAATGTCATAAACATTGTATGGCATGTTATCAGGATCTTTTAAACCAAAACATAGCATCTAAACATCCTGGGTAGTGATGTTAGCAAAAATAATAAAGAAAGACTTGTCGGGACCTTGGGAAATTGTTCAGATCCAAGTCTGGTTGCTGCAACAGCAATTTGATTTGGAAAGTTTCTGGGCTGTGAAAAATAAAATATACATGTATATATAGTACTGTCACAAGAATCACTAATTGACACAGTATGATTATGAACTTGGCTATTTAATTAAGCCATCAATCTATGTTGATGTTATTATGACCTTGGCTAATTGATTAAGTCAGCATCATGTGTTGATGTTAACATGGCCTTGGTTGACACCTTATTGATACAAATCTGGTAACTAATGTATTCTTTTTCACCTTAGATGTGGCACCTTGTCAGTAATGGGTCAGAGACAATTTTCAGTGAATGTTATTAACCACAAGAGATTAGGAAGTGGACAGCATCTGGAGACAAGACATGGTTTGTTGAACATTAAGGACAACAGTTAAGGCGTATATAGAAGTTGGAGATTTGGTTAATAAAGTTGTGTCTCTTTGGGGAGTTTTGAAACAACTGTGTATAGGACCAGTGTTTTTTTGTCTGTATAAGCAGGCTTTGTTTAAGACTTTGGGAGGTGTCTGTGGTTGAGTGGTAGAGTCGCAGCTTTGTTATTCTTCTGATTGCTCAACCTCTTAAGTTTGTGTTTGAGTCTCAGTCAGGGTGAAGGACTTAATGTGGGAAGGTGGTCCCGGTGTGCTGGTGGTTCTATGTGGACACTTACCTAAAGTGATTCCTCAGCCAAAATACAATGTAGCTGGATGGGACTATATTGAGCATTATTTTGTAGCTGTTTGGATTTTAACAAAATATAGATAAGATATGTGTAATTAATCATGTGGATCTGTACTGATGTGACCCCAGTGTCCTGGTTAACACCATGTGGTTGATAGTATGGTAACATATATAATCTGTTATAATAGGTCAATGCTATTGGACACAAAGTGTGGGATTAGCCAGCATTTTTACTGATACTGCGCAGCAACATTTCTATCATTATAGCACAGGGGCACTTATGAGGTGCCCAGGGACTGAACCCGGCCGGTCCATTATACCGACACTGACGAGTCAGGCGTAATGCTGTCCCCTTCGCCCCGAGCATTAGGAGGGAAGCCACTACTACCAACTTTAAAGTCTTTGGTATGACCCGGCCGGGGTTCGAACCCACGACCTCCTGATCCGCAAGCCGACGCTCTACCACCTGAGCTATTGTGGCCGGTCACACAAAGTGTATTTGGTCAGAATGTGTCATTAGTTGACCACATATGGACAGTTGGGTATTTAAGATGAGAGTTTTGCATACCGGCTATATAACACAGTATTAAATCTTGTCTAAAGAATTTAGTCACTCACTTTTATTCACTCCTTGGTTATCACCATTGGTAACAATCAAAGCATTCAATTTGTACCATGTGATTATCCTGTACATAGCTGTATTGGACAGTACATTGCCCAAATATATTATCTTATTGCACAGTAACCTCAACATCTCGGGCAAAAACAATATACAATAAAAGCTGTTAATGAATATGAAATGTCGCTGTACAGTATCGGCAAAATGCCGGCAAATCCGATCCCCTGAGAAACTATATTGAACTTGTCTAATGGTATACTCAAGCTAAATTACATATTTTTATTTTTCAAATTTTGTCAATTGATATTAACATGTATGCTGATAACAAAGAACAAGAAAAGGAAGAATAAGGGTAATATGAAATAGATGTGAATACGAAGAGAGATGTAATTGAATTTATAGAGAGTTGCGCATTTAATAGTAGTTGATGCAACTAATTTAAATTACAATGCTTATGCTGCTGTTTGAAATCAACAGGTACTGGAGGCCCTGGGTTCGATCCCGGCCTTGGCATACCAAAGTCGTTAATAATGGTAGTGGTATAGCTTCCTTGCAAAAGCTCAAGCATATATAAGGGTAGTTCCACGACTGGTTGGCTTGGTGTCAGGGATATGTGACTGGGTGTGGTATCATGGCATGCTAAACACAGTGTAGGCAGCACTATATCTGCTTTAAATGGACACCATCTCCAGATAACTGAAATACTGTTGGTGGGACAATACATCCAGTAAACAAACATGGTCATTTCCTAGGCAAACAGATATATCATGGCAGATATTGGTTAGGTAAGTGAACTATTGGCAAACAGACATATCATGGCAGATATTGGTAAGGTGAACTATTGGCAAACAGACATGACATGACAGATATTGGTTAGGTAACATGAACTATTGGCAAACAGATATGACATGACAGATATTGGTTAGGTGAAGTGAACTATTGGCAAGTGAACTATTGGCAAACAGACATATCATGGCAGATATTGGTTAGGTAAAGTGAACTATTGGCAAACAGACATATCATTGCAGATATTGGTTAGGTAAAGTGAACTATTGGCAAACAGACATATCATGGCAGATATTGGTTAGGTAAAGTGAACTATTGGCAAACAGACATATCATTGCAGATATTGGTTAGGTAAAGTGAACTATTGGCAAACAGACATATCATTGCAGATATTGGTTAGGTAAAGTGAACTATTGGCAAACAGACATATCATGGCAGATATTGGTTAGGTAAAGTGAACTATTGGCAAACAGACATATCATGGCAGATATTGATTAGGTAAAGTGAATTATTGGCAAACAGACATATCATGGCAGATATTGGTTAGGTAAAGTGAATTATTGGCAAACAGACATATCATGGCAGATATTGGTTAGGTAAAGTGAACTATTGGCAAACAGACATATCATTGCAGATATTGATTAGGTAAAGTGAATTATTGGCAAACAGACATATCATGGCAAATATTGGTTAGGTAAAGTGAACTATTGCCAAACAGACATATCATGGCAGATATTGATTAGGTAAAGTGAATTATTGGCAAACAGACATATCATGGCAGATATTGGTTAGGTAAAGTGAACTATTGGCAAACAGACATATCATTGCAGATATTGGTTAGGTAAAGTGAATTATTGGCAAACAGACATATCATTGCAGATATTGGTTAGGTAAAGTGAACTATTGGCAAACAGACATATCATGACAGATATTGGTTAGGTAAAGTGAACTATTGGCAAACAGACATATCATGACAGATATTGGTTAGGTAAAGTGAACTATTGGCAAACAGACATATCATTGCAGATATTGGTTAGGTAAAGTGAACTATTGGCAAACAGACATATCATTGCAGATATTGGTTAGGTAAAGTGAACTATTGGCAAACAGACATATCATGACAGATATTGGTTAGGTAAAGTGAACTATTGGCAAACAGACATATCATTGCAGATATTGGTTTGGTAAAGTGAACTATTGGCAAACAGACATATCATGACAGATATTGGTTAGGTAAAGTGAACTATTGGCAAACAGACATATCATTGCAGATATTGGTTAGGTAAAGTGAACTATTGGCAAACAGACATATCATGACAGATATTGGTTAGGTAAAGTGAACTATTGGCAAACAGACATATCATTGCAGATATTGGTTAGGTAAAGTGAACTATTGGCAAACAGACATATCATTGCAGATATTGGTTAGGTAAAGTGAACTATTGGCAAACAGACATATCATGGCAGATATTGGTTAGGTAAAGTGAACTATTGGCAAGTGAACTATTGGCAAACAGACATATCATTGCAGATATTGGTTAGGTAAAGTGAACTATTGGCAAACAGACATATCATGGCAGATATTGGTTAGGTAAAGTGAACTACTGGCAAACAGACATATCATGGCAGATATTGGTTAGGTAAAGTGAACTATTGGCAAACAGACATATCATGGCAGATATTGATTAGGTAAAGTGAACTATTGGCAAACAGACATATCATGGCAGATATTGATTAGGTAAAGTGAACTATTGGCAAACAGACTTATCATGGCAGATATTGGTTAGGTAAAGTGAACTATTGGCAAACAGACATATCATTGCAGATATTGGTTAGGTAAAGTGAACTATTGGCAAACAGACATATCATGGCAGATATTAGTTAGGTAAAGTGAACTATTGGCAAACAGACATATCATGGCAGATATTGGTTAGGTAAAGTGAACTATTGGCAAACAGACATATCATGGCAGATATTAGTTAGGTAAAGTGAACTATTGGCAAACAGACATATCATGGCAGATATTGGTTAGGTCAAGTGAACTATTGGCAAACAGACATATCATGGCAGATATTAGTTAGGTAAAGTGAACTATTGGCAAACAGACATATCATGGCAGATATTTGTTAGGTCAAGTGAACTATTGGCAAACAGACATATCATGGCAGATATTGGTTAGGTAAAGTGAACTATTGGCAAACAGACTTATCATGGCAGATATTGGTTAGGTAAAGTGAACTATTGGCAAACAGACATATCATGGCAGATATTGGTTAGGTAAAGTGAACTATTGGCAAACAGACTTATCATGGCAGATATTGGTTAGGTAAAGTGAACTACATGTATTGGCAAACAGACATATCATGGCAGATATTGGTTAGGTAAAGTGAACTATTGGCAAACAGACATATCATGGCAGATATTGGTTAGGTAAAGTGAACTATTGGCAAACAGACATATCATGGCAGATATTGGTTAGGTAAAGTGAACTATTGGCAAACAGACATATCATGGCAGATATTGGTTAGGTAAAGTGAACTATTGGCAAACAGACATATCATGGCAGATATTTGTTAGGTCAAGTGAACTATTGGCAAACAGACATATCATGGCAGATATTTGTTAGGTCAAGTGAACTATTGGCAAACAGACATATCATGGCAGATATTGGTTAGGTAAAGTGAACTATTGGCAAACAGACATATCATGGCAGATATTGATTAGGTAAAGTGAACTATTGGCAAACAGACATATCATGGCAGATATTGGTTAGGTAAAGTGAACTATTGGCAAACAGACATATCATGGCAGATATTGGTTAGGTAAAGTGAACTATTGGCAAACAGACATATCATGGCAGATATTTGTTAGGTCAAGTGAACTATTGGCAAACAGACATATCATGGCAGATATTGGTTAGGTAAAGTGAACTATTGGCAAACAGACATATCATGGCAGATATTGATTAGGTAAAGTGAACTATTGGCAAACAGACATATCATGGCAGATATTAGTTAGGTAAAGTGAACTATTGGCAAACAGACATATCATGGCAGATATTGGTTAGGTAAAGTGAACTATTGGCAAACAGATATGACATGACAGATATTGGTTTGGTAACATGAACTATTGGCAAACAGATATGACATGACAGATATTGGTTAGGTAACATGAACTATTGGCAAACAGATATGACATGACAGATATTGGTTAGGTAACATGAACTATTGGCAAACAGATATGACATGACAGTTATTGGTTAGGTAAAGTGAACTATTGGCAAACAGACATGTCATGGCAGATATTGGTTATGGTAGGTAAAGACAAAGTTGATAGGATATACATGTTATTCTTTGAATAATCATTGATTAATGTGCATTGAATAAGATTTTTTTTCCGCCAGTGTAGTGAATTGAATCAGATAGTTTTTTGTTATTGATCTGGTTGTTTGGATTAGGTCAGATATTCATTATCTGTTTATGGTTATTTTGATTGATGTAAACCTTTTATTGTTTGTTTTTGTTTACAATTGTGTTTAGATTTATTTAGATATTTATGATGTATTTATTAATATTTTTATTATTCATGGCTTTTTGGATAAATTGATATTGTTTACTGTTGTTTGGGGGATTTATTTAGATGTTTATTGTGTTCTGATGTAACGTTATGCTTGAATGCTCATTAATTATGTTTAATAAGAAATCAATAGATTTATTGTTTTAATCTTATTGTACACATGTGATAATTTGCTATTGTCTTTGGTAAATGAAAGAGGATTACCCTGAATTCCAACAGATTTTATAAATGCAATATTGCATGCACAACAATCTTTGTTGAAAAAATATAAAAGTCAGGGTCTTTCTATACAATTAGAACATGAAGCTGGAGGGCGGCAATATGGCCATTATTAGGTTGTTATGATACACTGGTATTGAAAAAAAAACAAAAAAAAACCCATAGCAATTTGTCTTACTGTTGTAATAAGTTCTCCAGATAAGGAAATATATTTGATATTTTTTTGGCTTCTCTTGAGAAATTTTAGCTTCATTTGTTTTATGTCTGTGTCTTTTCACTTGTTTTCTGAAATCATAATACTGCACCAAAATCAACCAGCTAATAAACCGTGGGATTAGTGACATGCTCCATTGATTGAGTTCATGCTTCTGTATAAACTGATCAAAGTTTGTTGGAGATTTTTCTCGTTAAGGTAAACAATATCAACAGCCTGTGCCTTAGAACAGTTGTATGCTGATTGATTCTCATGGCACTTGCAGTTTAAAATAAAATGAAGTAGAAAATAGTGAAATGTTGGCGATTCTATATTGGCCTTGTCATTATTGACAGAGGGTTGTCAACTGAACCAGGTAAATTTCATTAATTACATGTAATTGCAAGATTATGGATCATTTATTTCTTTTATACGTCAACATCTACTGTTGAATCTCGATACTTTGAATCACATTTTAATATAATTATGTAAATTTAATGAATTACAATGTCATTTCTCATATGTTTCCTAATGTGACTATGTTACAATCTGTTGGATTGTGAGACGTTTGTTTATCATGTTCGATAGGGACACAACCAGAGTTCCTTGAAGCTCTGAATTAAGTCACAGTTTTATGAATACTGAAGTGTGTCAGCCTGTTATAACAGCTAGTCTTGAACATATTTTACTGTGATTGAAACTTTGATCAAAATTGTGCCAAATAGAGATCCCTGGTCACAGGTTCGTGTTATCTTGATAATGAGTAAATTAAGTACTTCCATTTAATTTCTTTCTAGTTTATATATTTCAAAGTTCAATGAGAGACATTAATGAATATTCTACCCTGAATAATGCCTAAATGCAAGTAGGTCCGTTCATGTGTTTTACTCAGTTTTTATGCTTGTGCTCTTTTGAGTGTATGTTGACTTTTCTGCCTTTCTTATGATACCCAGGTTAACCATCATCAATAAACATGTCCATTTTCTTTTTCAATTAACATATCTGTAAGTATTTGAATTAATTTTAAGCTTATATTTATGCAAAAGCAAGAAATTCACTGTTTGTTATTGCAATATCTACAGAAGAACAGTGGATAAAGTCCGAGAATTTCAACTACAAGGACCTACCTACTGTTTGGAATACCTCGGATATTAACTAACAAGGGAGACAATTTACATTTCATCAATGTACCCCATTGCAAGGTCATAAATTCTTCTTATTTACCGTAATACTGCAGGAAGTAAAGATTTGTTCTGTTTTGCTCTGGTATAGACATCAGTTTGAAAGAATTATGTTGTAGATTAAACTATGTGATACACAAGCATTATGAAAAGGAATATTTGATCATGAAACATCAGTTAGATTACATGTACATTTTAAGCCATTCTTACTGAAAAATAATGATAACGACATTACAACAATCAAATAATTATACTTATTGTAGCACAAAAATTGCTGTAACATGTTTGTATCAATACGTGTAAGGTAATAAGTTAGTTACAATTTTGCAAATGCTTTGGCTGCTATGTTGACATTTGTACAAGACTGGACTTAAGTTGCTTTTAAACACCTTCAGTAAAAAATAAATATGACACAAAAATGCAAGAAATCAAATTAAGTGTTGGTGTGCCATAAAACCCAAATAAATAAATAAATGACATCATAGAGATGTTATGTCAGCCAGTCAAAATGCTTAATTTCTAGCCCTGTGGTTTATCGTTGGCCCTGATGTTCCTCGTCAATAAATATAACAAAACCCCAGCTTTATCATATACCATATAAATGTACCTGGTAATAGTTCTTCATTGATTAAGTCAAAAGGGTATCATTTGTATCATTGGGTGTGTTGTGATATTGTTCTTATATAACTATAACAAAATCTGTAGTATGGTCATTTGTGGGATTAATTCTCTCGTCACTGGTCTGATATTCATCAGACTGAAAGTGTGTTTTTATTGGGGATACCATGATTATGACCTAGTTTATAAGAATATTACTATTCTGGAGGTATGTATGACAGACTGTTCTATGAATACAGAAAGCTATTCCACTCACAATGGGTCTGTGTCAGCATTGTCAAAATTTTTATCAAAGAAGAATATTGTGTTAAAAATTCATACTTATCAAAGAAGAATATTGTGTTAAAAATTCAATGAAAAGGTGTAGACATTAAGTCAGATGGCAAAGAGAAATTATATATTTTATTTAATTGTGTATTTTTAATGATAAATGTTTGTTGAATAAAATGACAGATGCAAACTCGTATATAACCTTTGATTTATATGAAAGTTGAAAATTAATTTATACTTTCATGTTCATAATTGCTTATCTCTGTTGGTAATTTTTATTTACCAGTATACTTTCATATTGACAAAGTTTTTTCTCTGTTGTGTTATAAGCTTATTGATCAGGGTCATTACACGATGTGTCTGGTATGGGTTCTTGTTTGTTGATAAAAAATAAAACAGAAACTTAAAAAAGTACCAACATCTTTAAGGCATTTAAGAATAATAAAAAAAAAATTCTTTGGTTTAAGTTTAAGTTTTTGTTCTGAGATGGAAAATAAATAGCATGCATTTTGGTAAGGACTATTTTTTTTATTTAAGCTCATAAAACCATTTTAAACCAAACCACTCACTGAAGACAGCACAGGTTAAATACTGACTACAAACATAAAGAGTCACCATCTAGGACTAATGGTATATAAATGTACCGTAATAATAAAGCCTAGGTCACAAGGTAATTATAAACTTTCAAATATTTCTCTCTCTGTTTCAGGTCAGAGCTACAATGCCAACAAGACAATGGGACAGGACACATGTATAGTGTGTTTCAACTGTAAGGAGAGAAGCATCAAAATGTCAAAGACCAGGAATTGAGTATAAATATTGGACGAGCAATCATAACTGTGCCAGAAAAACTGGAGACTGAAATCAGACAAATGATTTACATTTGTGAGCTGAGACACAAATCAGCAGACACATGTTTTTGTTTGACAGATTTCTGAAAAAATCCCAAATTGTCATTGGCAACACATTATTCTCTGGTGTTTAAGCATTTTAAAATATTAGCATCAGTGGTTGGTAATGCCACATAGAGTAATAATCATTGCAATGAGACATTAGTGTAAATATAAGATGATGCTAGGTATTTTTTATCAACAATTGTTTCAAGATTTTCCCTTAATATTCGTGGCTGAATGATATTGGCAAAAGCACTTAGTCCTGGATCATAAATCTTGTATTATCTTGTTTCTGAAAATTAAATTCAAGTCCCATCACCAGATACCTGAGAGAGAGTCAACACCACATTATCACCATGGAGACGGAAGCTATAATTGAGATGATTTTATTGACAATCATCATGTTAGCCACAATATTCACCAACATCATGACACTGGTGGTACTATCAATGACAGATTATCTGCGTAACATCAATCGAGTCTATCTCTACTCGGTAACAGTATCTGACCTTCTTCTTGGTTTGCTGGTGTTCCCATTTGCCCTGTACTGTGCAATCATCAATGAGTTGGGCTACAGTGGAATCGACCCCAAAATCTGCCATCTTCAAGCATATTTCACCATCATGTTCTTCCTGTCAGGAATATATGCCACCGCCTGGCTGAATGTTGATCATTATGTGGCAGTTCGGAAACCCGAGCATTACAAAGTGATGATGTCACCACATCGGTCTTCCTGTTGGATTTCATTCGCTTGGATTGCAGCTATCAGCTTCTGCTGCCCGCCACTGTTAAATTTCCGAGATACACAATATTACCAACAGGTATATATATGTACTGTACAAATCGGAACAGAAATGCCATATTTTATAACTGCGGGAGTTCTCGCACTTATGCCGCCCATTCTCTCCCTCATAGTGACCAATGTATATCTGTTCACACATGGATTTAAAAAGAAGCAAAAAATGTATGAATGTGTTATGCTGGATGTTTCCTCGAGACCAAGAAACTACCAAATGAACTTCCTTATTTCCATAATTTTCATCGGCACTTGGTTACCGTGGTGCGTATTAAGAATCTGCAGTCTTTTCGATGACATGGATATTCCAAGACAATTGCACTTCTACACATTCTGGCTGGCGATGAGCAATAGTTTCTATAAGTTTTTTGTGTACATTGGAATGAGCATCGAGTACAGGCGTGGACTATGCGAGATTTTTCAGCACTGTGGCAAGTGTACTTGTTGCCAGAAATGTTGCGTCTTGGAACAGCCAAATCCAAACCCAGCAATTAGCATACGTGCATCCAGAGTGGTCATGAAACCCTCAACAAGTGCGCCACACCCTACTGTAGTCTGAGTGGTAAAAAAAAAAAACAACAAAAAAAACAAAGTGATGAAATATAGAATGACATGTTGATGATATGCGTATGGAATGGTATGTTCCTGGGTAGAGTACATGCCTCTAAATCACTGACCAGTACACTGAGCCCTACCATGGTCTGAGTGGTCATCAAACAAAAAATAAATTGAAGATTGATTAATTTAGTTAATAGAGTGTATAAGAAGTGGAATTATCAAGTGACACATGTAGGATGTATTGGTTCAGAATACAGAGTCCATGGCTTAAACATCGCCTTGGTCACCACCTGAGGATGATACTAATCTCAAAATGTGATATTTCACCCAGGTGGATGTATGGGTACCTGTTAGAGCAATTTAGGAAAATGACTTCCTTGCTCCACCTGGATACAAATACAGTAGTTGTTAACACCCTGGATGAGAAACGGATAAATAGTACTTGTACTGCACCAGTCCTTGAATATACCCATGACCAAGCTGTAAAAGTGTTCAAGAAATATGCTTACTGACATAGATGGGTTTTTTATGCCTGAAGAAAATGTGTTGAGGGAAAGTTTCTGATGAGATCCATAGCTACATGTAGTATAAAACAGGTTATGGAGGTGTGTTGAATCTTGTGACATGTAGTATAAATATTTAGAGGTCTGTTGAATGGTGTGACATGTTGTATAAAACAGGTTTTAGAGGTGTTTTGAATGGTGTGACATGCACCTTAGATTATAGACAGTCAGAAATGTGGACTTCTGTTATTCAGTGAATGATGGAATGATATGTTCATGTTATGATTATTACAGTTAAGAAAAAGTGCCAAAGGATAGTTACGTTTTATTGAAAAGGTTTTCATTCAAAGCTGTTTATGAGTATTGGATGTCAGAAAGATGTCAAAGAATTGTTTCTGTTTTTCAGTGAAAGATTTGTCTAAAGCTGGCTTTGACCAGTGAATGTCAGGAGAGTATCACTGGATAGTTTCTTTCTCTCATTGAATGATTTGTTTAAAGCTGGCTTAGTTCTTCTGATGTCAGAAGAGTAACAAAGGATACTTTCTGTTATTTAAGAAGTTAATCTGTCTAAAGCTGGTTTTGACCATTCATTATCAGAAATGAAGTATAGCTTCTGTTGTTTAGTAAATGATTTGTGTAAAGCTGACTTTGATCATCTGATGTCAAAAGAGTAACAAAAAATAATTTCTGTTATTTTGTGAACAATTTGTCTGAACCTGGTTTGGGTCATAGAATGTGATAAGAGTAACAACAGTAACAAAGATAGTTTCTTGTGAATGATTTGTTTAATGCAGCTTTTGATCATTTTGTGTCAAAAGACCGGCCACAATGGCTCAGGTAGAGTGTCTGCTTGCGGATCGGGAGGTCGTGGGTTCCAACCCCGGCCAGGTCAAACCAAAGACTTTAAAGTTGGTAGTAGTGGCTTCCCTCTTAACGCTAGGGGCTATGGCATTACGTCTGACTCGTCGGTGTCAGTATTATGGACCGGCGGGGTTCAGTCCCTGGGCACCTCATAAGTGCCCCTGTGCTATAATGATAGAAATGTCACTGCACAGTATTGGCACAAATGCCGGCAAATCCCATCCCAACCCTTTGTCAAAAAAGTGTCAAAGGATAGTTTCTGTTTTTCAGTGAATCATTAATATAATGCTGCTCTTGGTCATTGGATGTGGGAAGAGTGACAAAGGATAGTTTCCTATGCTGCCAGCTAGAACAATGGTCAGGTGATTGACAGATTTTCACTTTAAATGAATATTAAAAATTGTCTAAAATATTTTTGTTTAATAATAGAGAAAGAAAGCTGTAATGTGTACAGAAGGTCAGGGACTGTTTAAGTAAAACGTATGGCAAAATGTGAATGTTGAAGTAGCCTCAAAATATAGTTATGTTTTATGTATAGGTGGGAAATGGGGGTGGAAAAAAGTACTCATGTGTCATGGATATAATTCAAGCTGGATCTAATAAAATTAAATTGATTAATTAATTAAGTTTGATTTAATCAAGAACAAGTTAACTAATGCATAGGCATGACTTTTTGTACTGAAATTGTTAACAAAACATAAAAATTAGTCATATTCGTATTGGCAAGAAACAAAATAATTGCCACGGCAACATTGTGTTTACTTTTATTGAACAAAAATCTATAGGACATTAGAGCCATGGAATGAACTTGTTGAACTTTTGTGTGTACAAAAAATAACAAAACCCCTTTGCATGGTTTAATGGTTAGCATGGTTTAATCATTACCCGTTTCCTTTTATTTGCCTCAACAACAACTGGAACATTGGGAAAATGACCATTATATGAACTTGTTTATTATTTTATTGGAGAGAGAGAAAGATTCAATGCTATGGTACAGTTTTTACACAAAAAAAGGGAAATCAGAAAAAAATGCAATTATTACATACCAGTATATTACTGTAAACCTTTTTTGGGGCAAGAAGTCCATTATTTCTTCACAACCCGCTTTGGTATAAACCAGTTCTTACTGGGAACATAACATAACATAGACACAGTTTGATGCATGGTGAATAGATGAGAGAAAAAAAATAGATTTGAACACTTACCAAAACAAAATTATAAACATGTCTGTTAGATATTTGTTCTATTGTTTGTTATTTGTGTGGATTTTGTATTCATTGTAAGATAATATGTTAATAATAGTTATATATATATATATATATAATATAAATACAGATAATTATACATACATGATAGTTTATATGTTGAGAATGTTATACAACAATGTAAAAACACTGTACTTTATTGTAAATGTGCTTAGCATATTCTAAAAGAAAATGGTGTATAAATTCAATTATTTATTCATGTGTGCATTTATGTATATACTTATAATGTATTTATTTTTTAAAACATACATGTTAAACATGTATTTTAAATTTAATTCAATATTTAAAGTTAATCTTATGTATGTGAAATGTGTAAAAAAAATGTAAATTATTTGTATGATTTTTTAATTACTTAATATTTTGTAATTTTTCGAGTTGTTTCATTAGTTTTCTGCTTCCAGGTTTTTGCTTCTTTATTTTCTTATCTTCCATTATTATGTCAGTTCTAAAAAATATAATGAAATATGAAGATATGGGTTCTAGAGAATGTATGAATGTTGCCGAGAATAGAAAAGCTTATCTTGGGAGTGAGAAAATCATTTGAAAATTGTTTTAAGTTGCCAAAACCTCAGGTTTTCCTATAAAGTTTTCAAGATGATGCCTAAAAGTATATCTTAAAGTTATTTGAACATAGACTGGGTTTTCTTCATAGACAAATTGTCTCTTGAAAAGGCTTTGGCATTAAAAAGAGTATGTTGATTTCAATTGCCTCTTGAAATAACTTAAAGAATCACTTTGGCATAGGAGTGTGTGTTGATTTGATTGGTCTATAACACCCCATTGAAGTGTTGTTTGTCTCTACCAGTCTTAAAACAAATGTGTTTAATTTGAACACCACATGGGTATATAGTGCAAGTACTTCACAATTGTAATTCAATGTTCAGTTAATATGCAGTGTATGTTGTTGTTTTCTTGCACAACCCAGAAGTTGTTCATCTTAATTGAACTTTAAAGCTGTTAAATGTACAAAACCCTGGTGTTTCTTTGTTTCAATAGACTTCAAAAGCTGTAAATTTTAAATATATCTGCTTTGCTTCCTTTTAATTGTCTTTTTAAAATACAGATCTCTAGTAAACTGAACAGTTTTAATATTTAATAAATTCCATGTGGTAAATTTCCATTGTTTTTTGTTTGTTTTTTCTTTGTATTTCCATTAATTATTTTTATTTTATTATTTATTTCAAATATGTTTGCAAACATTAGGTTAGTATTACAATATGTTTAAAATATAATATATTGCATCTTCTCCTTTTGTTGATATTTCTATCATTTATTATCCCAGTCGTCTTTCAAATAATATTCATCACAGTTTTAATAGCTTTATGTGTTACTAACTTTGTAGTTGATGTTAATATTGAACATGAACAGTATCATGAGAATGTTTGTAAATTGTCTTGTTATGTTTGTGTACCATGTGTCTTAATATGAGTGCCAGTTTAAAGAGAATTTTCACTTAAAATGACATAAATGATAAATAAGGAATTTATTCTAAGGTAAAATATTGCTCCAATAATATACAGTCATGTAAAGGAGACACTCAGAGGGATGAAATGGACAAATCACAATATCAGTGATATTTAACTATAAATGCCATGGGATAACCAAGAATTTCTTTGAGAAATAAAAAAATGCCAACTAGATATAAAATAAGGAATACAATTTTCCAGATACCTGCAAGATGTTTAACATTTCTTACATGGTCATTATTTAAGTTTAATGAATATGAGTGTGACCATGTGAAGATGTTTTTAGATCATAAGGTGGTTTGGGGAAATTATATAACTTTAACATACATGTAAAAAATTAAGCATCATTTCTTGCTATGAAATTGTACAATTTTGATTATAAGATTTCACTAATTATTCACACTATGTTTTATAAATAGTCAACTTGGCTTGTATTAAAAGGTAAACTTTAAAATGGGGGAAAAATTCAAATCCAGAGATGAATAATATAATCCACAGTTTAATTTTTTTGTGTGCCTTAAAATAGATTTTTAAGTGGAAGGTTGTTTGATCTGAAGCTACAGTATTTGCATAAGTTTGATCGATGTAAGCTATGTGGCTTAAGCTGTGCAGTATTACTCATGCCTGCAAAATGAACTCCTTTATCAAAAATAGAGATACTTTACTGTCTTCATTGTTCGGACTTTATTGTTGACTTTTGGCCCAGTCAAGTCTGCTTTGTTTCTTCTTGTAGCTCCAGGAAAAATATCAGTTGGCAAGACAATTCCCAAAGTGCAAGACATTTGCCAAAGCACTATGCCAAAGCAATTGTGAGACAATGTTGATTAAACAAGTTACCCTGATGCGTTTCTTGTGACATGAGGCTGCAAATGTTGCTGTGTTTCTTAGATTAACTTTAACTGTTGTGTTACTGGTGTAAAGTGTTCAGTCAAACACGTCAATTAATACAAAAAAGGACTATTTGAAACAGGATCAGAAATATGAATTAAACAGATTTCCATGCAATTAAACAGGCTGTTTTTCGGTTTTATTTTGTTAAGGTTTGTTCAATTTCTGGTCAAGTTAATTGAGAATGTTAAGACATTTGAAAGTTTTCTGTAAATGTTTATTTATCACCGCTTTTACACCAGTATTGCGACGTCTTTGACCAAAATATGGCTATAACTTGCCATTGGTAAATTGGGTTGATTCCAAGCATATTGAATTGTCCAATATGAAAAAGTTGGGCGATCTGTGAAAAACAACAGGTTGGATAATTGGTCATTAAAGGCACACATTAAGTCTCAACTCATTATAGAGTCAGATGTGACTTGCAATGTGGTTGAATTAAAGGTCACATTGGTTCCCACGATTGGCATGTAATTTTTGAAGGTGTTTGGGACTTGCAGTCGTACAAATTAATTAGGCGTAATTAGGCGTTTGTACAAGCTGTTCAGTTTGTTAACACTGACTATGTTTTAGCTTCTCATTAATTACCAGCATGCAATCCTCAAACCCAGTACTGTTGGAAACACCTTCTCCATCTTTGGATTTCTCTGAGTTGTGTTTGATGACTCCTCCTGATGCATTCGAGCCTTATGTTGGAGCACAATGGCCAGTGTTATATACATCTATAAATGACACCTAATCTGCTGTTATAATTATCAGTGGTCATTGGTAACCCATGTTACTTATACCACCTTACTTCAGGGTGATACTTATGAATGTAGTGAAAAATCACTTTATTTTGTTGAAATTGGAACATTATTTTTTTAATTAAAAACTTCATTTAGATAAGGTTCAGCACATCCTGATTTAATTGCAACATATTTAAATGGCAAGATTATAATTTATTGGAAAAACTACATTTAAATTAAAATTATAACCGTCCTATTAGTAGTATTGCATTTTTAATAATTGATTTGACTTTGTTCATGTTTTAAGACATAAGCATAAATTTTGTACAAATCAGAAATAACAGTTGTACTACATGTATTTATCACATTATTTTGTTTGTGATTTGAACAATAATTGTTTGCTACGTTGTACATGTTAATTTGATATCTTTATAACATTTGTCAAATTGTTTTTGTTTTGATGTTGAAAAGTGTTAGTAAATTATTAAAAACAATCAAACAGTCAAGTCTGAGTTTGTTTTAATATATAACATATATCTAGAATATCCTGTTTGAATTGAAAATGAGGTTTGACATTGTTCGAATTCAAAATATAACTTGTTAATGTAATTGTTCAAGAAAAAGCAGCCGACCTAACTTAGTACATCTGTTCCTTGCAACATATTTCCATTACAGGGTGTGAAATGAAAGAGTCACACTGTTACAATCCCTTAGCAGTAAAAAATCATCAAATATTCGCAGTAGCATCTTGTTTAAATTAAATGTATATGTGACTAAACTCAACACAACAAATGTTATAGATCTAGGGTATTGTGGGAGCATGTGAAAGAAGTGTCAACTATTGATGATGTTAACGGTAGGATTGTTGTCTTTAATTGATCGGAAGATTAAAAGATATCACAGTATTGATTGCTTACTTAGAAGATGTTTACGTTAGTGCTAAATGCAAACTGTTATTGTTTTAGGATATCTGACTATAAATTCAACAACTAAATGGTGCTAAACAACTAAATAATGCTTAACTTAAATGTACAGTATGAGTGTACATGTACATACGTTTACAAGTTTTTTTTCTTTGTTCAACAGCTTGCGTTTTCATCATGTACATACATTTTTAAGTTTTTTTGTGTTATACAACTTGTTTTTTCATCATCAATAAATCATTTAAAAAATCATCTTCTGTTTTGTCTTATAACAATATATTGCATTTTCATTACCAAAGCAAAATTAACTAAAACATATACTTAGAAAAATCTAATATCAGTACAAAACTATTAGAAACACATTTTTTTCTCGTCCCATTGAAACCTCTGAGCAGCAACACCTCTCAGCAGCAACACTTTTTCATGCCTCCGCCAGATGTTGCTGTGGAGAGGTTTTACTGTATATGTGACTAAACTCAACACAACAAATGATCTACATGTACATACATAAACCACCATCTACAGCATGGTGTAGAAATACAGCATCTTGTGAAATGTGGTATGTGTTATGTAATCAGCACTGGGCTGTAGAGATCCCCTCTCATGGCCACACTTGGTCCTCGGACTTGAACCTTCTGCCTATCCTATATCTACTACCGTCTTTTGCATATTGTAACCACCTTTGGAGTGTACCCCTCAAAGCCTTTTTAAAATAATGTTTGGTAATAAATACCCAACAGCAATATATACCCAAAACATATTTGCCAAAACTGTATTGAACATGGTGTTTTATAGCTCAAGAGAGCAGATAATCAAGCACAAAAACCCTGTACAACAGTTTATCTACACAGTCTTTAATCGCATCAGGTCGAGCTCAAGCCGGGTGGTGTCCGCCCTGTGTGCCGGGCATTATCCTGAAGAATATATCTCTCGATCGAGATGCCAGGCCTTTTCTTCCGCAGTGCATGTAACAAATCGCGTCTGAGAACCTGAAAAACATGAAATTGAAAACCCACATTTATTCATTTAAAAACAACTTTCTGGCCCTGAAAAGAAGAACATAAGAAATAATCTTTAATAAAATTAAATAAAATAGTATTTTTATGCTAACTAGCTGTATATTCTAAAGCATGTAATGGATGACATTAACACGTAAACAGACAACATTTGGTATAGTTTGGCGCCAATTTAGGGAGCCGACCTAGGTATTAGCTCTACACAGTGCAGTCATAAAATGGGTTGTGCCAGGGGTACCTACCCAGGCCTGTTAAAATTTGATTTTTTTTAATCACAAATCAAATTCATCTATGACTCTTTTAACATTTAATTGTTCAATACTTGTGAAACCTTTTATAGTTTTATGTCAAGTAGTTTATAAGTTATAACAAAATCCACATATTTTTTAATCCATACTTATAGCATCATACTTATAGTCAAATGACAGTTGAGCAATGTACTGGTTTTGTAATCCTCTGTAAGAATCATTTTTTGCAGGTAGGTACAGTATATTCCTGTAGTTATGACATGACAGGGTATATGTACACTATGTTTTATGTCCTAGCTGCTACTTTCTGTCAGCTGTTATACCTATTATCCTGATGTATACTAACATAGGTATGATAAGTTATCTCCCCTTTTTATTGTCAGTTATTTTCTTTTTGTACCCCTTGAATGTCATTTTCCATAAAACACAAATGTATATTGGACTGAATTGTTCAATGTTATTTGGGATTTTATTTTTAGGATCAAAATATTTTCCAATATTAATTCTTTATCCAATGTTTGTGTATTGTTATCAACTAGGACATGTCTTCTTGATTTTGGGTCACCGACTTGTAACTCCTTACAGAGCCTTTCATCATATGGGTTTATGTACCAGTCTGGGCAAAGGATTTAATGGGAGACGGTCTTCCAGCTGACCTGCAATGCTGGTTCTACAGGTTAAATGTTATAATAACCTTACCTGTGTTATTAAAATAACAACAATCTGCTTAAATTAACTTCCGGTTTTATAACTAAAGGAGTTTGTAAGGTAGGTTGTAGAAAAGTGAAGTTGAGTATTTTGAGAAGGGGTGGTTATATTAGACAAAAATAATATCTAACAGTTTATTTTCTTCAGTTGTAACAAAATCAAAATGTGACTTCTTTCCCAAAGCAGTGTCTGCTATAGTGCTTGCAGCACATTCACTATGTGACACAGTCCTTCTGACTGTCCTTCTGACTGTCCAACAGACTGTCCCACAGACTGTCCCACAGACTGTCCTACAAACTGTCCCACAGACTGTCCTACAGACTGTCCCACAGACTGTCCTACAAACTGTCCCACAGACTGTTCCACAGAAGTCCTACAGACTGTCCTACAGGCTGTCCTACAGACTGTCCCACAGACTGTTCCACAGAAGTCCTACAGGCTGTCCTACAGACTGTCCTACAGACTGTCCCACAGACTGTCCCACAGACTGTCCCACAGACTGTCCTACAGACTGTCCTACAGGCTGTCCTACAGGGTGTCCCACAGACTGTCCCACAGACTGTCCTACAGACTACAGACTGTCCTACAGGCTGTCCTACAGGCTGTCCTACAGACTGTCCCACAGACTGTCCTACAGACTGTCCTACAGGCTGTCCTACAGGCTGTCCCACAGACTGTCCCACAGACTGTCTCACAGACTGTCCCACAGACTGTCCTACAGACTACAGACTGTCCTACAGGCTGTCCTACAGACTGTCCCACAGACTGTCCTACAGACGTCCCACAGACTGTTCCACAGAAGTCCTACAGGCTGTCCTACAGGCTGTCCCACAGACTGTCCCACAGACTGTCCTACAGAAGTCCTACAGGCTGTCCCACAGGCTGTCCCACAGACTGTCCTACAGACTGTCCCACAGGCTGTCCTACAGGCTGTCATACAGACTGTCCCACAGACTGTCCTACAGGCTGTCCCACAGACTGTCCTACAGGCTGTCCCACAGGCTGTCCTACAGACTGTCCCACTGACTGTCCAACAGACTGTCCTACAGAAGTCCTACAAACTGTCCTTCAGACTGTCCCACAGACAGTCCTACAGACTGTCACACAGACTGTCCTACAGACTGTCCTACAGACTGTCCCACAGACTGTCCTACAGGCTGTCCCACTGACTGTCCAACAGACTGTCCCACAGACTGTCCCACAGGCTGTCCTACAGGCTGTCCTACAGACTGTCCTACAGGCTGTCCCACAGACTGTCCTACAGACTGTCCTACAGGCTGTCCCACAGACAGTCCTACAGACAGTCCCACAGACTGTCCCACAGACTGTCCTACAGACAGTCCTACAGACTGTCCCACAGACTGTCCCACTGACTGTCCAACAGACTGTCCCACAGACTGTCCTACAGGCTGTCCAACAGACTGTCCAACAGACTGTCCCACAGGCTGTCCTACAGGCTGTCCAACAGACTGTCCCACAGGCTGTCCTACAGACTGTCCTACAGGCTGTCTAACAGACTGTCCCACAGACTGTCCTACAGGCTGTCCCACAGACAGTCCAACAGACTGTCCCACAGACTGTCCTACAGACTGTCCCACAGGCTGTCCCACAGACTGTCTAACAGACTGTCCCACAGACTGTCCTACAGGCTGTCCCACAGACAGTCCCACAGACTGTTCCACAGAAATCCTACAAACTGTCCTACAGACTGTCCTACAGACTGTCCTTCAGACTGTCCTACAGACTGTCCCACAGACTGTCCCACAGACTGTCCTACAGGCTGTCCCACTGACTGTCCCACTGACTGTCCTACAGACTGTCCTACAGGCTGTCCAACAGACTTCCCACAGACTGTCCGACAGACTGTCCTACAGACTGTCCCACAGACAGTCCTACAGACTGTCCCACAGACTGTTCCACAGAAGTCCTACAAACTGTCCTACAGACTGTCCTTCAGACTGTCCCACAGACAGTCCTACAGACTGTCCTACAGACTGTTCAACAGAAGTCCTACAGACAGTCCTACAGACTGTCCCACAGACTGTTCCACAGAAGTCCTACAGACAGTCCTACAGACTGTCCTACAGACTGTTCAACAGAAGTCCTACAGGCTGTCCTTCAGACAGTCCCACAGACAGTCCCA
This sequence comes from Sinonovacula constricta, assembly GCA_007844125.1. NCBI lineage: Eukaryota > Metazoa > Mollusca > Bivalvia > Cardiida > Solecurtidae > Sinonovacula > Sinonovacula constricta. The sequence continues at coordinate 43,660,509 of CM017572.1, read as the reverse complement.
CAGACTTTTGTTTACTGAAAATTTTTTGGGTTCCATTAACAATGTTGTGTAGTGCACCATACCTTTTTACTTTGATCAAGCAATTAGCTAAGTAAGATGATAATTTGTGATTATTTACTTATTTTTAGCTGCCAACAATAAACTGTAGCAGTGAGTGAAGATGATTTTGAAATTTATTTCTTTAAGACAAATATCAGAATTGCAAGTTTATTTTCAAATTGTTTCCACAAACATGATAAGACCAGACTATAAGTATTCCCCATGGTGCTTGAAAATAAGTCAATGATATTCAAAATGGTTTATTGTTTTCTCTTAATGTGTGCAACATGTAAAATTATTTGTCTATGAAAAGGAATTGTTCAATTTTGTAAAACAAGAAACAGAACATAATATAGCATTATGACCACTTATTAAATTTTCTCAGCTGCCTTCAATAAAAGATCTATGAAATAGACATGAAATTTTACACAATAATTTATTTAGCATTCAATCTTTTGCTAGAAAATAAAATTTGAAAAAAGATTACAAATATTTATTGTTTATTTGAAATGTTTCTTTATGCGTGTTCTACAAATATTTATTGTTCATTTGAAATGTTTCTTTATGCGTGTTCTACAAATATTTATTGTTTATTTGAAATGTTTCTTTATGCGTGTTCCACAAATATTTATTGTTCATTTGAAATGTTTCTTTATGCGTGCTCACTTAACAGTATTGACACTAAACCACATCTTTCTCTGTTGTTAAAAATAAGCAAACTAAGAATGTTGTTTGTATAAAATGTTGCTATTACCAGCTGCCAACGATAAATTACAAGTTCCTGAAGTAGATGTTGAATTTGATTATTTAAGAAGCAAAATTGCATGTGAATACAAGTTCTCAACTTATTGAAAAAATAAAGGTTTTATCAATCATTTCAAAACTAGCATTATATCTGTCTAAAATTCCATGTTTGCAAATATATAAGTTTAAAAAATATATCTGTTGCTCTGCATGTTACATTAATTTTTCTTTTATAAAGTTTAAAAGCAGTTTATTGTATTTATTGAAAATATATAATGTTGAGCATGTAGTTGCTTATACTAAGCTAAACCAAAGCAGAATCTTCTTAAGAAACTGAAAATTGTTTATACTTTGCAAAGCCATAAAATAACATGTAACCAAATTTATTAAAATTCTGGTAATTGAAATGAAGTGTTTTCCCCATGCAGAAATAGCACTGAGTAAAGGACCTTTTAATATGGGAAAATTGTTTAACTGCAAAAATAATTTGAAATATGAAGACAGGCAACATTTATTCACAGAATATTTTACACTGGTTCTGGATTTAATATGTTTAATATGTTTATATGTCATTCTGCTCCCTCAGACTGGTATAATGAAATTTAGCTTGCCTGGAATTTAGTTCCCAACATAGAGTTGAAGAAACCTGAGGAAAAAAGTTAACTCAATAAATGTTTCAGCATTCAACCAGATACTGAAAGTAAATGGAAAAGTTTATTGTATTATCATATCCGACAAGAAGTATATGGTGGCCATATTGGAGTCACATCCATCAGTCTGTCTCATCTTGTCTTATTTCTTGGCTGCCATTAGTCAGATTTTATTAAAAACATAAAAAAGTACCAAACCTACTTACCCAAATTGTTGGTACAACCTGGCCATCTCTATTTTGACTGAGCTATGACCCATTGTTATATTTATTGCAAATACTTTGTCCATGGAATTTAAAAATGGTTGGAATTTATTTCTCTTCACAGCATTTAAAAATACTGAGCCCATTTATCTATATTGTTGTTACATCAGGACTAGCTTGATTTAGATTTAAAGGTGGTCTTCTACAGTCTATATTAAATACATGTAACCTTATCTTACCACTGCTTTGAGGAATTTAGGCATCATTTCTTTATAAACTCATACTTTAGTCTAAATAAAGACGGTTTTAAACACTACCTGTATTGTTAGACAGAATAAATTGCAGAAAAAGTCTCCCTAAATGTTCATTCTTTCCAACTCTTTAAGTAAGCATGATAGTGATTCTCCACTAAAAATAGATATCAACATCAGTGCGGATTGCCTGAATGTCGATATAACTCGAAAGTAAGTGGTCACATGGTTTTCTTAGTTTAAATATAGCTATCTCTGTAGCGTGGCTCAGATAGAACATACCTGTTTGAAATAACAAGTGAGGATTTATGCTTCACTTCCATTAAAATCTGGGGCATCAATGAGCAGCATTTTGTGGCACCTTGTCAGGTAACACTGACTTATTTGGATATGGGAAGAAGGAAAAGTTGGTTCAAACTGTCAGATATCCTCTTTAGTTATGACTGTTATATTTATTGAATATTGTTTGCCTGCAAACAAAGAGCCAGGATGTGAGATGTCCAAGGTGCCATAGAGAGCATGCTCTTCACACATGAAGATGACTATCCTGGGAACTAAACACCCTCTTACACTGTTGATAAATTACATAAACATTTGACAGTAACAAACTGATGGGAGGTGGAGTATTTTTGCTGCTTTTTGGTAGTTTTTGTTTTTGCTTTCCTTGTTCTCTGCTACATCTGATTTACAAGCTGCATTTCAAACATGGATATACACGGTTTCTTTTGTTGAACAAAATTTTGCCAAACGGCTACATTTTTATGCTACTTTTTATATTTGCAAGCTTCACTTTATTTTTTGCAAGCTATCCTGTTAAAAAACGGAACACTTGGTTCTTTTTTGTGAAAAGTGTCTCTCAGAACACCTCCGACATCGTGTTATTGACTGCTACACTATTGTCCCCATAAAAAAAATGCATTCCATAAGAGGCACCGCTCTCAAGAGCAGCACCAATCAACACTTAATTAATCTGGCAAAGCCGTATCTGGTGTTATTATACAGCTTCCCATTTTTTCTTCCCAGTATTCACTTCTCACTGAATACTGTCACCAACTATAGTTTGTGATGTTGATTCTTAATGTTCTTCAAGTACTGAAGAGAACGATCTTATTTTGTTAATAAAAGCCTTGAACTATAAATGTTTTCGAGCAACAGACATGTAATTGACAATATATTTGCATATTCTCCTTTAATTAGTATGGCAAAATGTGCTCCTATAATTTTTAACCAAAATTATTAGTATCAATCATTTATTTACTAATTCTTAGTTTATTATAATGAAAAATGTGCTACATTACATCAAGAAATGGTGTCTGCTGTCCAGCAAATACATGTATCTTAAAATTTAACAAAGACAGGAATATGAACTATGAAAGGCAGGCGATGTTTATGCTCGGATAACTGGGACAGACTCAAACTGGCTCGTATTTTATGCTGTTCTGCAGACGGTAATGAAATTTTACATGCCTTGAATGAAGTTCCCTACATTAACAGATAAGGAAATCTGGGGGGAAATAAAGTGAAAGAAATAAATGTTTTAGATTTCAGACTGTTTCTTGCAATAAATAAAAGATCAGAAAAGTTTAATGTTTATTTTAAATTTAATAACCACTATAGGTAATACATCACATTTTTTGTATGTAAAACACTTACCAAATAAAATATTTGCTTATTTTAAATATGATATGATATTCTCAACTGCCAGAAATAGATTTACAATTGTGAAGTCTCTATTTATTCAATATATACAAAACGATACATACTTTAGCCATCATTGCTTCTCTGAACCAGCTGTAAGTCTTATCATCGCCATCCTTTTATAGCTGCTGTGTTATTATACCTAAATTATACCTATACTAGCTTATCTCCAAGCATCTTCTGTGTTTAGGTTATAATCATGGCTAGGTCCACTTTCATGGCTAGGTCCTCTTTCATGGCTAGGTCCACTTTCATGGCAAGGTCCTCTTTCGTGGCTAGGTCCTCTTTCATGGCTAGGCCCTCTTTCATGGCTAGGTCCACTTTTATGGCTGGGTCCTCTTTCATGAGTATGTCCCCTTTCATGGCTAGGTCCTCTATCATGGCTAGGTCCTCTTTCATGGATAGGGCCTCTTTCATGGCTTGGTCTACTTTCATGGCTAGGTCCTCTTTTATGGCTAGGTCCACTTTCGTGGCAAGGTCCTCTTTCATGGCTAGGTCCTCTTTCATGGCTAGGTCCACTTTCATGGCTAGGTCCTCTATTATGGCTAGGTCCTCTATCATGGCTAGGTCCTCATCATGGCTAGGGCCTCTTTCATGGCTTGGTCTACTTTCATGGCTAGGTCCACTTTCATGGCTAGGTCCCCTTTCATGGCTAGGTCCTCTATCATGGCTAGGTCCTCTATCATGGCTAGGTCCTCTATCATGGCTAGGGCCACTTTCATGGCTTGGTCTACTTTCATGGCTTGGTCCACTTTCATGGCTAGGTCCACTTTCATGGCTAGGTCCTCTTTTATGGCTAGGTCCACTTTCATGGCTAGGTCCTCTTTCATGGCAAGGTCCTCTTTCATGGCTAGGTCCTCTTTCATGGCTAGGTCCACTTTCATGGCTAGGTCCTCTTTCATGGCTAGGTCCTCTTTTGTGGCTAGGTCCTCTTCCATGGCTAGGTCCTCTATCATGGCTAGGTCCTCTATCTCGGCTAGGTCCTCTTTCGTGGCTAGGTACTCTATCAAGGTTAGGTCCTCTTTCATGGCTAGGTCCTCTATCATGGCTAGGTCCACTTTCATGGCTAGGTGCTCACGCACTGCTAGGTCCTCTTTCATGGCTAGCTAGTGTCCTATCATGGCTAGGTCCACTTTCATGGCAAGGTCCACTTTCATGGCTAGGCCCTGTATCATGGCTAGGTCATATTTCATGGCTAGGTCCTCTTTTATGGCTATGTGCTCTTTCATGGCTATGTGCTCTTTCATGGCTAGGTCCTCTATCATGGCTAGGTCCTCTTTCATGGCTAGGTCAACTTTCATGACTAGGTGCTCTTTCATGGCTAGGTCCTCTGGCTCGGTCCTGTTTCATGGCTTGGTCTACTTTCATGGCTTGGTCCACTTTCATGGCTAGGTCCTCTTTCATGGCTAGGTACTCTATCATGGTTAGGTCCTCTTTCATGGCTAGGACCTCTATCATGGCTAGGTCCACTTTCATGGCTAGGTTCTCACGCACTGCTAGGTCCTCTATCATGGCTAGGTCCACTTTCATGGCTAGGTCCACTTTCATGGCAAGGTCCACTTTTATGGCTAGGCCCTGTATCATGGCTAGGTCCTCTATCATGGCTAGGTCATATTTCATGGCTAGGTCCTCTTTCATGGCTAGGTCCTCTTTCATGGCTATGTGCTCTTTCATGGCTAGGTCCACTTTCATGGCTAAGTCCTCTATCATGGCTTGGTCTACTTTCATGGCTAGGTCCTCTTTTATGGCTAGGTCCACTTTCGTGGCAAGGTCCTCTTTCATGGCTAGGTCTTCTTTCATGGCTAGGTCCACTTTCATGGCTAGGTCCTCTATCATGGCTAGGTCCTCTATCATGGCTAGGTCCTGGTCATGGCTAGGGCCTCTTTCATGGCTTGGTCTACTTTCATGGCTAGGTCCACTTTCATGGCTAGGTCCCCTTTCATGGCTAGGTCCTCTATCATGGCTAGGTCCTCTATCATGGCTAGGGCCACTTTCATGGCTTGGTCTACTTTCATGGCTTGGTCCACTTTCATGGCTAGGTCCACTTTCATGGCTAGGTCCTCTTTTATGGCTAGGTACTCTTTTGTGGGTAGGTCCTCTTTCATGGCTAGGTCCTCTATCATGGCTAGGTCCTCTATCTCGGCTAGGTCCTCTTTCATGGCTAGGTCCTCTATCATGGCTAGGTCCACTTTCATGGCTAGGTTCTCACGCACTGCTAGGTCCTCTATCATGGCTAGGTCCACTTTCATGGCTAGCTAGTGTCCTATCATGGCTAGGTCCACTTTCATGGCAAGGTCCACTTTCATGGCTAGGCCCTGTATCATGGCTAGGTCATATTTCATGGCTAGGTCCTCTATCATGGCTATGTGCTCTTTCATGGCTATGTGCTCTTTCATGGCTAGGTCCTCTATCATGGCTAGGTCCTCTTTCATGGCTAGGTCAACTTTCATGACTAGGTGCTCTTTCATGGCTAGGTCCTCTGGCTCGGTCCTGTTTCATGGCTTGGTCTACTTTCATGGCTTGGTCCACTTTCATGGCTAGGTCCACTTTCATGGCTAGGTCCTCTTTCATGGCTAGGTCCACTTTCATGGCTAAGTCCTCTATCATGGCTAGGTCCTCTTTCATGGCTAGGTACTCTATCATTGTTAGGTCCTCTTTCATGGCTAGGACCTCTATCATGGCTAGGTCCACTTTCATGGCTAGGTTCTCACGCACTGCTAGGTCCTCTATCATGGCTAGGTCCACTTTCATGGCTAGGTCCACGTTCATGGCAAGGTCCACTTTTATGGCTAGGCCCTGTATCATGGCTAGGTCCTCTATCATGGCTAGGTCATATTTCATGGCTAGGTCCTCTTTCATGGCTAGGTCCTCTTTCATGGCTATGTGCTCTTTCATGGCTAGGTCCTCTATCATGGCTATGTCCTCTTTCATGGCTAGGTCCTCTTTCATGGCTAGGTCAACTTTCATGACTAGGTGCTCTTTCATGGCTAGGTCCTCTGGCTAGGTCCTCTTTCATGGCTAGGTCCACTTTAATGGCAAGGTCCACTTTCATGGCTAGGTCCTCTTTCATGGCAAGGTCCACTTTCATGGCTAGTTCCTCTTTCATGGCTAGGTCCACTAGGTCCTCTTTCATGGCTAGGTCCACTTTCATAGCTATGTCCTCTATCACTGAAGACATTTCTAAAACCAGTCCTCAAAACTTTGACTAAAATGCAAATGTCAGAAACATTTATTGGGACTATTTTCAGGTTTTCTTTTACAAATGAAAAATGTGCAGATGTCTACCTAACTAAATAGAAATGCACCCCAACCCCTCTGTCATTAACATTCTGAACTTAAAACAAACCAGATATTAAACACAGATTTCTACCAAACTCCTAGAGAAAGGTGTGCGTTCAGTAGAAGCAAACATTCATTAATGTTAGCGAACAGCAGGTAACAGTGTCTGCTGATCAAACTGTTAACTACTAACGTTCGCTACCATATGGATTCCGTAGGTAGTGAGCGATGAAAACGAAATCATACAATAACACCGCTAACAGCAAACATCGTTACCGGCTTACGTTGGCTTCTACTGAATGCACGCCAGATTTGTTTTAACATTTAATACAGACATTAAGTCTAATGCTTGCAATGCTTGCCCTGTGTATTGGAGCATAAATCAGACCACCCAGAGTATGGACATTATCTGTGAGACTCACAGAAAGAAATCTATAGAAGTCTCCACCACCACCAAGTTGTTACTTCTTTACTAAATATGTCTCATTTTTGAAGCATTGTATTCAGTACTGCAGCTTATAGATACAAGTTTGTTATATTTCAGAAGTATTCATGAAGTATTTTAAAGTTTAAATATCTTAATATGAGAGTATTGTCAATTATCAACAAAGCTGTGCATGAAGTATACATTATATTCTGGACTTGCCAGTGATTTTATAGATTCAAGACATAATGCCAACCTACACAATTTTAAACCCATTTCTGTGATGAAGTACAACTTAACTATAAAACATTAAACCAACTGACAACTGAGTTAAATATTAAAAGTAGAATTCTCCTTGAAGGACATATTTTGTTATAGTAACATTGAGTCTGGTCTTGGCTTTCAGTACTGGTCTGTATATCAGGAAACTCAAGAACGGAGACATTTTCTGTGATTCTTCCATAGACTTGTATGTTTTGGAATCGCCACCTATGTCATTTGTGATTTCTTAGCTAAGTATTTCATTTAGCCTATATTATATAAGCTCTGGGTTTCAAGGTGCAGCTCTCCGCACATTCATTGTACTTTTTGAAGTTCAATTAATAAATTGATCTTTTAAATGTTAATTGTCAACCAAGCTGTATATATTATACACTGTTTGTGAGAACTAGGTATTTAAAGTATTAAAACTAATAAAAATTATGCCAACTTTCACTCTCAAGCCATTTCTGCCATTAGTATGACTTTTAACTGTCTGCAGATAAGACTACGTAAGTGAATGCTACTAAACATAGATTTCTCCTAGAAAAAAGCACATCTTCTCTTTTACAATTAATAGGAACATTAAGTCTGACACTTGTCCTGTGTAATGGGGAATAAACAGGCAACTCTGTGATTCTGTACTGTGATGAAAATGTACAAGAAGCAGTACTTGGTCCATGGTTACTTCTTGGAACAATTCACCAAAGGATTCACAAATATGTCTTATTGTATTATTGGATTTTACTGTCCTTTGATAACAAACAAAGCACCACCACAACAGTATATATAGCTCAGATCTCTGTCCTAACCCGCAGCCCTGCTATGCACAAACTGGTCAGGCTAAGGCTAAAGTTGTAGATCCAGATCAACCAGTGTCTCAATCCTCAGCCCTGCGATGCACAAACTGGTCAGGCTAAGGCTTATAGTGTAGATCCAGATTAACCAGTTCCTGCCAGGAGGCCCCTTCCCTTCAGAAAATAAGCCTATTTTTCCCCCTAAAATAAAATTCTGCTTGTTTTCTGTGATAGCTTGAGTGAGCTGGTCTATATTATAGCATAGTGGAGGAGTTCAAGAACAGGAAAATTAGAGGGCCTTATAATAAACATATAAGATGTATGGTAGCATATACAAAGTTAAATATGCACATTTTGTCCCCCTTTTCTTTAATAAAACACAGCAAAATTTTCCTGTCTCAGTGGCACCAGGCCCCATTCCCCTTTTTCAGAAAAAAAAAACATCCTGATTTTTGTTAGTAAGTAGCACCTATGCATAAAATTTTATGTATTGATCACAATGAGATGGCTAACAACTGAGCGTACTAGTATGTATTGAAATAAAAAAAGCACATATTGACGGAAAAGGGCATTTATTATTTATGCCATATAGCAATTGTTTAAACACAAAAAGGATTGTAATTTTTTTGAAATACATATCTGTGTGGCAAACAACGCCACTAGCATGAATATAAACAAAGAAAACGATGGATTTCAGTACAATGAGAAACAAAAAACTAACAAATTTATATCAGTAAAAAAGTATATAAAATAAAGAAACTAAATAGTTTCTAAAATACAGAAAATAGGTATTGAAATTGTTTAAAAAGTGGTGGAGGTGTGGTTGGTGGTGGATCTCAAAAAATAATTGCGCTTCTGATAAAACGTGTCTCGTCTTGTTGAGTTTCTGGTAAAAAAGACTGTAAGACTGTATAGAATTTGATGGGCTAAGACGATCACGTGGTAAAAATCTACACAATCATTGGTTACTTAATATGCAAATTATTGTTGACGTAATTAATACGCACCATTGTAATTTCCGTTTATGATAGTACTGCTCAATGACATAAAAAACTTTATGTTGGCATAAACTTTAATTTATGTATTGATCACAATGAGATGGCTAACGACTGAGCGTACTAGTATGTATTGAAATAAAAATAACACATATTGACGGAAAAGGGCATTTATTATTTATGCCATATAGCAATTGTTTAAACACAAAAAAGGATTGTAATTTTTTTGAAATACATATCTGTGTGGCAAACAACGCCAAAAGAGAAACGCCGCCAGACAGATAATTAAGAATTTAGTATAGGTTAACAGCGATATTTTTTCATTTGAAAAGTATAAGATAAAAAAGTGCACATATTTGAAAACAATGACATTTTTTCAAAATTACTGAGATTTTTTAGCAATCTTTAACAAAAGTTTTATTTTTACGCATAAAAACAAATAACAATGTTCATTCATTGAACAAAAACATTATATCTTATTTTCGTTTGTGATAGTTTTGCCGGTCGAATCCTGTCCAAAAACGGTGATACGTCGCTGATCAGACAAAGTTTCTTTTTAGGAGGCATGACATTAGCATCTCAAAAATAAAAACGGATATTACTGGAGATCGATCTGGTTACCTGTATCGTATTGTACTGCCAATATAAATGGGAAACAAGTACGCGTCAACAAGTGCTCATGACGTAGCGGTATTCCAGACAATTTTTACTTCGTAGTTATTGCTCAAAGACGATGTACTTTGGATATGAAATTTTTTTGATGTTATGATTGCTTGTTTATCAATTGCATTTTTTAAGCGCAGATGTATTAAAATTATGCGTTTTTTTCTTGAAAAATATCACTGGGTTAACAAGCAATCCATTTGGAAAAAAACAAATGAAAGTATGCAATACATTTGGATTACAAATCACAAGTATGACAAGAAAATGACCCATCGAAGTCCAAACTCATCGGAAAAAAAAAGCTTAAGTAATACTTTTTCCATTTGGGTTTGTTTTTCCTTCCTATGTGATCTAAATACATGTTGATTCAAACAGTTTATTGTTTTGTAGTTTTGAGTTTAACAATCATTAAAGGAATCTCGAAACCCTTATATAAGTGACCCCCCCATTTATTGCCCCACCCAGCATGTGAGGGCATCAGTTCTGTTTTCTGATAAGCCAGGCTGCCACAGTCTTAAACGATGTGTCTGTCACACAGGTATTGTTCAAGATCCAAGTGTATGTATGCTATATCTGGGGGTTGAACATAGTCATTCACAGTTTGTAAAGGAAACAGTTATGAATATACCAATCATATATATATATATATATATATATATATATATATATATATATATATATATATATAAATCTTTGTTTTCTTTCTTACTTTGTTGGTTGATTTTGTTATTTCTTATACATTTTGTTATTTCTTTCTTTCATTCTTTTAGTTCTCATATATATTTTAAGTTATATTTTATTTTGATTTGTAAAATGTAACAAAAGCAATTTAAAAAGTCATTCATTGTCAGAATAATGTCCTTCAGACTCATTTTAAGTCATTTTGAATACTAAAACTTGTACCTCTCATGTATTTTCAAATCAAATATTTAACTATGAAATAAATACATAATCATGCAGTTACAAAATTTATACCTAGTAATTAATGCAATAAAGAATATGTAAGTGATCCTACAGCAAACAACCCACATTATCACTAACATTAATGTTTATGGCTTTGTGTAAAACTAGTCTACTGTCTCACTTCCATACTAGCAGGTAATTAAGTTTTTCATTAACCCATTAGAGGTTTTACTATGACAGATTAGTACTATGTTGGCTAAAGACTCCCTGCAGTGATGACCAGCAATTAGCAGGTCTGGTTTCAGTAGGTCGGGGCCTAACTCAGTGAGATACCACATTCCTTTCGAGATGCCTTTAAACAAAATAAAACTTCAGTGAAAATGTTATAGTAAAATCTGATGGGATAGCTCTTACAAATGTTACTTGATTACTATGTAAATGCTAATCATGAGTTGATTTTAACCTCCAACCCTCAGCCATCAAGGTGAATCATACTTAAGTTGTTTACTGTAAATGATAAGACAAATTACATATAATTTTAGCTTTTATAATGTGTGCACTTTTCAGTATTCTATCTATAAAATGTGGAATTGTGCATCCGCTTTTTCATTAACTTCACAAACAACAATTTAGCTGGGGACATTTAATTCAGACAGTGTATGTGTATGTGATGAATGACTGGCCTATTTTAAACAAAAACTTATGTACCAGTATGTTTTATATGTGTTACTGTTTGTGAGCACTGAACTAGACATTAACAGAAACTATCAAAATAACAACAGGGAGGGGGTGGAGGAGTAATGTTCAAATTTGGGCAATGTCCAATTATACCTCATGTTCACATCTTACACCACATCCTACCTATTTGTCAAAAAAACAATTTTCAGTTGCTAATGACTTAATTGAAAGGAAAGAAACCTATTGATAGTGACTTAGATGCAACAAGTGTAGATCCTGATCAGACAGCTCCAAGTATGAACAAGCCAATGAGAAGCTACACTATTTATCTTAAACAATGTCTGGTCAGATTGCCAATAATTGTCTGTAACATTCAACCATGATGTATTTTCCAGACAATATTATGAAAAACCAATGATGGAACGTGTATTAATGTATCACCTCAATTACATTGTAATATGGTTGGTTGCACATTGCAGCCATAAAAATGTTATGGCAAAGTGCAATTTACAAACATTTATGATCATGGAAGGAGGTGTATAATCATACAAACACTTTGCTTGCTATAGAAACACCATTCACACCTTTAACATAAAACTTACACCACCCTTAATGGTGGTTGAGAAAGTAAAGAGTTGACTTTAAGTCTGCTGTTTATATCTAAATAAGGCTTTGGCAAACTGGGAGCTATCTGATCAGGATCTACACTATTTGCTGCTCAGTCTCTGTGTATCAACCCTGATATGTAACGCATATAATATTATAGAAAAAAAACAACAGAGAATTTAGCATGGGTTTTTAACAAAGTGTATCAAGCTAAGGTTGAAAGAATAAAAAATCTCCATAAACACAATAAGGATCTATATAATGGATTGGCCAAGCGAACAGCGAGGTCTTAAGGTCTCCACTGGGTGAGTTCAAGACCAGGACAGTTCAAGAACTGCAATACAAGAAGGTCTTCCAACTGATCTGGGGTGTGCCAGTGGTATAGCCAGACATTTTTCTGTGGGTTTTCCTCAAAAACATCCTATATTATTCCTCACAAAAAGGATATTTATTGCTATTAATAGCATTTCTATATATGAGAATGATGATCTCAGTATCTGATAAAAAAGCTTCCTGATATTTTTGTAATCTTACATACACTCCATTAATATGACCTGGATCTATAAATGGATATTTAATTATGTATGTCCTTTGAACATGATAGTAACTTAAGTTGGTATGTTGATGTTTTCCATGTGTTTTTTCATAAAACCATCCTTTAAAGCTCAACAGAAGTATTAATTTGAGACTTCTCTGGTAGTTGAGATATGATAATAATGTAATTAATACTTGCCAATTTACAGGTATATATAGCAGCAGTCTGTAATTCAGACAAAATGTGGTCTATAGAAAGAAATATTTATTTTATTTGTGGGCAAATAATGGTCATGGTCTTGAATAATGGCCTTCATTTGGGGGATCAAGTTTATAAATCAATATATTAATGTTTCGGACAATTTTCTGAAGTATTTGCGATAATGAAAGAAGATGGTATAATGATATACAGTTTGTTACAGGGATCTCTATTTGTGTGCACAATTCAACCATCAACAGATTTCCAATAATGAATATTCAAAAATAAGATATAGTATTTTGTATCTCTATAACTTATGTACCTGTAGTATTGAAAGCATTTTCAAATATCACTTTGTGATATGGGATAAAAATGTTTCTAATAATAAAAAACTGGTAATAGAATGTGAATAGGGGCACCCATAGTTAGAAAATAGAGTCGCCATCTGGTAATTACTCTGACTGCTCAGCCTCTTAGCTCATGGGTTAGAGTCCCGATTAGGTTGGAGGTCTATCACTTGATCTCTGCTAGCCAACGGTCTTTCAGTTGTATGGTGCTGGCCAAAATTTGTCTGGGGTCTTCCTCCACCAAAATAGCTGGATGTCGCTATTATGAACTGAAATAATAATTGGTCACTGCAATGTATTAAAAAAGCAAACAAAAAGAAACACTGATAAAATGCTTTGGAGACTTTTCTGGTAGGAGAGTTATAACAAATATATGTTTGTTTATTGGGTTTATCGTCCCACCAACAGTATTTTTAGTTATCTGGAGACGGTGTCCACTTGAAGCAGATATAGTGCTGCCTTCACTGTGTATAGCATGCCGTGAACACCTGGCATGATACCACACCCAGTCACATTATCCTGACACCAGGCCAACCAGTCGTGGAACTACCCTTATATTTGCTTGAGCGTTAGCAAGGGAGCTATACCACTACCATTTTTAACGACTTCCGTATGTCGCGGCCCAGGATCGAACCCGGGGCCTCTCGTACCTGGAGCCGACGCTCTACCGATTGCGTCATATACATTTGTTAATGATCACCATTTGAAGGATCAATTACCAGCATTAAATTGTTATTGTTCTGTTGATTTACAGAAATATTTCCTGTACTGAAAGCAATGTCATAGTTTGTATCAATGATACCATTTGTAGGATCAATTTAAAAAGTCAGTGTAGCGTTTTATTGTTCAATTGATTTTTAAAATAATTTCCTGTATTAAACAACAACACAATGTCACAGATTATTATAATGACCTTTATTTGTGGGATCAATTTAGTGAATGAGCATTTATAGTTCAGATGACTTCAAGCCATATTTCAAATATTTTAGAATGACATATGGTAATTGTGTATAATAATCTCCATTTTGCAGAATCGCTTAAACAAATAAACAGCATAGTTCTGCTGATTTATAGAAATCAATGATGAAAGATGACAGTATGGTAATGGTTTCTGATAGAGCTCTCTATTTATGTAATCAAGTTTACAAACCAGCATAAGTTTAACAGTTGTGTTGATATATGGTTATCATTATGATATTGAGAGATGATATAATAGCTATCAAATGTGGTAGATATCTAAATATTATGATATTGAGAGATGATATAATAGCTATCAAATTTGGTAGATATCTCTATATTATGATATTGAGAGATGATATAATAGCTATCAAATTTGGTAGGTATCTCTATATTATGATATTGAGAGATGATATAATAGCTATCAAATTTGGTAGATATCTCTATATTATGATATTGAGAGATGATATAATAGCTATCAAATTTGGTAGATATCTCTATATTATGATTTTGAGAGATGATATAATAGCTATCAAATTTGGTAGATATCTCTATATTATGATATTGAGAGATGATATAATAGCTATCAAATTTGGTAGATATCTCTATATTATGATGTTGAGAGATGATATAATAGCTATCAAATGTGGTAGATATCTAAATATTATGATATTGAGAGATGATATAATAGCTATTAAATTTGGTAGATATCTCTATATTATGATATTGAGAGATGATATAATAGCTATCAAATTTGGTAGATATTTCTATATTATGATATTGAGAGATGATATAATAGCTATCAAATTTGGTAGATATCTCTATATTATGATATTGAGAGATGATATAATAGCTATCAAATTTGGTAGATATCTCTATATTATGATATTGAGAGATGATATAATAGCTATCAAATTTGGTAGATATCTCTATATTATGATATTGAGAGATGATATAATAGCTATCAAATTTGGTAGATATCTCTATATTATGATGTTGAGAGATGATATAATAGCTATAAAATGTGGTAGATATCTAAATATTATGATATTGAGAGATGATATAATAGCTATTAAATTTGGTAGATATCTCTATATTATGATTTTGAGAGATGATATAATAGCTATCAAATTTGGTAGATATCTCTATATTATGATATTGAGAGATGATATAATAGCTATCAAATTTGGTAGATATCTCTATATTATGATGTTGAGAGATGATATAATAGCTATCAAATGTGGTAGATATCTAAATATTATGATATTGAGAGATGATATAATAGCTATTAAATTTGTTAGATATCTCTATATTATGATATTGAGAGATGATATAATAGCTATCAAATTTGGTAGATATTTCTATATTATGATATTGAGAGATGATATAATAGCTATCAAATTTGGTAGATATCTCTATATTATGATATTGAGAGATGATATAATAGCTATCAAATTTGGTAGATATCTCTATATTATGATATTGAGAGATGATATAATAGCTATCAAATTTGGTAGATATCTCTATATTATGATATTGAGAGATGATATAATAGCTATCAAATTTGGTAGATATCTATATTATGATATTGAGAGATGATATAATAGCTATCAAATTTGGTAGATATCTCTATATTATGATATTGAGAGATGATATAATAGCTATTAAATTTGGTAGATATCTCTCTCTATATTATGATATTGAGAGATGATATAATATCTATCAAATTTGGTAGATATCTCTATATTATGATATTGAGAGATGATATTATAGCTATAACATGGGGTAGATATCTCTATATTATGATATTTAGAGATGGTATAATAGCTATAAAATGTGGTAGATATCGATATATTTTGATGTTGAGAGATGATATAATAGCTATCAAATTTGGTAGATATCTCTATATTATGATATTGAGAGATGATATAATAGCTATCAAATGTGGTAGATATCTAAATATTATGATATTAAAGATGATATTATAGCTAATAGCTATAACATGTGGTAGACGTCTCTATATTATGATATTGAGAGATGCTATAATTGTTATAACATGAGGTAGACACTTCTATATTATGATATTGAGAGATGCTATAATTGCTACAACATGAGGTAGACACCTCTACATTATGATATTGAGAGATGCTATAATTGCTATAACATGAGGTAGACACCTCTATATTATGATATTGAGAGATGCTATAATTGCTATAACATGAGGTAGACACCTCTATATTAGGATATTGAGAGATGCTATAATTGCTATAACATGTGGTAGACACCTCTATATTATGATATTGAGAGATGCTATAATTGCTATAACATGTGGTAGACACCTCTATATTATGATATTGAGAGATGCTATGATTGCTATAACATGAGGTAGACACTTCTATATTAGGATATTGAGAGATGCTATAAATGCTATAACATGAGGTAGACACCTCTATATTAGGATATTGAGAGATGCTATAATTGCTATAACATGAGGTAGACACCTCTATATTATGATATTGAGAGATGCTATAATTGCTATAACATGTGGTAGACACCTCTATATTATGATATTGAGAGATGCTATCATTGCTATAACATGAGGTAGACACCTCTACATTATGATATTGAGAGATGCTATAATTGCTATAACATGAGGTAGACACCTCTATATTATGATATTGAGAGATGCTATAATTGCTATAACATGAGGTAGACACCTCTATATTAGGATATTGAGAGATGCTATAATTGCTATAACATGTGGTAGACACCTCTATATTATGATATTGAGAGATGCTATAATTGCTATAACATGTGGTAGACACCTCTATATTATGATATTGAGAGATGCTATAATTGCTATAACATGAGGTAGACACTTCTATATTAGGATATTGAGAGATGCTATAAATGCTATAACATGAGGTAGACACCTCTATATTAGGATATTGAGAGATGCTATAATTGCTATAACATGAGGTAGACACCTCTATATTATGATATTGAGAGATGCTATAATTGCTATAACATGTGGTAGACACCTCTATATTATGATATTGAGAGATGCTATCATTGCTATAACATGAGGTAGACACCTCTATATTAGGATATTGAGAGATGCTAGAATTGCTATAACATGAGGTAGACAATTCTATAGTATGATATTGAGAGATGCTATAATTGCTATAACATGAGGTAGACACTTCTATATTATGATATTGAGAGATGCTATAAATGCTCTAACATGAGGTAGACACCTCTATATAAGGATATTGAGAGATGCTATAATTGCTATAACATGAGGTAGACACTTCTATATTAGGATATTGAGAGATGCTATAATTGCTATAACATGAGGTAGACACTTCTATATTAGGATATTGAGAGATGCTATAATTGCTATAACATGTGGTAGACAATTCTATATTAGGATATTGAGAGATGCTATAATTGCTATAACATGAGGTAGACACCTCTATATTAGGATATTGAGAGATGAAATAATAGCTATGACATGAGGTAGACACCTCTATATTAGGATATTGAGAGATGCTATAATTGCTATAACATGGGGTAGATATCTCTTTATTATAATATTGAGAGACGATATTATAGCTAAAACATGTTGTAGATATCTCTTTATTATAATATTGAGAGACGATATTATAGCTATTACATGGGGTAGATATCTCTTTATTATAATATTGAGAGACGATACTATAGCCATAACATGGGGTAGATATCTCTTTATTATAATATTGAGAGACGATACTATAGCTATAACATGGGGTAGATATCTCTTTATTATAATATTGAGAGACGATATTATAGCTAAAACATGTTGTAGATATCTCTTTATTATAATATTGAGAGACGATATAATAGCTATAACATGTTGTAGATATCTCTTTATTATAATATTGAGAGACGATATAATAGCTATAACATGTTGTAGATATCTCTTTATTATAATTTTGAGAGATGATATAATAGCTATAACATGTTGTAGATATCTCTTTATTATAATTTTGAGAGATGATACTATAGCTATAACATGGGGTAGATATCTCTTTATTATAATATTGAGAGATGATACTATAGCTATAACATGGGGTAGATATCTCTTTATTATAATATTGAGAGATGATACTATAGCTATAACATGTTGTAGATATCTCTTTATTATAATTTTGAGAGATGATACTATAGCTATAACATGGGGTAGATATCTCTTTATTATAATATTGTGAGATGATACTATAGCTATAACATGGGGTAGATATCTCAATATTATGATATTTAGAGATGGTATAATAGCTTTAACATGGGGTAGACATCTCTATAGTGTGATATTGAGAGAAGGTATAATTGCTATAAAAGGTGGTAGACATTTCTATATTTTTTATGATTATATTATAATGCATATTTCTTTCAATGTTATATTGCACAACGTAATTATTTAAAATAATAATCATGCAGATTTCACTGTTACAGAATAAATTATTTAATGCTATTTTTTAAAGAACATAGGCATATTTAGTGACAAACAAATTGTAAAATGAACAAGTTTATTATTCTAATTTATCCTGGTAAAAGACATGTTTTATCAATATCTTTGAAAAAACCCCAACAAAGATTGAAAATACATAATGAACCTTCTCTCTTGTCTGGCATATCCCATGCTGTTAACAGGTGTCATTCTGACCACTCATCATTCATCATTATCCTGTTTAGATTACCCAGGCCTTTTATTAATCCTTATCCAAGGGTGAGGCCTGGCTGTCCAGTCAAGATTTCGGCGATCCAGTGGATTTGTCTTACCCATTCTTTGGGATGTACCGTCCCGTTTTACTAGGTCATCCTAGGTCAGTTTAGGTATACACGAGGCCCGATGACAAGCGACATTTAGAGTACGGATATTTGATATCCATCCTGCACTGCGTTTAACAAAGCCTCTTAAGAGTAGCAGCTGTTATTGCCCATGTTTCAGAGCCATACAGCAAAACAGGTCTGATGTAGGTTGTGTAGAGGCAACCTCTTGTTGTGACAGGCAGATGTTTGCATGTTAGGATTGGAAGCAGCTCTCTGAACTTTTTCCATGCTGACTTGCATCTTGTTGTTACAGCGAGTTCACATCCACCTCTAGATGACAACATATCACCAAGGTAGCAGAAGTCTGTTACCGGTATTACTTCAAGCTTTTCCTCCCCGACTGTAACCTCTGGCATGGGCCTGCCATAAATGGGACGAGCAAGTCAATTACAGCGGACTTGCTCGTCCCATTGATTACTTATATCCAGCATATTTTAAAAAGAACCAAAAAAGCATCTATCCTTTGAGGCCGTATTGCACACCATGTGACCAGTTGGATACCAACATGAGACAGTCACATGCTAAATGAAACATGTGTTCCTGGGGCCCAGGCTGAAACTATATATGTTCTCATAATCTTGGACTGGGCATCAAACATGCTCAGACATAAAAAGTTAAAAAACCAAGATTGAGGCTTTTTCTGCCTTTTTCCCATCTTGTATATTTTGTAACTTTCTATTTTTATTTGCATTTGCTCTTGTTAACTCTAATGTTAATGTAACTATCCGTGATTCTAGTAATCTTAGAAACATACACTTTTTTTTACTTAATATTTGCTCTCTTTTACTGTAAAACTAGTTGTTTTAATTACTTGGGACCTTACTAGTCTCATAACCTCTCACAGCGAATAATTCCACAATATACATGTATGCTGAATTATTGTTAACTGTTATAGATAATATAATATGATCAAACATGCCCAGACATTAAAAGTTGAAACACCAAGATTGAGGCTTGTCTGCCTTTTTTCCAGTGCCCCCTTCTAGATGTAAAATCAGGAAGTCAAAATACTGACAGTCGATTTATAATATTCTGGTGGAGTAAGATCCCGGATGTTGACGCCAACAAATACAGACTACACTAGAAACCTGAGAGATCTGGAAGGAAGGAGGCAGCAATGCCAACAAATACAGACTACACTAGAAACCTGAGAGATCTGGAAGGAAGGAGGCAGCGATGCCAACAAATACAGACTACACTAGAAACCTGAGAGATCTGGGAGGAAGGAGGCAGCAACGCCAACAAATACAGACTACACTAGAAACCTGAGAGATCTGGGAGGATGGAGGCAGCAACGCCAACAAATACAGACTACACTAGAAACCTGAGAGATCTGGGAGGAAGGAGGCAGTGATGCCAACAAATACAGACTACACTAGAAACCTGAGAGATCTGGGAGGAAGGAGGCAGCTTGCCAACAAATACAGACTACACTAGAAACCTGAGAGATCTGGGAGGAAGGAGGCAGCGATGCCAACAAATACAGACTACACTAGAAACCTGAGAGATCTGGGAGGAAGGAGGCAGCGATGCCAACAAATACAGACTACACTAGAAACCTGAGAGATCTGGAAGGAAGGAGGCAGCGATGCCAACAAATACAGACTACACTAGAAACCTGAGAGATCTGGGAGGAAGGAGGCAGCAACGCCAACAAATACAGACTACACTAGAAACCTGAGAGATCTGGAAGGAAGGAGGCAGCGACGCCAACAAATACAGACTACACTAGAAACCTGAGAGATCTGGAAGGAAGGAGGCAGCCGATGCCAACAAATACAGACTACACTAGAAACCTGAGAGATCTGGGAGGAAGGAGGCAGCACAGACAACTCAACACATCAGTCAACTCTAAGACAAAACAGAGAGAAAATCCCTGGACACAGTGACAGTAAGGACAGACCCTAAATTGTATCCGATGCAAACACTGAAGACCCAGTGCAAACATTTGATAATATGGCCCCTCCACAGGTCCAAATAAAAATTTCTTTGAAGGAATGGCAAAAGAGAGAGCTGAACCATGGTACAAACATTTTAACAGTGTCTGACAGGAAGTGTATGGACTTACCTCAGAAAAGCTGGACAAAATGTTTCATCTCTACCTGCCAGGACAGGCAAAGTTTTGGTACCAGTCAATGACAGAGGACATTCTGAGTGACAAGGTGAAACTTAAAGAGGCTTTGATGGTACTGATGTGGGCTACTTCCTGAATCCTGTAAGGCAAAAAAACCCAAGAGTCCATTCAAGAATACTTCATTAGATTTCAGCAGCAAGCAAATGGATTAGTGATGCCCATTGCCTGGTTGGTTGCAACCTTTGTTGACGGCCTGAGCCCAGCAATAACATGCATTGTCAAGCCTCAAGACCTATAATGCTTAGATGGAGCCCGAAGAGCTGCATTGAGGGCCGAACATGCGGAGGCAGATGCAATTGACATTAATGTTATTTAGCCATCGTCCTTAGACACAAAGCTAGAGGTAATACTAGATTTGAGAAAATTATGCCATGCAGAACCATTAGCCAGAAGTTTTCCAGCACCACCATCGATCGAGCCAGAGACAGCAGTACCATAATCATAACAACAAGGTTCACTACCACAGCAGACATCAAGAACAAGGTCATGTTTCTCGCAAAAGATTTACGAATGTTACTTCTGTAAGAAGATAAATATACTTCAAACATTCCAAAAAAGACTGTCCAAAAGCGAATATGGCTCTTGAAAGGTTACCTTTACAAAAGGGACTCGTGCCTGTTCATGGGCAGCAGTCTGTGAATGGGCAAACTGGGAAAACTTCAGATATGCTTACTGGTGTTAGTTCAAATACTTGGCCACCAAATGCCCAACCCACATCAGTTGGGTCAATCAACAGTTTTTAACATGATTTGTCTTGGTCAAATGCCCCTTTTCAAATCACGTTGACTGCACCCATTAGAAACAAGAAATGTCTTTAAAAAGACAAACGGCGTTGGATTAAAAAAAAGGAAAAAAAAAGAAATTTCTTTTAAAAGGCTATGCGGCATTTGTGAAGCATTAACTTACACATTTTTATCGTGTTTATGTTTCTATTGAATATAAATTTGTGAGAAGAATGGCATGAAAATGGTGTACATTTTTAAACTAGTCGCTCGCTCCATCTGCGCCTCATAATTCTCACGTAATAGGCACTTAAAGTTTTGAAGTAGTTAGATCGTGCCGGAAGTGAACGGTCTGCTTTGCGGCATATGACAGAGATGATGTTTAAACAAATGTAGGATCAAGTGACATTTTATACACTATATATGATAATACTGTAGGAAATGGGGTGAATTGGTAAACTGGAAATTATCTCCCTTGTTTGTTAATATCCGAGGTATTCCAAAGAGTAGGTAGGTCCTTTATAGTCGGAATTCTTGGACTTTATCGCCCGTTCTTTTGTAGATTATGCAGTTACAAACGGTGAAATTTCTTTTGCACAAATATAAGCTTAAAATCCATTTAAATACTTATAGAGATTTGTTATTTAAAAAAGAAAATGGAAGTGTTTGTTGATAATGGTTAACTTGAAAGTCAAAGAAGTCAACATACACTCCAAAAAGAACAAGCATAAAAACCGAGTAAAACAAATGAAAGGACCTACTTGCATTTAGGGGTTATTCAGGGGAGACTATTCATTAATGTCACTCATTGATATAGACTTGTTTATGACTTAAATACCTGTATAAATAACTATATATCGCCACCCCGAGGACGTTTATTAGAAACACTACGGTATATGATGCTATTAGGAATTTCTACCAATGGGAATCGCTCTGATATTCACTCAGGCTAGCCTTGAGTCAGCATTTGTAAGTAGGTCAAAAGTGAGGTTAGACAGCTACACCTAAAAACACTGTGTGTAAGTTTTTCAGGTAGAAATATTTGGTAGACACAGGTGCAGTGGTCACAATTATTTCTGATGATTTTGTTAGGAAAGCAAACACATGTGCATTAGAAAAATCAAAGCTTTCACAAGTTACAGGTGTCAGTGGCAACCACATCAATGTTGTAGCGGAAATTGAGGTTCGAATTATGATAGCAGGTATTTCTTTCCCTCACAAATATATTGTATTAATACCATACACCATGCACTAAGTATGACAAATAACAAATGTTCTGTAGACTTGAGGAACAGTCAGCTTTATCTCAGGGATAGTGAGGTTAACATCAATGTCCAGTTAACTGGGATAAGTAAAGCGGACACAGTGGTGTTAGAACCAGTATCATTAGAAAAGGAAATCAGGGTTGATAGGTGTCTGGTACATGCTAACTCATTAAATGCTCACACTTTGTTTCTGTTGTTAGAGTACTCAATCCTACACATAAGGTCCAGTACTTGCCAAAGGACTTTACACCAGCTTTGCTGTGTGAAATTGATAGGGATTCAGTTTTTAGATTAAACATGTTTCTTGGTCACATTTTTTCGAGTCATGGTGTTACAATTGACCCTCATAAAATTGATAAGGTAGTAAACTTCCCAGTTCCGAGGTCTCAGACAGAACTGAACAGCTTTCTGGAACTCTGTAAGTATTACCGTAGGTTTGTTCAGGGATATGCTCACATTGTAACACCTTTGAACAAACAATTGACACAAAATAATAAGGGAACACAAACAAAATGGCTGTACAGAAGATAGCCAGAATGCCATTCAAAAATTGAGGACAGCATTAACAAATGCTCCAGTTCTACATTCCCTGATAGGAACAGAGAATTTTTCCTGTCATGCAAAACCAATAGTAAGGCTCTTGGCTATGTCCTTGGCCAGAAGAACACCAAGGCAGAGAAACAGTACACAGTTCATCTCACTACAAAGACAATTG
The DNA here is from genome assembly GCA_007844125.1 of Sinonovacula constricta. NCBI lineage: Eukaryota > Metazoa > Mollusca > Bivalvia > Cardiida > Solecurtidae > Sinonovacula > Sinonovacula constricta. The sequence continues at coordinate 43,636,576 of CM017572.1, read as the reverse complement.
TGGCACCTCATCATTGCATGATGACTGTAATATCAATGACAAAACTTTGTTGTTAACAGAAACAAACTTACAATATGGAGATTCACCCATGGTTGGCATTATAAGCGCATTTAAATGTACTACAGATGCTGATATGGCTAATCTTCAGAGACAATGCCCAAACCTTGACTTCCTCATTGACTTTTAGAACTCAGAAACCTTGCCAAAGGATGAAAAGAAGCAAAGGTTGTGCTTTGGCGCTACTGATTAATTTGTAATGAAGGATGGTCTACTGTATCACCTTTTTCAGCCTAAGTATAAAAGCATGATTGATACTTCTGATCACTTTTATTACCAATTGGCAGTTTCTAAATGCACAATAAAGGATATCTTATATCACTACCATGACAATGTAGCTGAAGGAGGACATTTCGGTGTCTCTTGTACACTAGAGAAAATAAAAATGAAATACTGGTTCCCTAAAATGCATCAGAAAATAATAGATTACATAGCTGCATGTGACATTTGCCAGCGTACAAAGACAGACCACCATCAACCTCCTCCTCCCCTGCATCCATTACCTGTAGATGACACAATGGGTCACATCCACATCGACATTCTTGGTCCCTTTCCCAAAACAAAAGAAGGTCACCAGTATATACTTCTTACCATTGACAACTTTTCGAAATGGTCAGAAGCTTTCGCTTTGGCCAGTCAAAATGCCCAAGAAGTTGCATCTGTACTGTACAATCAGTTTATATGTCGATATGGTGCTCCTAGATCAATTGTGTCTGACAGAGGCAAGAATTTCATGTCAAAACTTGTAGGTGCATTGTGTGAGTTCTTTCACATAAAGCACTATTGCCAAGTTCCTACGAGCCGCAGACTAACGTAACTGTAGAGCGATCCACCAGCACTCTAGCAAAAGCTTTGTGTGCCTATGATGATTAAAAGCAACTCAAGTGGCCTTCTCTTCTGCCTAACATTATGATGTCATTCTGCTCTACTCCTGCATCATCAACTACAGGTTTCTCACCATACCTAATCGTCTTTGGAAAGGAAATGTTACTGCCACTAGACACCGAGCTTCTGCCCAAACCGTCTCTGCCAACTCAAACCAAGCAGTTTGACAGTGAACTTCTAGAACATATCAAGATTGTTAAGGATATTGCTAAGCACAATCAAGAGTTGGTTAATAAGAAAACAAAACAAAGGTTTCCCTCAGAAAGCTACAGTACCTGACTTTCAAGTAAATGATCAAGTAGTCAGGAAGCATGTAAAAAGGGGGCTGCCTCTAAGCTTTGCCCAAAATATCAAGGACCATAATTATGTGATAACAAAAATAGGTCCAAACTATACTTATAAAATTAAACATTTTCAAACGAATAAGATACATAAGAGTTTTGCAAATGCAACGAGGTTAAAGCATTATCAAGACATCATTACATCCGATCATAGAGAAGAAGATAACAGTTGTCCAGAAACTGGGGATAATATGCAGACAGATTCACTAATGAGACACAGGGGAAGAAGGCTTATTCACCCCGACAACATCAGAAGATATCATCTGAAACCAACCCACAGCAATGAGAATGAAGAACAAGTACCCAAGAATGATGAATTGAAAAGTAAGTCACCCATCAACGAGGAAGGTCTTGTGGCCAAGGAAAGAGTCTATTTGGCCTAGATGTATTTTTAAGGCGACACTGTACAAACGAGAACGATTTCTGAACTGTTATTTGGAAGGTCAGAAATGGGCACAATGGTTCAAGGAGAATGAAATAGGCCCTGACTTCCTCTGTCAGTGTTGGGAGTCACATACAAAACAAGGTCATGCCCATAAACGAAACAAAAAATATAGAATGTTCTTCAGGAAGCAAACTTCAGATGCTTCACCCAGTGAGCATGATACCATTTGTTTGTTGGAGTCAGTTTATGTTCTCAGATTGAACTGGGAACTTTTCCTTAGACTCCAGTACCACAAGTTTATCAAGGTATACACTTAGTTAGCACCTTGACACCCATCATAACTTATGATAAGGCAAATTTTAAGAACAAATGATGTTATAAGTGAACAATTTATATGTTGCCTAAGAAAGGCTGAACTGTAACAGTGGTCTACAGATATCACACATAATAAAAGATAAAAGTCAAGAACAGTGTTTTTGCAATACAAGATTGAGATAAAAAAAAAAAGACAGCAGAAATGAATACTCTTGCAACTGAGTAAATATGGCTAGAAAGTAGGGTCTTTAAATGTAGAAACATGATAAAAAAATAAGTCTCCCTTATTTCACACTCACATAAGAGATGAGCAAACTGCTGTAGGAATCCTTCATTGTCCTTACCCATATTATCCTAGGTAAAATTATAATCTACTGATGCAAGAAAATGAGATTCCTACATGTATATTTGTATGTCTTTGTATTTCTTTTTGTTTGTTTTTATATTTGCATTTGACCTCGTTTGATTTGATATTGATCACAAAGAATACTTTTATCATGTATGTGTATATTATAATCTATTGTTGTATTATATATTGTGTTGCATATAGCTCTAATGAAAGTAATATTTATAAAAAAAAATGTTGGCCAACTTGTAGGTACATGTATGTGTATATATTATTATTGCATATGCTTGCATTGGATATTTCTGAATACATTCTTGAGACATTGACATAATACATATATGATACATATTTTTGTATGTTAACTTGTTTCTTGTCTGCCTTTTTTCCAGGTATTTTCATCTAGTAACAGGGAGCAAATATTAAGTTAAAAAAGTGTAGGTTTCTAAGATACTAGAATCACAGATAGTTACATTAACATTAGAGTTAACAAAAGAAAATGCAAAGATTAAAGTAAGTTACAAAATATGCAAGATGAACATACCTGGAAAAAAGGCAGGCAAGCGTCAATCTTGGTGTTTCAACTTCTAATGTCTGAGCATGTTTGATGCCGAGTCAAAGATTGAACATATATAGTCCTAGCCTGTGCCCCAGGAACACATGTTTCATTTAGCTTGTGACTGTCTCATGTTGACACCCAACTGGTCACATGGTGTGCAATATGACATCAAAGGATAGATGCTTTTATGGTTCTATTTCACATATGCTGGATGTAAGTAATCAGGGGTCGGTATGACACCTGTTAACAGCATGGGGTATGCCAGACAAGAGAGAAGGTTCATTATGTATTTTCAATCTGTGTTTTTCCAAAGATATTGATAAAACATGTCTTTTACCAGGATAAAGTTAGGATAATAAACTTGCTTATTTTAATTCATTTGACACTAAATATGCCTATGTTCTTTAAAAAATAGCATAATTTTTTTTCCTGAAATTGTGAAATCTGCTTGATGATTATTTTTCATAATTACATTGTGCAATATTACATTGAAAATATATGCATTATAATATATACATCATATACATAATATTGCTGAACTTAGAATAGGATATGTTCCATATATGCAGGATGACAATCTTTATTTGTTGGTTAAAGATAGCAAAGAAGCCATCAGGAATCTTTCAAAGTACAACTTAGAGAATATATTTCATGTTAAAAATGATATATAATAAAAGTGATAATAATAATTATGATAATAATAATCATTATAATAATAACATAATAATTATATCCATCCTGTTAATCGTGATCTACAAAATGATCTTCAATTTACACAGCAGGCTTTATTTTTGTTGTTTTTAGCTCACCTGAGCTCGCAATTGGGGTGAACTGTTGTGATTGCCCACTGTCCGGCATCTGGCGTCATGCCAGGGGTGTGGCCATTTTCCACATATGGCAATACAGGAAAAGTTAGAAGAGTGCCTAGATATTTGGTAATCATGTTTCTTGTGTGGACCTGTATCAAGGTTGTTAAAAAAAATTTGATTTATCAAAAAACATGGCCGATAGGGGCATGGCCATTTTCCAATATAGATATATATGTATATGGCTATTTTGAATAACTTGAAAAATCTTCTTGTCAAAAACTATTAGATTTTAGCTGTAATATTTGGTAACCATGAGGTCTCTTATTAGTGTAATCCCTTTTATTAAACAACACTATTAAGAATATTATATTATTACAAATTTCAGTTCCATACTTTAGATATGAGATGTTAATGGCATGGTGTACATTTTGTTACATCACATCAACACAAGTATAGTCATATTGGCCACATCCAGCTTATTATTGGTAGATGAAGACCCCAGACATATGTCTCGACAGAACCTACAATGCACTGCAGGTCAGCTGGAAGATCTCCTCACATGAATATTATTAACCCAGTTGGGCCTCAGACCAATGTGTGAGTGGCTGACGAGTTACAAAATTGGCAACTCACTGCTAGGCCACTGGCACCGCCATAGCATATGATGGCATGTGGGTGTCCGTGGTCTTGTGGTTTAGAAGTTGGACTCCAGTTCAGAGGGTCCCGGGTTTGAACCCCAAAACTGACCATGTGATGTTAGTCCTTAAGCAGTATTGTTTATTGCACATAGCTCCAGGTACTCAGTACCTGAGTACAGGTTCTACCCAGGAAGTGGACAGTCGAGAGGGATTAATATAAGTTGAAAGAAGTTGTTTCCCAATCGACTGTAAATAAATAGTTTTAATTTAAAACTGAATAGCATATGATAATCACACACACACACACATACACACACACACACACACAAACACACACACACACAAACACACACACACACACAAACACAAACACACACACACACATACACACACACACACACACACACATACACACACACACAAACACACACACAAACACACACACACACACACGCACACACACACAAACACACACACACACACACACACACTACTGGTTCTCCTTTTATAAAGACTAAAGTAGCATGTGATCAGTTTAAAAACTGCCTGGAAAATCAACATTTGTACAGACAAATGTATTGTTTTTTACAAGAAACTCCTTTGGGACACTGTGGTTAATGTGGAACTGTCAGTCCATTTCTAAGGTTCTTTCCTTTCTTCATTCGTTGAAAACCTGTGATGAGTCTTTGGTTATTCACAGATAATATTTTGAAAAGTTCACACAATAAGTTGCTAGAGACCAGGCAGTACATAGTAAATAACTGGTGCAGACTCCTAGTGGTATTTGGCTGATCTAAAACTGCTCTCTGTGCCCTGGATTGATCAGTAGGAGATCAGCAGGGTAAGAGATTGGACCATTTCCCTGATGTTGTGTCAGGTCATTGTCGACATATCTTCCTCTTTGAGCAGGGTTTACTTCCCCATTAAATAGTTTCACTCTTTCTAACACTTTTAAGATGTCAGTCTGATGTTTTCTTGGGACTATAAAAAAGCCAGACCTATAAATATAAACTGTGAATTGGCAGGTTCCTATTGCAAATGGCTGACAGTGTCTGTCATTATTTAATTATTGTGCTTCTTTGTGTGATTGACTGCTCCCACTATTTCTGTGTAACTCCTCCCTGTAGTCTCATTTGGACATTTTCAGTTCTCTTACCTTGCTCACAAACAGTATCCTAAACTAGTAAGTTAGTCAAGTATTCACTACTGATTCTATCAGCTAGTAAACAGACTTCACCAAAAACACTTACACCCGTACTGATTGGATCAGCTAGAAAACAGTTTTGGCATCAACTGGATTAAGACATTCTTTTAAATGTTTTTAAATTATAATTGATGCATTTGTACAAATTACCATAATATATATTTTTAAATATTTAAATGCTTTAATATGGTTGTTACTTTGCTATTCAGTAATTTACTTAATTTACATTATTTATAATAATAATTCAGTTACAGTAATAAAAATCTGGTTAATGACATTTACATTCTTTTGTACCAGAAAGGCTATAGCCTACATCATTCAAACTCACAATGTTTCAAACCTTCTCCTAAAGCTTCTAATTCTGTCATGCCACTGTTGTGCAAATTGTGGCAAATACTTTTTTGACTCGTGATGCTCACAGATCTAATCTGACAGATTATAGCACCAAGCTAAATGTTCAGATTCTAGATCACGACTAAAGTTTTTACTCTAGTCTTGTTTTGAATAACATGATCATTATAGTGACATTCCGCTTCTTAGGTGGTGGAAGCCCTCAGACATTTATCTTGGTAGAACTACCAGCACACCGCAGGTCAGCTGGAAATCCTTCTTACATGAAGTCCCTCATCTCGGACAGAACACAAGCCCACTCGGTGAGAGGCTAAGCAGTCAGAGCAGTTACAAACTTGGCAATTCTACCATTAAACCATGGGCGCCCCCTCCCCAGTCCTGAATAGTTTAAATTTATAATAGCAGCTATTCTTCATTGATGGTACTGAATAATAGCTTTGTTAATATTTTTATTGCAGTTTTGTCACACTTAAACAATTATAAGATGAAATCTTCTTATTAAGTTATATGTCTTCCCAGTGGTTACATAATGAGGATAACAGGTCACCATAAACTTCATTTTATTTGTTATCAGATTCATAAGGATAATTATTATGATAGAGATAAAAGTAAGATTAATATATATATATGATGTTTCTCACCAATAAACTTCATTCCCATAAATCATTACCCACAATGATAGAGGTAGAAGTAAATTTGAAAAATCATTTTATCACATTATATTACATATTCCCCACAATGTATTGAAGTGTCCACTTCTGGCATCCATGCCAAAGCATGATGTCCTTTATAGAATGAAGTTGAAATTTTTGAAAAGGTTGTTGTTGTAATTCTACGAAGGAGACTGTATACAATTACCGCATAACACCATGTATATTACATGCTGATTTTGGAAACTTCATACCACACAAGTTTAATAGGTGTTTTTTATACCTGTAAGCAAAGGTTTACATGGGTTTTAAGATGGGTGTTTATTTGTCAGTGTGAACCATTGGGTTGTATGCTCTTCATCTTTCACTTTCTACATTCCAAAAATAGGATCACACTATGCTTAAACCAATGAATTGGGGCAATGTAAAAAAAAATATAAAAAATTGTGCAGCAGATGTCAAAGTTAAGGGCCAATTACCGGTATTTGAAAGATAATTTGTGAACTCCCTTTAGTTCAAAGAAATCATTTTGATGCTCATTGTTGTTGTGCCTAACATAATTTATTTATTGTTATTATGGATGCTCCTGGTCCTTTGCATCAGTGTATTGTTAGAGATAAGATTGATGTATTGTTCCATCAGTGTATTGTAAGAGATTAAATTGATGTATTGTTCCATCAGTGTATTGTAAGAGAAAAAATTGATGTATTGTTCCATCTGTATATTGTAAGAGATAAGATTGATGTACTGTTATAGCACAATAGACTTTATATCCCCATGTCATATATTTTAGGTCTTTTTATCATAATTTTGCAAACATTTCCCATTTATGTCTTGTGGAAATTTTTTCGCAAAAAATACTAATTTTGGAAAATAATAATAAGATTTCAGAATGAAAGATAATTTAATATGATGTATCATATATATACAATTCCCACTGCTGCGGATGCTCTATTTCATTGATACTTACTAATTACAATAAACATATAAACTTCTTATTCCCATTGTTCAATTAAATGGATATAGTTAGAGGTAGAATTAGTGTTATATTGTTTGCACAATTAATATCCTTCCAGTAAACTAGATGAGTTACAATGATTACGACAGATATAAGTTTGATGTTCAATAAACAGTTAACTCCCCCAATTTATTAGTGGCCCTGATATCATTAGACAGTAGATTAATATTACGTTATATTATTAATATTATGTTATGTTTTATGTTCTTTACCAATCAGATTCTCATCACATACCTTCCGATATTGTGGATCTCAAATATGGCAGTGTTTGCCTAACCATTGTTAGATATGTCAAGATCTTTGATAGATTGTCTGAGAAACATAACAACTGGGGAAATGTCAGATCAAATACGTATTTGCATCTCACATTATTGTCTGGCATGCAGAAATATTGACTGTGTTGTTTGTTTATTCTTTCTGTCTGTTAAGGTTCATGATGTTGAAGCTGTCGGTTATATAAATTGTTTGGAGACAGAGATGTTGATGAAGTTAACCCCTCCTCTGCCCAGCATGGTCTCAGGATAACTTAATGACTCTTGCTGTAATGGTTAACAAACAGCCCCAGCACTGATAGAAACACAGCATGCTGCAAGCCTGGCTTGAATAAACTTATGACTACAAGTCACCAACCATTCTTAAGTGCAAGTCATGACTTGATCTGAACTCACCATTTTCATGACAACAAAAATAAACTTTTTCTTTGCAGTATAAATAGGACTTTAAGTGGCATACTTCTAAGTGACTTAAGAACAGTTGGTGATTAAGGGCATTAATATTCTAAAACTTATCAGGGCATTATTATTCTAAAACCTCTGCAGGTTTTACACTCTCAGCTTTGTGCATATTGTCAATGACTGGTTAATTTTTAATATAAAATGAAACCATGCCAGTCCTTTCATTTTCTACCAATTTTCATAGCAAATTATTGTGATTTTCATTAGTGAAAAATTGTAGCTTGGTCATTATATTCATATTTAGTTGCCTAAATAAACAAAATGTTATTTTATTTCCAGCGTTACTATGGCAAGTCACTACCATTTGGCAATGATACATTCCGACCTGAGAACATGGGTCTATTGACAGTTGAACAAGCCATGGCAGACTATGCTGTCCTCATTGACTATCTTAAGGTCTCTATGAATGCTGCAAGCTGTCCAGTAATTGCCTTTGGTGGAAGGTAAGTAACAATTGAGAGTATTACCTTTCATCATGTTGGCAAGTTCATGGTATATTTTATCTTTTTGGGGTGCCTGTAGCTGATTGGTTAGTTGCCGCCTTGTTAGTCTTAATACTCCTCAACACCTCACTGGGTGGGTTCGAATCTTGACAAGGTCAGAGGAATATCATGTGGAGAGATCTTCCAGCTGTGGTGCTATATGTATATTAAATATATTGTGAAGCTGTGATGTACTCAAAACACACAAAAACTGTAACAAATAAGACCTCATGTCCTTATAGTATAAGCTACCTGTAAGTCATTATCATATTACTGGACCTGGTAGCGCAATGGGTAAAGTGTCGGCTCCAGAAATGGGAGGCTCCGGGTTCGATCCCGGGCCGCGACATACCAAAGTCATTAAAAATGGTAGTGGTATAGCTCCCATTGCTAACACTCAGGCTAATATAAGGGTAGTTCCACAACTGGTTAGCCCTGTGTCAGGATAATATGACTGGGTGTGGTATAATGCCAGGTTTTCACAACATGCTATACACAGTGAAAGCAGCACTCTGCTTCAAGTGGACACTGTCTCCAGATAACTGAACTACTGTTGGTAGGACGATAAACCAAATAAACATAAACATTGTTATATTATTAACTTTAATATATTTTTCAGAATATTAATTGTTACTCATTTGCCTAAGCACATGTTCCTGTAATTTAAATAAGACACACCGGCTAACTGTTTACCAACAAATGCTAATGATCAATATTAGACAACTTCTGATTGGTGTTGGCTACTTGTGATTCACTTCTTTTTTTTCTAAGGCAGTTATCACTTTAGCCATGTTTCATAATCCTGTTTTATCATTGCAAAGGTCATCCAAGTACTTTCAGCTAGTCTGTAAAAGCTTTCTAGTTTTTTATCTTATGTGGGACTTGGTTATCATGGAAAGGTGTCAGCTTATAACAGTTTTGAGGTACATGTACATGTTTGGATGAAAACTGGTGGTAGATTTAATGCTTTACTCCAATTTCTCTTTTTATGACTTTCAAATAAATCAACTTAATTATTCAATTATATTACAAAAACCGCCCCATGCTGCAGTACATATACCTCCTTAAAGCAATATTTTATCTTGTAGCACACAAGGTGAAAATAGTCTGTACATATATTGCCTCTTTCCATTTACAAGGGAATATAACTCTAATTATTCACATTACATTATGCTATCTCCCTTGTTTGTAGCTATTTGATATTACTGTAAGGCTCTAAAATTCGAAAACATGAAAAAATAACATAGCAACAAAATATTAACTATACTATGATCATTGGCTAATATTATTGTTTGTAGAGCAGATCATTTTAAATTTAAAACCTGCATTTAGAGCAAATCTATACATGGCATAATGGGTTAGAGGTAAAACTTTTTAGTAATGATTAAACCTAGATCAAGTCTATACATAGTATACAGTAAAACCTTGCTAAGAGGACCACCTGTTGGTGTTTTATTTTTAAAGTGTCCCACTTAGTGAGTTCATAATAATACTTATATCATATTAAAAGGTCATTATTACATTGAATTAATGTTAACTAGTGTACTTGTTGTTATAGTTTATTTGTTTTAACTTTTTATGTTATGTTTTACTGTTTATGTTATGATATTAGAATTTAGTCATTTTTCACAAGGATATAATTAAACAGCAAAATTAAAGTAGGTTCTCAATGTTTTTTACTTTAATTCAAATGTGAACTAAACATTTAAAACAGAACATACATTCAGTAGCACATTTTATTTAATACATTTAGTAGCACAGCATGTGTCATATTGTAACTTGCTGAAAGAACTGGTAAATCCTTATTTGACTGCCTTTGGCGCAGACTTTGGCTGCCTGTTTTTGAAAGCCTTTTTCGATGCTGAGAAGAGATGAGGTCATTGCACCCAGATCCTTTTTTATCCTGTTCTCTGTTCTATCACTTGAAGATTAACATATACAACTTGTGATCCGGTATCAGTTTGTAAACATAAACAAAAATACTGACTTTATTACGAATACCATAAGTGAATTGAGAATGTCATCATTTAAAGTTGTAAAGTTTCTGTCTTGATCATCTGATTAATGACACTTGTATAACTGGACCACATGATGCTGGCCCTAATAGCAAGGATTAACAAAGGTTTGAATTTTGTAATTGGTTCTTAGATAACTGCCCTGGTACTGGGTGGTGGGACATTTAACTAAAGAAAGGACAAAATAGTTCTGGAAAAAAGTGCCCTGGAAAGCAGGTGCCCCAATTAGCATGGTGGTCCTTTAGCAAAGTTTAACTGTAATAAGTTACAGATCAAACTTATTTTAATACATTGAACCCAGACCAAGTCTATACATAGCATAGTAAGTTAAAACTGATTAAAATAATGATTGAACCCAGACCAAGTCTATACGTAGCATAATAAGTTAAAACTGATTGATAATGATTGAACACAGACCAAGTCTATAGGTAGCATAATAAGTTAAAACTGATTGATAATGATTGAACCCAGACCAAGTCTATATGTAGCATAATAAGTTAAAACTGATTGATAATGATTGAACACAGACCAAGTCTATACGTAGCATAATAAGTTAAAACTGATTGATAATGATTGAACCCAGACCAAGTCTATATATAGCATAATAAGTTAAAACTGATTGATAATGATTGAACCCAGACCAAGTCTGTACATAGCATAATAAGTTAAAACTGATTAATAATGATTGAACACAGACCAAGTCTGTACATAGCATAATAAGTTAAAATTGATTGATAATGATTGAACCCAGACCAAGTCTATACGTAGCATAATAAGTTAAAACTGATTGATAATGATTGAACCCAGACCAAGTCTACACTTAGCATAATAAGTTAAAATTGATTGATAATGATTGAACCCAGACCAAGTCTATACGTAGCATAATAAGTTAAAACTGATTAATAATGATTGAACCCAGACCAAGTCTATACATAGCATAATAAGTTAAAACTGATTAATAATGATTGAACCCAGACCAAGTCTGTACATAGCATAATAAGTTAAAATTGATTGATAATGATTGAACCCAGACCAAGTCTATACATAGCATAATAAGTTAAAACTGATTAATAATGATTGAACACAGACCAAGTCTATACATAGCATAATAAGTTAAAACTGATTAATAATGATTGAACCCAGACCAAGTCTGTACATAGCATAATAAGTTAAAATTGATTGATAATGATTGAACCCAGACCAAGTCTATACATAGCATAATAAGTTAAAACTGATTGATAATGATTGAACCCAGACCAAGTCTGTACATAGCATAATAAGTTAAAACTGATTAATAATGATTGAACCCAGACCAAGTCTATACATAGCATAATAAGTTAAAACTGATTAATAATGATTGAACCCAGGCCAAGTCTGTACATAGCATAATAATTTAAAACTGATTAATAATGATTGAACCCAGGCCAAGTCTGTACATAGCATAATAATTTAAAACTGGTTAATAATGATTGGACCCAGGCCAAGTCTGTACATAGCATAATAAGTTAAAACTGATTAATAATGATTGAACCCAGGCCAAGTCTGTACATAGCATAATAAGTTAAAACTGATTAATAAGGATTGAACCCAGGCCATGTCTGTACATAGCATAATAAGTTAAAACTGATTAATAATGATTGAACCCAGACCATGTCTGTCAATAGCATAATAAGTTAAAACTGATTAATAATGATTGGACCCAGACCAAGTCTATACATAGCATAATAAGTTAAAACTGATTAATAATGATTGAACCCAGGCCAAGTCTGTACATAGCATAATAAGTAAAAACTGATTAATAATGATTGGACCCAGACCAAGTCTGTACATAGCATAATAAGTTAAAACTGATTAATAATGATTGAACCCAGGCCAAGTCTGTACATAGCATAATAAGTTAAAACTGATTAATAATGATTGAACCCAGGCCAAGTCTATACATAGCATAATAAGTTGAAACTGATTAATAATGATTGAACCCAGGCCAAGTCTGTACATAGCATAATAAGTTAAAACTGATTAATAATGATTGAACCCAGGCCAAGTCTGTACATAGCATAATAAGTTAAAACTGATTAATAATGATTGTACCTAGGCCAAGTCTGTACATATCATAATAAGTTAAAACTGATTAATAATGATTGAACCCAGGCCAAGTCTGTACATAGCATAATAAGTTAAAACTGATTAATAATGATTGGACCCAGACCAAGTCTATACATAGCATAATAAGTTAAAACTGATTAATAGTGATTGAACCTAGGCCAAGTCTGTACATAGCATAATAAGTTAAAACTGATTAATAGTGATTGAACCTAGGCCAAGTCTATACATAGCATAATAAGTTAAAGCTGATTAATAATGATTGAACCCAGGCCAAGTCTGTACATAGCATAATAAGTTAAAACTGATTAATAATGATTGGACCCAGACCAAGTCTATACATAGCATAATAAGTTAAAACTGATTAATAATGATTGAACCCAGGCCAAGTCTGTACATAGCATAATAAGTTAAAACTGATTAATAATGATTGGACCCAGACCAAGTCTATACATAGCATAATAAGTTAAAACTGATTAATAATGATTGAACCCAGACCAAGTCTATACATAGCATAATAAGTTAAAACTGATTAATAATGATTGAACCCAGACCATGTCTGTACATAGCACAATAAGTTAAAACTGATATATAATGATTGAACCCAGACCAAGTCTATACATAGCATAATAAGTTAAAACTGATTAATAATGATTGAACCCTGGCCAAGTCTGTACATAGCAAAATAAGTTAAAACTGATTAATAATGATTGGACCCAGGCCAAGTCTATACATAGCATAATAAGTTAAAACTGATTAATAATGATTGAACACAGACCAAGTCTATACATAGCATAATAAGTTAAAACTGATTAATAATGATTGAACCCAGGCCAAGTCTATACATAGCATAATAAGTTAAAACTGATCAATAATGATTGGACCCAGACCAAGTCTATACATAGCATAATAAGTTAAAACTGATCAATAATGATTGAACCCAGACCAAGTCTATACATAGCATAATAAGTTAAAACTGATTAATAATGATTGAACACAGACCAAGTCTATACATAGCATAATAAAATTAAAACTGATTAATAATGATTGAACCCAGGCTAAGTCTGTACATAGCATAATAAGTTAAAACTGATTAAAAATGATTAAATCCAGATCACCTCGGAACCATCTTTAGTTTTACAATGTAGCATTTCCACACACGTGTTTGGTAGAATCATCCTTTATTGGTGACGCACTGGAGCGCGCCGCCTATATATGGAATGCACATGCAAGTGGATGTCCTCGAACATTCTCGTTCTCGGTAGAGAATAGGCGAGCGAAAATGGGCGAGGTGTTTCGAATTTCGGAAGTTCTGCGATTTACACATTCTCTACCTACGGGTCCTAATTCGGTAAATGGTGTTCTTTTATATTGATATTTATTTGTATTTATTTTTTGTTTGTAACTTCCACACAAAAGAGGTATTTTTACTTTTTTAATGTCTAAACATTAATGTACATCTGAGGGTTATACCTGTTAATGAAGACATGTTTGTCCCTTTTTTTAAGGATTGTACATATAAGTAGCCTTATGTACCAGAATTAAATTATTCCAGTGATTTTAATGTTTACTGATTATTTTAAATCAGTCATCTCTAAATTTCTACTAAAAATTAATGTTCATTGTTGCATCGTCTTTGATGCTTCGCATCAATGCTTTTCTTGTAAATACTCATGGAGTGAGGCAGAGAATGAGTGTGGAAGATGGAAGGAAAAAGATTTGATACTTAAACCATAACTTTTACACCATGTAATAATGTGAGAAGGGAATTAATTAAACCCACCCACAGCCTGTGTGGGAATAACTGTGTAACCAAAATAAATATATGTGGTGTGACCTTGTATGATATTCAGCCCCTAAAATACAGCATAAAATATGACATGAAAAGGTTACATAGTTACTGTAGTAAAATTGCTTTTTAAACTTTTTAACTGTAGGGAATAATTCAGATGATAACATAATTATTATCATAGTTCTTAGAAATGAGAACCGTTCATTTATATTGTATGAGCATCTTTGGGAAAATCATCAAAATGATGATATAATTGTGAATTTTTAACAGAAAGAATATAAAAATATCTACCTACACAGGCAATGAGATGTTATTTTCATGTATTTTGAACATGGAGAATTTTGCATGAAACTATTACCAGTGAATATAAAAAGCATTGAATGAAGCCTTTTAAACATGCCATTAATGGTGAAGTTGATGTTTTTCATTTCCAAATTTAGCAGTTAAATGGCTTAGCCAGATTTTCCTTTTACAAAGTTGGTGATAAAAGTCTTAAATCTCAGTAATCCAGTAACATTTTTCCCTGGGGACGTAAGGGAGCAGCGTGCAAAGCCCTATAAAACATGCCATTAATGGTAAAGTTCATGTTTTTCATTTGAACAATTACAGCAGTGAAGATTCTCCTGTTGCAGATCTTAAGAAGATAGTTACGCCTGTCATTAATCATGTAAAACTATTCCCTTGGGATGAGAGAGAACAGCACATGAAGCCTTTAAAATCTTGTCATTAATGGTGCTAGGTGTCATAAAGAAGGTTTAAAAGTACTGTGTTAGTTCTTCAAAAACACCAGACATTTTTGGAAAAAATATTACCACTTCTGTGGTCATCTTTAAAGACGGGGCCATTATGGTCATCTTTAAAGACGGGGCCATTATGGTAGACTGTGGTCACCTTTAGGCTTTGATTAATTTCTTTTCTTGATTGTGAACGGCCAAGTATTTATTCCAAGACAATGTGTTGTTTTTATAAATATCTTTTAATAAGTATTTATTATCTATTTATTACTCTGCCATTAATGATGCAGTAATTTGTTAGGATTACCTTTATGAATGGAAAGAAAGTCAGAACATGGCTGTCCAAGAGACAGCCCAACCACTGTATGTTTCATCAGAGAAATCAAATTATCCACAAAAATGCAAAATGACTGGAAACAAAAACTGAATCTTTTTCGTCAGATATATAAGAAGAAATGAGATCAATTTTTTATACTTGTGGCCATTTATTTTTTTCTTCCTTGTTTAACACAGGATTTTTTGATTTAGAAGAAAATGTTTAAAAAAGAAAAGCGCAAATGTTAAGGATGAGTAAAATGTACCATAGTTTATGATTTTAAATATGGTAATCTTTTTGAGTAATTTCATTGGTTTAATTACTAATGTGATAAGATTTATTTTAATCTTAATAATTTTACAAAATTATATTGTGGTGCCCTAAATAGTGTTTGAGCATGATTACATGATGTCATATCTAAAGAAACTGTTTCAATTATTGTCAGTATTCTATGTTAAAAATATAGTAGCGTACTTGTTATACATGTTTTCAGGGTACCGGTATATGAAACTGTTCTATTCAGGAAACAAGCAATATGGGATCCATGCAAAGCAATTATAGTCTGAATTGGTCTAAAAGTTGCATGTTCATTAATCAGAAGCAGAAGCTGATAATGAAATTATCAATCAGTAACTTATTAAGATCGAGTCCAAGCCTTAAAGTATCAAGAAATAATGCTTATTCATTCTGCATTCTTTTAACTTCTGCAAAGACAACTAGTTGTCTTGTCTTTTATTGTTTTGTTATATTTCTAATTGCATTATTTTTTTCATTATAATCACTGAGACAATTTTTCCTTATCTTCTGGCAAGCAGTCAGGAAATATGATTAATAAATTTCAAAAAGCTGTACTCTGAAAGAGTGTTTATGAGAACAAATACTAAGAATTACTTCAGGCAGTAGTGTCCAATCAATTAAGTCCAGAGATGATATGTTGCAAATGAATTCCTTGGGGGACCCATCTTAGAAGTAACTGAATTAGCCACAAAAATCCTCAGAATTAGCCACAAAAATCCTACAGAACCAGAAAGTAAATTGCTAAAATGATAACTGTATGATATTTTTGTAGGAAATCTAAAGGTGAGAGATTTGTATGAACATTTTATTTGTGTCATAACTTGCTTGCTATGAAATGACACAGCTGAAAGAAAATATCAAAGCGTGGACTATTAAGTAATTTAATTGTTTTTCCTTGCTTGCTCCATGCAGCAACACATGTACAAAACTTGATTATTTTGAAACTTTTTTTTTCACACAAAATATATGTTCTTCTCTAAATGTTAGCTAAGAACTGTAGGTTATATTAACATTGTTCTAACCTATATTATATGTGTCAGTATGCAACATTTCTGTAAGCTTTAATGAAAGCATGTTAAGTGTGTGAACATGTGTGACCTTCTGTAACCTTGTAATTGGAACCTGTTAAACCTACTGTGTGTTCTTGTTTTTTGGGTTTATATCATCCCATCAAGAGTATCTTAGTTATTTGGAGATGGTGTCCACTTGTTCGAGATTAAAAACCACATTACCTTGACACTGGATTGACTGACCAGTCATCTAGCCTCATATTTCCTTGAACATTTGCAATGGGACTACATGTATTACCTTCTTGGAAACGTTAGTCATGGCCTGGGTTTGAACACTGGGCCACTTGTACCAGGAGAAAACACTAACAAATGAATTGTGTTGGATGCTATTGTATACTTTTAAAAAATCATTATGTTTGTCGACTAAAGAAATATAAACAATTTTTTCATAATTATTATAATTATTTTCTCAGCTTTTGGATGAAAATCAGGAAAAAAAAGATTACTTATTTCAAAATTTCTAGCCATAAGTAGAATGTGTGATTTTGACAACAAGTAGAACTGCTATTAGGGGTATTGACAAATTAGTTTTGGGCAGAAATGATATATTGCAAATGGCTCTCTATTGTGCCCCAGGGACCCATATCAGAAATAATTGAATTATCTAGCAAAAACACAATAATACTGACAGAAAAAGACAACAACTTATAATTGTCAGATGTTTTTAGGAGTGTAAATCTACAGTCTCCAATGTTTACCTACTGTACATGTTGTTCTTGGTTTATAGGATCTTTAACTCCTGCTAATTGTGATTTTAAGTTAATTATGATAAAGTAGTTGTAACGCAATATAAAATGGTTATGCTAAACTGTTTTACCTACTCTTGACCCAGTTTTCATATGTACCAGTCATGAATGCATTGTGAACAAATCTGAATAAGAATGAGATGACCTTTATAGTGTTTACTTTTGGAAATTGTAGAAAATTAAATTGAATGTGCTTTGGAGAAATGAAAGATCTTTTAAGTAAAATTACGTCCTTAATTTTGTTATCAATACACCAATAACTCTTTAAATGAACTTTTAATTCATTGCTTAAGCAATCAGTAAATACTATTTTAATCTGTAAAATTTGTTTATGCCCTTACTCAGAAAAAAATGTCTGCAATAACAAATAAATCATATTTCCTTCTACTGGTAGTATCAGGTCTGTCAATTAAGGACAGAGTTGATTTGTTGCAAATGAATTTCTACTGTTCCTCATGGACCCATCAGAGAAATCAAATAATCTACAAAAATGCAAAATAACTGAAAACATAAAACTGAATCAATTCTGACAATATGTAAGAAGAAATGAGATCAATTTTTATATTTGTTGCCATTGCTTTTTTCTTCTTTATTAAAGAGGATCTTTTGATTAAGGAAAATTGTTTTAAATGCGTAAAATATTAAGATGAGTTAAATGTACCATAGATTATGGTTGTAAATATGGTAATTTTAATTCATGTTTGTAACCAATGCTTGCTGAGTTACAAACTTATTTCAAATATTACCAATAACAGACCAAATCAAGTGCAAAAACTGGTTAAGCTACCTTTTAAATTTAACTCAATAGACTTATTTTGATGCCATGTAGTTGTCTCTCTTAGAAAAAAAACATGTACACTTGTATGTGCATCTTGTAACAGGCACTCAATTGTGACCAAAATAAAATGTATAAAATGCTTAATATGAAATAAAAAGAACATTCCATCACAACTATGGAGGGATATTAATGCTAACATGAGCTTCAAGTACCCCACTGGCCAGCCTAGTCACAGAACATATTGCTGTCTCACTCATCTGTACCTGATTTAAATGGTATACATAAATGAAATGCTAAAATTGTATGCTAAGTTTATTCTTTCAACTGTTGAAGAATGTTAAGAATACCTGCATTTCAATTCAGATATCCATACCAAGTCACTAGAAGTAACGCTGCCAAGCCCCACCTTTCCTGATTAATTAGTGTTAGTTAATTTTTTGAATCCTCATTTATACTACATGTATGAATGATATAGTTCAAAATGCCAACATTTTATAGTTTGTACTCTCATATTATCATATTCATGTATAACTGACTCTGCTTATATTAACGTTAAAATTCTTTTTTTTTTCACCTATGAATTATACAACTGACAATGCTCTTATTTTTATGTTAAAACCCTCATTTCAGCTATAAATATTACAACTAACAATAGAGATATTTGATGTTGAAATCCTTATTACAGCAATAAATAAATACACTTGACACTGCTTGTATTTTGTGTTACAACCCTCATTTCAGCTATGGAGGCATGTTGAGTGCATACATGCGATTCAAATACCCCAACCTGGTCACTGGAAGTATCGCTGCTAGCGCCCCCATCTACTTGATGTCACCTGATCAGGATCGGAACTTTTTCTTTGACCTGGTGACAGCAGACTTCACCGATGCCATGCCTGGCTGTGACACAAACATTAAAGATGCCTTCAAAAAAATCATGGACATAGCAGCTACAGGAACATCTGGTGAGCTCATCAGATTGTTGGGTTTTGTTGCTGTTACAAAAGGTTTAAAGTTAGCCTATCGAAATTCAGTGATAAAGTTTTATTGAAGTCATCTTCAGAGTTTGACTTTGAAGAAAATGATTAGACTTGATAGGGAAAATGTAATTAAAAATTTCAAAACAATACTTGTTTGATGTTTTTTGTCTCTGTATGGGAAAAATATCAACTTACGTCAGGAAAAATGTTATTAACTCTCAGCCCATTAAGCAGGAATTGATCTGGCTTTCACAGTGTGGATCTTACCACCAAGCTCCAGCTGTATGATCTACATCTAAACATTGTGTTTCATAGTCTCCAGCAATATGTATAAAATCCAGTACATATAGTCCTGTTTTTTCAAAGTTGTAAAAAATAAATTTTAGCCGCCAAGCAATTACTGATATACTGTGAAAGCATTTTATTTCGTGGGGCATTTAATTTCGTGGAATTCGTGGGCAAGTCAATCCACGAATTATAGTACCAACGATATAAAATCCCCTCGGTTAGACTTTCGAATGCTAGATTTACTTGTAAATCATGTCAACATATTTTTACTAATCAGGACATAAAGCTCAAACAAACAGACGATTTCACCACACTTTATTTACATTGTATTGACATAGAATGACAAAACATGTTAACGAACATAAGCCATTTAATCATAAAAAACGATCTATGCTAAGTAATTTTATACTGTAATATATACACGAGCACTATAAACTTTATATGTGTAGGGTGTTTACTCAATGGTCTGTTTTGAATCAGTTTGCATAGTACGCTAATTGGCGTTAATTGACAGACAATGGCTTCGTTAAATTAGACCCTTAAAAGAATCCGCGCCCCTAACATCTTTATGAATATAATCCCTTAAATGACACGCTAATTGACAGGTGTCATAAAAGTCGTCTGATGAGACTCGGCTGTGAAAACATTGACCTGCTGCCGTGGATCAATATCACCAGGCGTGACGTAAGACAATAGGCAGAGTCACTCGCTAATCCGTAGTTTTGCAATTGACCCCGTTTCAGTGTTAGGCCTCAGTTTCGCATCTGTCAAAAATCGAAGGTATTTTTTTTTTTATTTTCGTGGGTAGGGCAATCCACGAAATCAAGTACCCACGAATATGCCCGTCCTCTTCAAACAACGAAATTTCTGCCCCACGAAATAAAATGCTTTCACAGTAACTTAGGCAAAAAGTGTAGATTCAGATCAGCCAGATCCTGTTTTTATAGAAAAATTTAGAAAAGTTGATGTACGTGTACCTATTTCAAATAAACATAACCTTTTATTCACACATGTTTTGTTTTTTTCCATTTTCCTCTTTTTCTGCCACATGGTTTGCTTTTGAAATACATTGCAGTGACCAGTTGTGGTTATTAAAGTGATATCCAGCTATTTTGGTGTAAGAAGGCCCCAGACAATTCTCTGGGTAGAACCACCAGCACACCGAACTTCAGCTGGAAGACCTTCCCACATTAACTCCTTCACCCCAAACAGGGCTCAAACACATGCTGTGAGGCTAAGCAGTCAGAGGAGTTACAAGTCTGCAACTATGCCACGGCGAACCTTTTTTCACCACATACACGTATCTCAATGACCCAGGTTTCTATTGGTTGTTTTAAAAAGTCCTGTTGTTTTCCACACTTACATTGTATCAATATTTCCACTGTAATCTATCGTTGATATCACCATATAAAAACCACTGCCAGACAGTGGAGTCTTGATTTTTTTCCCAGCTGTTCATATTTTCCTATCTTATAGGATATAAGTATAAGTACTTTTTCCATATTTCTGCTGCAGGATACAAGCAGCTCTCTGTGATATTTAACCTGTGTAAGCCATTGGCAGACAAAGGAGACTTCAACCACCTACTTGGATGGATCCGCAACTCACTCTCCAACCTGGCCATGTTTGACTACCCCTACCCAGCCTACTTCTTCAGCAACCTCCCTGCAAACCCAGTCAAGGTAAAACATTTTTCAAATTATTACCTGATGCCTTATGTAAACAGATACCCAGCACTTTCAGCTGTTTAATGCATTACATGATAGATACAAATGTTTTGAGCTGCTAAACCTTCAACAGTATGAGCTCTTGCCAGATCATGACGTCATGTCATTGATGATTTCATTCTTTTTTCATTCACTGAAAGAGGAATTTGTTACGTCATAAAGTTTGTTTTATTTGCTAATGCAATCATTCTTATAGGGTAGAGTGTTGGCTCCAGCTACGAGAGGCCCCAGGTTCCATCCTGGGCCGCAACATACTAAAGTTATAAAAAATGGTAGTTATAGGTCTCTTGCTAACGCTTATGCAAATATAAGGTAAGTTCCATGACTGATTGGCCCAGTGTCAGGATAGTGTGACTGGGTGTGGTATCATGCCAGGTGTTCATAGCATGGTATACACAGTGAAGGCAGCACTATATCTGCTTCAAGTGGACACCATCTCCAGATAACTAAAATACTGTTGGTAGATTGATAAACCCAATCAAACATTCTTATAGGGGGCACCCATGGCCGAACAGTTTGTCACCAAATTGTAACTCCATAGTCACTCACTGCATGGGTTCGTGCATCTGTGGTTCTACCCAGACATAAATTTGTGATCTTCCTCTACCAATAATAAGCTGGATGTTGCCAATGTAATTGTGTTGATGCAATCTAACAATAACAACAACAACATAATTCTTAAATGGAAAAGCATGTTTAGTCAGGTTCCATCAAGGGGATATTTTGTACTGACTTCTTATCTTTAGTTCAAAAGTCACAACCTTCATCTGGGGCCAAAAGTTTTTACTGCTTCACTAAAAGGCATGAAACAGCTGTATACTATATATTTACTATACATTTCAAATTTTAATTCATCATAAACATCATGCAAATATTTTTATTTTAACATAATTTGTAAATTTTTGTCGAATCCATATATGAATATTATGAAACATTATGAAAATATTGCTTAAAAGGATTTGTAAAAAACTAAAGCCTCATTTTATTTTATATTTGAAATAAAATACCATGTAAAGTGTCATGTAGATTTATTTTCTCTTACATCAGTCATAACCTATGCACAAAAACACCTTTCGGCAGCAACATTTAATTGTGCCTCAGACAGAAAATGCAAGGTTCTGCACTATTAGTCAAAGTCATATGTATAATTTATAAACTGTAAAGAATATCAGTATTGTATTTCTGTTGCCAGTATGCCTGCAGTGTGATATCCGAGACATCAGATGTTGTCAAGGGGCTTGCATCAGCAGCTGGACTGTTTTATAATGGCACAGATGGGACCCTCCAGTGTTATGATATTTTCTCTGAGTTCGTTGAGTGTGCCGACCAATCAGGGTGTGGTACAGGAACAGACAGCATGGCGTGGGACTTCCAGGTAATGATGAGGAGGCTGTGTTTGTTGTGACAAGGGAGAGAGAGTGGAGACAAGAAGGTGTCTTGTGATAATAGTGTTAAAGATGATGATGGTGGTTGTGATAATGATGGTAGTTCTAGTGGTGATGATGATGGTGGTTTGTCATGGTGCTGATGAGGGTCATGGTGATAGTGAGGGTGGTAGTGGTGAAAGTTGTTGTAATGATTGTGGTGGTGGTAGTGGTGGTGATAATGATTAAGGTATATATGAAGTTTTGTTATAAAAAAAAATCATTAATGAAGCTGATAATGATTACAGTGATGATGATAATGACAATATATTGTTCTTTGATTTGTAATAGATTTCATGATTGGCATGTTCCAGTTTGTCCACTTTATTTTTTACTTTCTACTCAGGCCTGTACAGAGATCGAGTTGACAAATGGAAGCAACAACAAGACAGACATGTTTCCCAGCATGCCATTCACAGATGAAATGAGGCGCGAATATTGCAGCAAGAGATGGGGGGTCCAGCCCAGAGAGACATGGGGCAAACTGCAGTTCTGGGGACATGGTAGAGTATTTTATATTGAAACATCTGTTAGAAATTTTTTCAATAGGGATAGAGAGGGAGAGAAACTTGAATTAACAGCACATTTGTATATTTATTGCAATGTGTTAATAAAAAGATCTGATAAACAGGCTTAAAAACATTTTTTTCTTTCCATCAAACTCTCTGATTTCTTGAACTGGAATGTCATACCTGTTAGTGGTTGACTGGTCACTGTTTGACTGTACTGCTAGAGCCTTGACATTTAGTATATATATTCCTAGGCTAGCCCTGTATCAAGATTGTTAAAGAACTTTGATCTGTCAGAAAATATGGCTGTCAGGGCAGTGGCTATTTTCCATATATAGTTATAAGGATTTTTTTTAAAACCTTCTTGTCAAAAGTACAATAGCTAGAGCATTGAAATTTGGTATATGTGTTTCTTAAGTAGTCCTGTATCAAGTGTAGTCAAAGAGTTTTCTCCCATCAAAAAACATTTTTCATATATGGCCATTTAGTGAAAAAAAAAGTAATTTAAATTAAAGGTCCAAATGCTGGTGGGGTATATGTATTACATTTATTCAGGTGTGTTGTTAAATTGTTATATTCCTTGGTAATTTTATGCGAATGTTTACCACACTCAGATGAGCGATATTGGGCCATCATAGCCCCCTTGTAAAATAGCTCTATCTATGTAAATAAAAATGTGTACAGTTATTTAGTGTTCAGGAAAGAATCTTTGATTGTCCCTTTCTTAGTCAAGAGATCAATGTGACATTTTCAAAGTAAATGTGACATTTTTACATTTCATTGTGACATTTTTGCTGATACTTTCTTGCTACTTTTATCTAAATATGTGACATAGATGAGCAACATAAGCCCATCATTGCCCTCTTGTTTAATAATGCCATCAATTAAATTGAAAATAACATACAAAATAAGAAATAAAATTGTTCATTAACCACCTCCAATACATGTACATATAACTTTGTTGATCCCTGGTGGTCTTGCAGATATTTCCACGGCAACCAACATCGTTTTCAGCAATGGTGACCTTGACCCATGGCATGGGGCTGGGGTAAGATTTTTTTAGAGTATGATTTTGTTTTCTTCAGAAATAAACAGGAGTATGTTTGTATCAAATCATATTTCTTATTATTTTTGACATTATTTAACCCCCCTCCCCCCCCCCCCCCCCCCCCCAACTTCTGAGAAATGACATTTACTTTCAACAATTCAAAATTTCTTTTTTGCTTAAAAGATCAATTAAGGAACTTTTTTATACTTCCAACATTAAAAATAGTTGTTTGGATATACTAGTGTCAGGTTGTCTGTCTGAACCCACAAATGGATTATGGGAACAGGATGTGTTCTTACTGCCATTGTTCACTAATCTGTTTTGTTACTATACTTTCTAGTAGTTGAATAATAGAGAGAGGACAACATTGTAGTTACTTGACTATCCACAGATTATTATGGGAACATCCATCTTCCCTGGGATTCTAAATACCTGTTATTTCATTATGATGAAATGAAAAAATATAAAAAGTATTTGTTGCAAGTTCTAACATTCTTTCAGAAGTTAATATAAGAGGTATTCTTGAACAGAGAGCACAGCTTGGGCATGAGATAGTTAGGAATTGTCTTACTACATCCCAGTTGAGAAATAATATGCAACTGTTAAGAGTTTATTTTTACCTTCAATTAGCTGATCACAGGACTTTTCGTCTTGAAATTGAAGTACTTTTTAGGGATAATGATTACTTGTAAAAACATCTTTTACATTCACAACACAGAACAATTGACAATGTATTTTGGTGTGTATTGACTGTTGAACAAGATTATCTGTGTCATGTATTGTGTATGTATTCCTCTGTGTGCAGGTGACCAAGAAACCCAACTCTGATGTAGAAGTTGTCAAGATTGAGGGTGGAGCTCACCATCTTGATCTCAGGTGAGTTTTACAAAACAACAACAACCCCCCCCCCCCACCCCCACCCACACACACATTTAAAGAATGACGAAAGCACATAAAAAAAGTTAGCCTTGTCTGTCTATTTGGTATTTTAAATTTGGTATATAGTTAAATGCTGGCAAAAGTTTGATTTGGGTTACTATCTTCTGAATATAAGTTAAGAGTTAAAATCATTTCTTGTTGTACTGTAATGTCATTTAATTCTCTGATCAATAACTGTTAAAGCACTCAACAAATTTAAATCATACTTTGTACCAATATATAGGTGTGATATTAAAATGCTGGTCCAATTTGATTTTGGTAACTATCCACTTTATGTCAGCAGAGTTACTGCCCTTCCTTTTTGTATTTAAATTTCAATTTTTCAATTCCAACCAGCACATCTCTAATTACTCAGTCATGACTGATGTTGTGTTTTTCAAATATAATATTTGAACCTGACATGAAATGACAAGGCAGTAATTGGAGATACATGATAACTATAGGGGTCAACTATGGGCAGCATTTCAAGTAACTCCAGGAACAAATAAATACATAAACATAATTCAGTTATTTCAAATATTCAAACAAGATACATGTATAAGCTTAAAGAATAATATGAAACATGGTTTATTAGGATGGTTAATTTTGTTTTGTCCAGGATGGTTTATTTTGTTTTATCCAGAATGCTTAATTTTGTTCTTTTTAGGGTGGTTTATTTTGTTCTTTCCAGGATGGTTTATTTTGTTTTGTCCAGGATGGTTTATTTTGTTCTTTTTATGATGGTTTGATTTGTTTTTTCCAGGATGGTTTATTTTGTTTTGGGATGGTTTATTTTGTTCTTTCTAGGATGGTTTATTTTGTTTTGTCCAGGATGGTTTATTTTGTTTTGTCCAGGATGGTTTATTTTGTTCTTTTTATGATGGTTTGATTTGTTTTTTCCAGGATGGTTTATTTTGTTTTGGGATGGTTTATTTTGTTCTTTCTAGGATGGTTTATTTTGTTTTGTCCAGGATGGTTTATTTTGTTCTTTCTAGGATGGTTTATTTTGTTCTTTCTAGGATGGTTTATTTTGTTTTGTCCAGGATGGTTTATTTTGTTTTTTCTAGGATGGTTTATTTTGTTTTGTCCAGGATGGTTTATTTTGTTCTTTCTAGGATGGTTTATTTTGTTCTTTCTAGGATGGTTTATTTTGTTCTTTCTAGGATGGTTTATTTTGTTCTTTCCAGGATGGTTTATTTTGTTCTTTCTAGGATGGTTTATTTTGTTTTGTCCAGGATGGTTTATTTTGTTTTGTCCAGGATAGTTTATTTTGTTTTGTCCAGGATGGTTTATTTTGTTCTTTCTAGGATGGTTTATTTTGTTTTGGGATGGTTTATTTTGTTCTTTCTAGGATGGTTTATTTTGTTTTGTCCAGGATGGTTTATTTTGTTCTTTCTAGGATGGTTTATTTTGTTTTGGGATGGTTTATTTTGTTCTTTCTAGGATGGTTTATTTTGTTTTGTCCAGGATGGTTTATTTTGTTTTGTCCAGGATGGTTTATTTTGTTTTGTCTATGATGGTTTATTTTGTTTTGTCCAGGATGGTTTATTTTGTTCTTTCTAGGATGGTTTATTTTGTTTTGTCCAGGATGGTTTATTTTGTTTTGTCCAGGATGGTTTATTTTGTTTTGTCCAGGATGGTTTATTTTGTTCTTTCTAGGATGGTTTATTTTGTTCTTTCTAGGATGGTTTATTTTGTTCTTTCTAGGATGGTTTATTTTGTTTTGTCCAGGATGGTTTATTTTGTTCTTTCTAGGATGGTTTATTTTGTTCTTTCTAGGATGGTTTATTTTGTTCTTTCTAGGATGGTTTATTTTGTTTTGTCCAG
Organism: Sinonovacula constricta; assembly: GCA_007844125.1. NCBI lineage: Eukaryota > Metazoa > Mollusca > Bivalvia > Cardiida > Solecurtidae > Sinonovacula > Sinonovacula constricta. The sequence goes on along the minus strand of CM017572.1, from coordinate 43,609,233 downwards.
GATGGTTTATTTTGTTCTTTTAATGATGGTTTGATTTGCTTTTTCCAGGATGGTTTCATGGTTAATTTTGTTTTGTCCAAGATGGTTTATTTTGTTCTTTCCAGGATGGTTTCATGGTTTATTTTGTTCTTTTACATCAATGGTGGAAACACAAATGTAAACAATATAGCTGTCAGGAGGACAAGTGAAAGAGTTGGTGACCTAGAACTGCAAGTTCAATTGGTGCAGTAAAAATGTGTTTCTTCACCCAAGCACACATTCTCCCCAAAAAATAAATTACATGAATATTCATTAGGGAGAGATATCACACAACATAATTAGACAACCCATTTATGGACGAAGGATAATCAGTTATTACAAAGCAAACAAATATTGATAACATGTGCATATTATGAGGAATTAACATAGCCATATTAAGCCTTGGTTTACAGGTATATGATATCAAAATATTGGTCAAGTTTGATTTTTTTGGTTACTACATGTGTCCAAATTAATACTGATTGATGGCCACTCCATGATATTTTAAACAAAAAGGCAGAGGGGCAACCCATGCCCACATTTTTAGCTTTACATTTACCATAAGTAGGACTTCTATCATTTTACTTATAAATTGTTTGAAACACACTTGTAAGATTTAGTTCTTTGTGATAAAATAAAGTAAGAGAGAAGTATCAAGCTTCAGATCGATAAAATATCTCAACACACATTTCAAACTTGACCACTCAGGTAATTGAAAACTGTCCCAGACTCCAGCTTATGTGTGTACATTTTAATAGCAATGTACTGGACATCTGGTTTTCTTATCATTTCTGTGTTTCTAATTGTTTATCAAGTTCTTCTTCATATCAGCAAGGTCGACTTTTGGAGGGTAAAAGGAAATGGTGAAAACACCCCTCATCCCAGAATACTGGATTGGAAAATAACCAAAAGATAATTAAACCCTTTAGTTTAAAACAAGCTCCTTATGTATTGTGTCTAAAAATCAAAATGTATAAAATGACTGCAGTAACACAAATCTAGAAAACAGAAATGTTTAAAAAAGACAGGAGTCAGAATATCAGATTGTGTGGTTCTGTGTAAACAGATTTTGTCGATTTCAGTCTAAAACACACATTGTGGCATTTTTTTTTAATTATCATCACACCAGTCTGAAGCATCAAATAATTTATATTTAAAAAGGATCCATTTGACCTAACATGATAATAAAAGAGATAAATAAATACATGGAACACCATAGAAACACCAAATTACTTAATGGCTTTCAGACATGGAGTTAATGGGAATATTTCCATTATTGGGAGGACTGTTTCAGTACTATCAAATACATCCATTAGTGGAGTGTTTTGCCTTTAGAATATATAGTTACGTTGTACTGAACTCTTAGTTTGCTTAGAACACCATTAGGGTGGGGTATTTGTTATCTTGACAGAGTGAAGGGCCTTTCTGGCAAGTAAAGGGTAAATAACTGATCATGATTGATTCTTAAAGAGTCACATATTTTAGGTTATTGATACTGCTTTTATCGTCTTAATTGTTGGATTTTTGTTCTTAAGGGACAGTGGGTTTACATGCAATATTATACAAATAAAGACTTGTGTTGAGGTCAATATAAAGTTTTAAGGACTTGGGTAATGTGATATTGACCTGGGACACAGTCTAAGGTCAGTTTGGCATTAGCCAGGTCTTCATAACTATATATTGACCAAAAAGTCTTTACTTGTTATATCACATATGCTATTAAATTACACTGATATTGTTATTTTAAGTACAATGGGCCACTTTTAATCTAAAATGTTTAACGCTGTTGGTCTAATTCACCAGTGTTCTTTTTCTGAGTCTGTTCTCACATTTTTCCTCGACAGATTATCATGAAAAGCATTCACTGCTACCAAGGTTACACTTTTTAATTTTTTTCTTGGTTTCATTTTCCATAAATGTGTAATTTAAAACAGTCAAAATTCCCATTAGCAGAATCTGATGTCTTAAATAAAACTGAACTTAATTAAGTAAACTAAGTAAATGAAACTGAGAACTAAAATATGAAAGTACATAAATGTGTTTATATTTAGTCACCAATAATTGTTTGTGGATTTATTTAACACATTGTAAGTAACCATTGCCATTTAACTGATAATATTCTTTCTATAAGCACTATTTTGTAACCAGGTTGTCAGGGTTTTTTCACACCTAACTGGTTACCTGTCAAACAGGCACTGGATTAGCACCTATACTAAATCAGTCAACCAAGATTCCTGATCAAATAACAAAAGTGTGAAACTTCTCAAGTAGCCCCCAGGTGGTGCTCAGCAGAGGTTATCACAGCCTTTAGGGACAGATTTGAATGGCCGTTTACATTTACCCAGAGGAGGTGCAGCTCAGAGGTTAAAAGGCACTTACAACTTATGGGGGGGGCAGGGATAAAATGGTTGCTGCTAAGAGGCTGTTGCTTCTCAGAGGTACCTTTTGGAGATGTTTTTGTGTCGCCTGACTAGGCGACATATAGGGATTACTTTGTCAGCATCGGCGTCCGGATTTCCTTGTCCGGAGCCTAACTTTGTCACTGTAGGTCCAAATGACTCCAAACTTGGTATACATATTTCTTGCAATGACTTGAAGTGCAGTGCACAAGAACCATAACTCTACCTTGTTCCATTTTTGAATAAAACCCCTTGATTTTTTTAGAGCATTTCTTGTCTATAGCGTAATGTCACCATATGTTCAAATGACTAGTTCCTTGGTACGCATGTTTCTGACAATGACTCAAAGTGCAGTGCACTTGAACCATAACTCTACCTTGTTCCATTTTTGAATTATTCCCCTTGAATTGATTTTTAGTGCATTTCTTGCGAAGGGCATAACTTTTTGTGCATGTTTTTTGCAATGAGACAATTAAAAGGTTATTTTATATGTGAATTTTGTGCACATTGCTAATATCTGTACAACAAAAAACAAATTAACATTTTTATGTCGACTAACAAAATTTTCATCAGGCGACACATCCGACTGAAGGAGTTCTAGTACTGTACTTTATAATGACTCACATATGACCAGCTCTTGACCAATAAAATGTTTAAATTCAAAGGGCATCATATTTATTGTTTTTTTATACCATCATTCATGAAGGAATATGATTATGTGACTGGGAATCAAGTAAGGTTTTTCATAACATGCTAGCACATCACTGTATATCTACATATGAATACAGATAAATAAAAAATTGTTAGTGGGACAATATTTTTTTAATAATGAAAAGATTGACATACATATTCCGTCTAAATTTTCAAAGTTAATAAATAAATGAAATAAATTTTAACCACACAGATAGGTTTTGATTCAATGCAGCAAGTTTTTGGGATCTACTTTTGTCAAAGTTTTTATAAAAACCTGACAAATTTGTCATTTGTCTTACATGTTGACTTCATACCTTGGCTAGCCTCAGTCGGTCCACATTGCCAACTGACCATTCCAAGGTGATAGCTGTCGGGTTTACTCTTTTTGTTAAATGACTCGTCACAAATTTGTTCATACTTTTACATTTGGCTTGCATGTGAATACCTTGGTCCTGTGCCTTTTCAAATTTTTGTGTATGTTGCAATGCTCATAGGACTTTGTCAAATATATTCTTATTCATGATCACAACATTGTTACTTGTGCCGTGTGGCAGTTGTAATAAATCTCCTATTGAAATTTACTATGCCGTTTTCTTCTCAATACTTTAAAAATCAACATCATGAAAAAAAATAATCAATTACTGAAAATTTATTTCTTTCCATGCTAACAAACCTTGTTTCAAGAAAGCATCCAATCCTGAAGACTAGGTGCCTAATATCAGATGACCTTGGTATTCTCCTGTGTGAAAGATTCAATTCTTGAAAAATCCATGTGATTTTCTCTCCACATGATTAGCCCCATGGGAATAGATAGTTTCCACATCAGTGAAAATCCCTTATCTCGGCTGCCATCATTGTTGGTAACTTAAAGGGATTTTTATATGAATTGTATACAAGGGTAAATTTTATTTTCTTGTAATTTCTTCATTTGTGGTCCGAAAATTAAAAGCTATACACCATTGGAAAGCTCTTTGGAAAATCATATTTTTAGAGTACAATATTTTTACAATTGATAAATGCACACAGAATTAATACACAGAAATAAATAAAACCATTGGCTCATACTTAAAACAAAATGAACAGTTTATCATTTTTGGTTGTATTTCTTTAACCTTTTAAACTATCAAAATATAGTTTTGACATTTAAAATACTGTTAAAGCTGTTAAATTTGATATAAAATTCAGTAAAATAGACTGAAAAATAAAAACACAGTGGTGAGTTTAATACAGCACATATTTCCCGATTTCGGCCTGCATTAGCTTCTGACCACAAAGATGGCTGCCTTAAACTGTCTTATCAGTGTCGATGACATCACATGGAAACTATTTATTGTAGTCCTTTAAGTGTTGTGTTTGTTTTTTACAAAACCAGCAGTTTTTTTACTTTGCTTCTTTTTGTTCATGCATTTGAAAAATTGTACGTCAAAAGATGTTCAAAAATAAATTTATCAAAGAAATTGACCTCTTAAATCTTCTGTGATGTGTAAGCCTTTATGTTGCTTTTTTGTATTTTACTTAATAAATGCATTTTCTGAATGTAATCAGATCTGTGAATCCAAAGCTGCAGATAATTTTGAAATCAAAAGTACTTCTTTTTGTTTTGTTCCTAGCCTCTTTTGTAGTATTTTTTTTCCTTTTTACTTTGACAGTTGACATGAAAAAAAAAATTCAAATTGTTCAAAATCCATTAGTTGCCATGGTAACAAACTGTAAAGTATTTGCTCTTGGTGCCTTTGTAATGGAATTGTGTTGACATTTTAAAGCAAGTCGAAAGAGCACAAAGGCCAGGTTTTTGTTCAATCCAATGTTTCTGATTGCCATTGCACTCAAGGAGTTTACCCTCTATGTCATTTACTGTAAATTTATCTCTTGGAAATATTTTTCTATGGACTTTTTCCAATTATTTTGTGTTATTTAGAGAATAAATCAGAAATATGATGAGGTTATCTGGCAGTCTTATAAAGGTTAAAACAAGGTTAAAACAAGGTTAAAGGAAATGTCTGTGTTACTCGCTTTGCTTTCCAATGGAAAAAAAACATCTATTAGTTGCCGCCTATGTGGGTAGCTGTTTTCATGTTTTTTATCCCACCTCTTGTCCAATCATATTTTTGTTTCTACAAGCTAATTAAGCAGTAAAAATGTTGCTTAAAGTGTAGTACTGGTAGTTTCAGGATGTTATAGATATGATTTACTTTTGCCATTGTGTAATTTATGTAACATATTTGTGAGAATGTTTGTTTTCTTTTTATCTACAATTGTTTTTACATGTCAGGACTTGTGGTGCGTACGGGAGGCACGGGTTCGATCCCGGGCCGCGACATACCAAAGTCGTTAAAAATGGTTGTGGTATAGCTCCCTTACTAACGCTCAAGCAAATATAAGGGTAGTTCCACTACTGCTTGGCCCGGTGTCAGGATAATGTAACTGGGTGTGGTATCATGCCAGGTGTTCACGGCGTGCTATACACAGTGAAGGCAGCACTATATCTGCTTCAAGTGGACACCGTCTCCAGATAACTGAAATACTGTTGGTGGGACGATAAACCCAATAAACAAACAAACAAGTGATTATTTGTTGTTGTTGTTCTAATTTATATAATTTATATAATATGTATCAAATTGCAGGGGCCATAACCCTGCAGACCCAATCAGTGTGATGGCTGCAAGAGAGGTAGAGAAGCAGGCAATCAGGAAGTGGATCAACTCATAATTGTTTGATTTCTGGAAACTGGACCTTCAGTTGATGCATCATTTTTGACAAAATTGATAGAAATACGAGTATTAACATGTAGCTTCTTATGTACAGATGTCATTTGTATAGAGGGAAAATATAATTTTGTGAAGGTTTATGCATGTTAGGATTCTTTTATTCATTTCAACAGTAAGATTCTTGTTACCAACTATACAAGAAATGTATTTAATTAAAATCCTGCAATTTGCATCTTCCAATGTCATTTTTGCCCCTCTAAATTAGTGTACATGTATGAACTTGTAAACCATATACATGTTTATTAAATTTATTACGCCTCTCAATTATAAGTGAATTTACATGTGATAAATTAATTTTTTTGTAATTTTCCGAGACTTTACATCATTTTTCTCCTTAATAAGAAAAAATAAATTTTTATTCATTCCATGTTGTTTCTGTGATAGTATGATCTTATAATCATGATCTATTACTTTAATTAGGTATGTTGTATGTTTTTGTAGTCCTTTGTGCCTTAAATTTTTTCAGATTTTAGCTACTGGGCTTAGCCTTGCTGAATAAAATAGAAAATCAAACAGTATATACTCTAGCAAGGAATTCAAATGTTCTAAAAATATCTCTTTATTATATACATATACTGTGTTAACAAAAATCATACATGTTTTATCTTGACAATCCTAAACGCTTTCTTAAAAAATAAGATTTGAGATCTTGTTTAATTATTTTTTCTGTCGATTTAGTTGCTATAAAGGATTAAATAAAAACTACTAAAACTAAAACTAAATTAAAAGGTATGTATGAAATTGTGGATGCAAAAATGTTGTTTGAAAAAAAATTATTTTGGATAGGAAAACAAAATATCATATTATTTTTTTACTACAAAATTGTTAGTACATGTGATGTGAAAATAAATATATTTTTTTCGGACACATTTTTTTTGCAGTATCGATTTCTCCACCAATGAATCTTTAGTTTTGCCTCTAGATACAGTGTATGCATCCAACAGTTCTGTAAAATATTACAAAGGATACCTTTTAACTTTTATAAAAGTTGTGTATGATCCTGTTCCAATTCCAGCCAAGATAATAGAGTTCAACTGTTACTTACATATCAAGAAATAGTTTCATGTATTTCCATTTTAGGGTGTAACACAGTTAAGATCTCTTAAAATAACAAAATGAAATGTTCCCAATATTATGTCCAGCCAATTTAAACTACAGATAGATGTAAATGTGACTATAAAATGCAACACAAAATTGGACTAAATCATACATAATCGACCATCTAAAGTGTGTAGCAATACATCATCCTGTGAAACATGGTACCTCTTCCAGTCTTAGTTTATGACCTTTAACCTTCTGATGATCATGTGTCTACTGCAGTGAATAAGGAGTTATATAGTTAAACAAGGTGTGGTCTATCTAACACAAGAACTGCATATGTCAGTTTTTCCACACCAGTTCACATTTTCTCAAAATGTAACTACTTCTCTCCTCAAGCGATTGCATCACTTTTACTTTTAGATGTAAATTATATACAAGTACAAGAATTTTACACATTTATTTTAAAGAAAAAACTTAACAAGATAAACAACTAAATAGTACATAGCAAACAATTCTTTTAACAATAAACAGCATGATGAATCATGAAAAAAAGGTTTATTTGAAAGTAAACTGCAGTCAGTTACATGAAGAAAATGCATGAAGCACCTATTCTTGAACAATAAAGAACATGATGGTGTCAAACAATCATACTAAATGGATGACAATACTGTTTTCTAGTAGGTAGCGCAGGGATCAACAGCTAGTATTCGACAATCATTCTTTTTGAAGAATATGATTATTTTTAGTAGCATCAATATCATCCACTGGGTAGAAATATGGCTATTTAGTGTTATGTTACCTTTTAAAAACAATTGGAGGATATCACCAAAAAAGAGCTATTCACAAGTTCAAGCAATTCTGTCAAGAAGAGGCAATGGATGCAATAATATAGTGATAAAAAAATCAAAGGAAATACATTTTAACACATACCTTACTAAGCACATACTTACAAGGCTTGTAATGGTGTAGCTCCAGATCAGCCAGATCCCCACTTAGAGTGTCCAAACTATAATTCAAACTACTTGCTGCTCAGTCTCTGGCAATATGTTTAGTTTAATTTGCATCAAATTATAAGTCAATTATAGAAGTTTTTTAAAGGTTATAAATCAATGTAGCAACCTCAGGGTTATATTGTTAATGGTGCAGATGATTGTGGACCCATGGTATCTATGCTAATGCTACAATGAAATGTCAATATAGGCAGTCACTCTTACCATACTTAGAAGTTTTGTATGTGCTTCATGTTTAATCTGCATATTCTTAACACATGTGATCTTCCGTGTGCTGCTATAGCTGTGCTTTTTTATTGTGAACATTCACATGGGACCATCTGAAAGTCTTGGTATGCTTTAGTTATGAGTATGCTTTATCTGATCTATAAACTAGTGAGGTGAATGTAAATCTTAACAAGAGGTTCACAAATGGTTGTGGAACATGGGACAGAGTTGGGCAAATCAATTCATCTCAATGCACATTTATTTTTCCTTAAATGTGCAGTTAATTTTCCAAGGGTGCAGGTTTTTTTTCTTGGTGTGCACATCTCTATTATAGGTGTGCACAGGATTATTTTCTCGGTGTGCAGGGATCTACACTAAATCGGTCTTGAATCTGGTTGGCTGGCAAGTCATTGCTTAAATTAGGTTTGAAGTGGAAATCTGTAGTGACAAAAAAATATGCATACATTCAAATAGAAATATGGGAAATCAATGATAAATAACATGCTGGTGAACTGTTATTCATTTGACTGTTAATACAAGTTTAAACAACACATAAATATATAAATGAACTAAAAAGAAAAATCTCTTTCTCTTAGATAATAAAAGTCAAAGTACATGTTTTGGGAATGGTTATCAGTATCATCCCTACAGTATTCCCAGTGCTTGCATCAAGTAAGCATCATTCATGAAGTTGAATCAAAAGAATTAGACAAGATCTTGGTTCTTGACCCTTATCTGTTTACATATGTACTCTATATTAAAAGTGGTGCTGTTGCTTTTGAGAAGAGATAGTTCATCAAACGATCCTCATTTATTAAAATATTACTGTTTTTCTGAATTGGTGAATACTAAAGTGCTTGCAGCACTTTCATTTTACAATTTCGAAAAGTTAAAAAAAACATGTTAAATAATAATGTTTTTACTAAAAATAACAGAAGCAACTGATAATATAATCATGCTAATGATATCTACCAGGTTTGTGGGAGGGTTCATGCCTCGCCATATTGGCAGGAATGTTTTGATGAATGGCTGAAAAAAGCAACAGAAGAAAATGTCATATAAACAGACTGTCATATTTTCTTAAAACAAATTGTCAGTGTTGTGTGCATAAAGCTCTCTTTATAATCATATTTAAAGTAAATAGAGTCTTTATAAACCTGTGTAGACAACAAACTGAATGTATGTAAAGTGGAGTTTTGAACCTTGACTAGAGCCAGCTGTACGACCTGTCATAATTAAAGCCAATCTAAAGGTGGGAAGTCATGTGCCTTTCAGTAACTTTGCTAGCATGTACAAATCAAAGGAAGACTCTCAGACAAACAGACTCCAATATAGACCCTGTATACAACATATCTGGGGTTAAAATATCTCTAGGCGACATATAAACATTGAAACTAAAATCAAAGGCATGCCTTGTGTCAGACAAAGAAAATCAAAGTAACGTAAAAAGCAATCAAAGGTAGGTCATCTGTGTATAAAAAATTAAAACTCAAACTCATTGATGGCATTCCAACTCTATATTATAGAAAGAAATTAAAACATAAATCTCGCTGAAGATATGCCACTACCCTGACAAAAAAGAATATACAACTCGAACATGTCAACTTGATACATCTCCATTCCCATGAAATTGTATCAACATTTAACCAATGATAACTGAGAAATAGACATATTTGTCTACAGATGGTTGAACAGACTGATGTGACACACATAGGCCCTAAATACCTGCAGGTACTTCAGGTTATGAAGAATCTAAAGGTATACCATATCATTGTTATACAGAAGTTAAACTTGAAACCATTGACTGTATACCTTATTTAAATGACATCAATAACTAAAATTCAAACCCCTTAGAAGGACATACCATCTCCGCTGGACATTACTGTGTTATGGGCCAATGGTGGAAGGGGCGTGGAGAGCCCGTTTATGCTCTCAACTGAGGATATCATCATGAACTTACGGCGCAGCTTTTCATATATAGCCTGAAACAGAGAGAGAGGGAGGAAAAACTAAGATTAAAAATAGTTGAAATCACTCAAAAAAGATAATAAATGTCTATTTTTATCAACACTATGAAAGAACTTTGAAACCAAATTGCAACTGATAGTTTAAAATCATCTTTCAATCAAATGAATTTTTTTTTTAAGCATCCATTGTATTTTGTAGCACTGAAATGAATCATTGTACTTGGCCTTACTCACAGGCACTGGACACAGTGACGGTGACGGAGCGATACCTTACATCTCTTTTGTTCTATGTCTGTTTTTTATTACCAATCAATGTAATCTATTATGTACCATATGATCATCCTATAGGTAGCTGTATTGGAATGTATATCACTTAAACATATTACATCAATGGACAGAAATGTCAATATCTAGGACACAAAAATACAAACAATGCATTCGATGAGCAGAAGCTAACGTTTGCCGATAACAACGTTTGCTGCTAACGGTGTTATTATACGATTTGTTTTTTTTTTGCTCAGTACCTTTGGAATCTGTCAGTGAATAGTGGCGAACGTGAGTGGCTAACGATTCATTCAGTAGACACTGTTAGCTTCTGTTCGCTTTTACTGAACGCACACCAGATAAATAAAACACAATGCATTGCTAAGGGTTGCAGTATAACACATAAAGGAATTTCCATTGTAACACACAAATCTATTTTCATCCTAATCAATTACATGTTTATTTCTCTGTAAATTATGAAAGGAATGCAGATGTTTGTTCTCTTCCTCTAAATTTTATTTACTTCCCTTGTATGCATGTAAGTCATCAAATGATAGATGCATCACTTGTGGTTTTAATTGTTGTTGTTGTTACATACACTAGTCAATTATTGTAGGACAATTATCTACTTAGTGCATATTTTATGAAGAAATTACTCAGTAGTCTTGAGTATTATTAATGTGTCATCATCATTTTAAATTTGACCAAAATAACTTATTCAACGCTAGATCATTGTTTATAATTTGACTTGTGAGAGTTAATTATTCTTACTGTGCATATATCAGAAAATATTGCACAGTACTTGATTTGTCTATGTTTAATATATTATAGTATCATTTGGTGACCATGTCAGAATATGTTTTTATTTACTGTGGTAAATACTGTTTGCAAAATTATTTTATTTACTGGAAAATAGTATAAAACATGCTGTTAATAAATTATTAAAAGCAATTTCCCAAGTTTTGGAAGAGTAACTTAATGTTTACTTTTAAATCCTGAATTAGAAAAAATATACAATATACTATATATATAGTTATCAATATAAAGCTTCCATTACAGAAATATATATTATTAATTTAGATCAGTCCAGACAGTACACTGCAAGACATATAATACCAAAAACAAGTCCGAGTGGTTCATTTTGCTAGCCTTTCATTATGTAAAGATGTTTTATTGTGCAAGGAAAGTTTTAAAAATATATAAAGGTGGTATCCGACAGTCTGCCTATATTAAATTTATGTAATAATACCTTACCACAGCTTTTAGGAATTAGGACATAATTTATGCATAAACTCATACTTCAGTATAAGTAAAGAAAGTTTTGAATAATGCCTATTGTGTTAGGCAGTACAAATCAAGGAGCAGCATTTTGCAGGATCTTTTCAGGTAACAATTACATAACTGGTTAATTGAGAACAAATATTTTTGTCCAAACTGTTCCATTTCGGCGAGCATTTATGGTTGCTTCCCCTTTTCCATTGACAGTGAATGCTAGTTTTTTGTACTTATATTTAATGTAAACTGATGGAAGTAAATTCGACTGTTAAAATTAATTTCTGTAAACATTTAGTTGTGCATTTTTGCCATCAATGGTTCTGTTATTTTGTAGTTAACCTCCAGTATTAATGATGCTGAACCCATAAAGTCTTCTGAAAATGAAGAACAATAATGAATAATTTGATTGCAAAAATTGCTGAAGTTTTTTCTGTTTATGTATAGCTATTATTTTTTTCATATTAGTTCCAGTCTATACTATTTTTTAACAAGCCTTGAACAAGGTCTGAACAAAGACAGTGGTAAAATACCTGCAGATTCTGGTGCTGTCTGCTTCGCTCAAACAACTGCTCAGAAATCTCACATATCTTCTGTTTTGTTTCCTCATTTTCCTTCTTTGCATCTGTAATGGAAATAACATACAAAGTATGGCAAGACAGATTGAATGACATCAACAATGAATATATAATTTTTTTAAAATGATCATATTCTATCAATGTTTACATAAACAATGAGTATTGATCTAGAGAACAACTATGTATATTTTGTCCACTAAAGTAAAACAAATGTCACATGAATTTCTTCATACTCTTACAGGGTCATTATTATAAAAATATTCTAAAGACAAAATAATAATTATCTTTAAAGGCGAAATGAATATTAAAACACATATATACTTAACATATTGAAATAAAAACCTTTACAAACATTCATTGTCTGATTTTATTAGAAACAAGAAACATGACCATGCCACAAAACCAAGTTTGAAACGATTAAACAATTTAATACAAAATATTAAGCAGAAACTGTTTTTCTATTTTTTGTAATAGTGATGTAGACATTGATTTAGTGGCCCCAAATCAAATCCCAAGCTAGGTCTTTATGCAATCTTGCTATATACAAAGTTCCAGCAAGATTGGTTTATTTGAACTGAAATTGTTGACCGGAAACTTTTAAATTTTAGTCACAGTGACCTAGACCATGATTCAACTGGCCCCAAATCCAATCCCGAGCTAGGTTTTCATGCAAGCTTGCTATATCTAAACTTTCAGCAAGATTGGTTTATTCGAACTGAAGTTATTGATTGGAAACTGTTTTTCTATTTTTAGTAATAGTGACCTTGACCTTGATCAGACTGGCCCCAAATCCAATTTCAAGCTAGGTCTTCATGCAAGCTTGCTATATCAAAAGTTTCAGAAAAATTGATTTATCCAAACTGAAGTAATTGACAGGAAAATGTTTTTCTATTTTAAGTAACAGTGACCTTGACCCGATTAGCCCGTATCCAATCCCAAGCTAGGTCTAAATAATGCCAGCTTGCTATATCCAACGTTTCAGCAAGACTGGTTTATCCAAACTGAAGTAATTGACCGGAAACGCTCTGTTTGACGCCGACCACCATACCCCAATCTAATAGCCAGGATTTTGTTGAAAACCTGGTTTAAAATGTCAAAACTTATTACAAATGCACTTATGTCATAATATTTATTGAAACTCAAACTTAGTTACAAGTCATTATAAGCTACTATAACAAATATATTGTTTTAGAAATATGTGTACATATAATCACTCAAGGTTTTCTTTAAAAATATATGTATTAATATTATTTACATATTATATAATTTATTTAATCTGAAAATGTACTTATTTGGGCCATTCTGACTAGGAGTAAATTGCCTTCTATTATCAAATTTATGCACAAGCTAACAGTGAAAAATATTTTTAAAATATATATAAAGACTAAATTAAAGAAAATGGAAAGAAACACAAAAATGAGAAACTTTCTGAAAAAGAATAGATTTACCTGCAAGTTGCTGTCTCAGTGCTGATAAGGGTTAAGGAAAGCATGTACATGTAGTACTGAACATTATAGGGAGTGCAAAAACACAATAAGGGTAACATGAAAGGAATTTATTAAGAGAGAGAATCAGAGAAAATGGAGATTAGAAACAGAGATGACAAGAAACCTAGATTTTTTTTAAGCAACGTCACTGAAAATTACATATGAAATGGCTTTAAATATGACATTGACCTTGATTGTATACGCAATACACCTCAGGTGTTTGTCAGTAAGATTCTACAAAAAATGGGAAAACCCAGAAAACAACAGGGAATGTAACTGGACTTATGAATGTATGTAATGACCTTTAATATGATCATATCCTTAATGCCTGCATTTGTAACTGTTACACACTTTCTACTGTTTACGATTTAAGTATTGTCAATTGAAGTACTGTCAATAATATGAAAGTTATTGATGAGACACAAAAAATGGATCAAATGGATGTTCAGACAGATGCAGGGATGGACCACAGGGATAAGTAGAGTTTTTGAACATATATATCTATAATATTATATATTATATAATAACCCCAGTCTGTTGCTATGTTTTGGCATTAAATTTCCTATTTTGAAGATAATCTCAATCTTTAGGTGTCAAAAGGAAGCTGAAACTATATAGAATTAAAAGAAAGCAAACGTCTTTAGCCCCTATGCACAATAATTGACTGATCCACTTTTACAGGAAGTACATATTTCATTGAAATTTGGTGGTTACCGACTGGCAATTTGGAGGTATGCACAGTCTATGAAGCTGAACCTTCTTAAAATGTTGCAAAAATTGTGCTTAAATAATAAGATGGAGGTATCACATTATATTTAAATACCCTGGAGCAGACTAATGTACTGCTAATTTTTACATACCTAACCAATAAACTAAGCATAGCACCAACTATTCTGATCAGCTTCCTAATACCATTGCTAAAATTCAAATTTGAAGTGAGCTGAGGTGTCTGAAACAAGTTCAAAGTAAAGTAAGTTGACCATTTACTGTTGAAATTAAAAAATATTACATTATTTGACTTGATCAAATACAGTATAACAAATACAATAGATTTTTACTCACAATTATAACATCACATTTTTTTTACCAGTTTGCCAATTGTTTAAAGATCTGTAATTTAATTTTTTGTTAACACGTTTTACAAATAGTGTTTTTTTTATCAGTTTTAATTATCTTATTATTTTTGTTTGGTTTTAGCTACATGTAATGGAAGAAGCAAAGAGTTTGCTGACTTCAAAGCTGTTGACATCAGAAGTTGTTGGCCTTTCCAGAAACACAATTGGACTGGTAGTATTACTTTGCATTACTCCTATATGTAGATATTGAGTCTTTTATTGTGTCAAGTGTCAACGATTTATTTTTATGCACATGGCTTATTTAAAAATCTAGACCAAAATATTACTTTAAGAATGATTTTGACATCAAGTGTGACCCCCCCACCCCCACCCCACTGACCCCCAGCTCATTCTTACAGACTTTCACATCTGTGTGTCTAGGACATCAAAAGGCAGCATTAAGCAGAAATAAGAGAAGGCATAATGCTTTGTAGATGTTGGTCAATCAGTAGACCACTCCATTTTCCTTTGACATCAGGAGAAAAAAACCAGTCCACAGTTTTTTTAGGGTGATTGATTATGATAAGTAGGTGAGCCCTATTGGTTTAATGGTCAGTGGCACAATGGACAAGGTCACAACACGATTTAAGTTTCTGGTCAATATCTAAAAATTTACCAAAATTAAGTAAATTGCATTTGTAAAATCCCACTTCTGTTCTGACTCATAGTGGTCTTAATAGTAAGTTGGTCTTAATAGTGAGTTTGGGTGAGTACACATTGTTTATGTATCAAAGTATCTGCCTAATAGTCTTTGACCATTTAAAAGGGACATAAAACAAAAACAAACAAGAAAATACACTTCTTTTTAAAATGTTTTTAACAAAATTATGTCAAGAAACATATTTAAACTTATATAAATCATTAATTCAGTGAAAATTACCTATGACAATCGTTGTCAATTGTTGTTTAGTTTGACATTAACAGTTTTCACAGTTATTTTCTCCATCCTTTTCTCTGCTTCAGTAATGAAAGGTAGAACAGAATTCATGTCCTTTACACCACAATACAACTTCAGCTGCTGAAAGTATCTTTATGCTTCTTGATGAGATTTGATGTTACAAGTGACCTCAAAATCAGCATAGTCCTGATCATCATGATCATCACTACCTGCACTAGTACTTCAACTAAAGTTGCACTAGAGTCTCTGTGGGCAGACAACAGACAGAGTCTCTGTGGGCAGACAACAGATAGACTCTGTGGGCAGACAACAGATAGTCTCTGTGGGCAGACAACAGACAGAGTCTCTGTGGGTAGACAACAGATAGTCTCTGTGGGCAGACAACAGATAGTCCCTGTGGGCTGACAACAGATAAAGTCTCTGTGGGCTGACAACAGATAGTCTCTGTGGGCAGACAACAGACAGAGTCTCTGTGGGTAGACAACAGATAGTCTCTGTGGGCAGACAACAGATAGTCTCTGTGGGCAGACAACAGACAGAGTCTCTGTGGGTAGACAACAGATAGTCTCTGTGGGCAGACAACAGACAGAGTCTCTGTGGGTAGACAACAGATAGTCTCTGTGGGCAGACAACGGATAGTCCCTGTGGGCAGACAACAGATAGTCCCTGCGGGCAGACAACAGATAGTCTCTGTAGGCACACAACAGATAGTCTCTGTGGGCAGACAACAGACAGAGTCTCTGTGGGCAGACAACAGACAGAGTCTCTGTGGGCAGACAACAGATAGTCTCTGTAGGCAGACAACAGATAGAGTCTCTGTAGGCAGACAACATATAGTCTCTGTGGGCAGACAACAGACAGAGTCTCTGTGGGCAGACAACAGACAGAGTCTCTGTGGGCAGACAACAGATAGTCTCTGTGGGCAGACAACAGATAGAGTCTATGTGGGAAGACAACAGATAGAGTCTATGGGGGAAGACAACAGATAGTCTCTGTGGGCAGACAACAGATAGTCCCTGTGGGCTGACAACAAATAAAGTCTCTGTGGGCTGACAACAGATAGTCTCTGTGGGCTGACAACAGATAGTCTTTGTGGTCGGACAACAGTAATTATATGGCCTGACAACAGATAGACTCTGTGGGCTGACAACAGATAGAGTCTCTGTGGGCAGACAACATATAGAGTCTCTGGGCAGACAACAGATAGAGTCTCTGTGGGCAGACAACAGATAGTCTCTGTGGGCTGACAACAGATAGTCTGTGTGGGCTGACAACAGGTAGTGTCTCTGTGGGCTGACAACAGATAGTCTCTGTGGGCTGACAACAGGTAGTGTCTCTGTGGGCTGACAACAAATAGTCTGTGGGCTGACCGCAGATAGTCTCTGTGGGCTGACAACAGATAGTCTCTGTGGACAGACAACAGATAGTCTGTGTGGGCTGACAACAGATAGGTCTCTGTGGGCTGACAACAGATATTGTCTCTGTGGGCTGACAACAGATAGTCTTTGTGGTCAGACAACAGTAATTCTATGGCCTGGCAACAGATAGACTCTGTGGGCTGACAACAGATAGAGTCTCTGTGGGCAGACAACATATAGAGTCTCTGGGCAGACAACAGATAGTGTCTCTGTGGGCTGACAACAAATAGTCTCTGTGGGCAGACAACAGATAGTCTCTGTGAGCTGACAACAGATAGTGGGCTGACAACAGATAGTCTCTGTTGGCTGACAACAGGTAGTGTCTCTGTGGGCTGACAACAAATAGTCTGTGGGCTGACAGCAGATAGTCTCTGTGGGCTGACAACAGATAGTCTCTGTGGACAGACAACAGATAGTCCATGTGGGCTGACAACAGATAGGTCTCTGTGGGCTGACAACAGATATTGTCTCTGTGGGCTGACAACAGATAGTCTTTGTGGTCAGACAACAGTAATTCTATGGCCTGACAACAGATAGACTCTGTGGGGTGACAACAGATAGAGTCTCTGTGGGCAGACAACATATAGAGTCTCTGAGCAGACAACAGATAGTGTCTCTGTGGGCTGACAACAAATAGTCTCTGTGGGCAGACAACAGATAGTCTCTGTGAGCTGACAACAGATAGTGGGCTGACAACAGATAGTCTCTGTTGGCTGACAACAGAGAGTGTCTTTGTGGGCTGACAACAGATAGTCTCTGTGGGCTGACAACATATAGAGTCTCTATGGGCAGACAACAGGTAGTGTCTCTGTGGGCTGACAACAGATAGTCTCTGTGGGCAGACAACAGATAGAGTCTATGTGGGAAGACAACAGATAGAGTCTATGGGGGAAGACAACAGATAGAGTCTCTGTGGGCTGACAACAGATAGTCTCTGTGGGCAGACAACAGATAGAGTCTCTGTGGGCAGACAACAGATAGAGTCTCTGTGGGCTGACAACAGAGAGTGTATCTGTGGGCAGACAATAGATAGTCTCTGTGAGCTGACAACAGATAGTCTCTGTGGGCTGACAACAGATAGTCTCTGTGGGCAGACAACAGATAGAGTCTCTATGGGCTGACAACAGATATGCTCTGTGGGCAGACAACAGATAGCCTCTGTGGGCAGACAACAGATAGAGTCTCTGTGGGCTGACAACAGATAGTCTCTGTGGGCTGACAACAGATACAGTCTCTTTGGGCAGACAATAGATAGTCTCTTTGAGCTGACAACAGATAGAGTCTCCATGGGCAGACAACAGATAGTGTCTCTGTGGGCTGACAACAGATAGTGTCTCTGTGGGCTGACAACAGATAGTGTCTCTGTGGGCTGACAACAGATAGTCTTTGTGGGCTGACAACAGATAGTGTCTCTGTGGGCTGACAACAGATAGTGTCTCTGTGGGCTGACAACAGATAGTCTCTGTGTGCTGACAACAGATAGTCTCCATGGGCAGACAATAGATAGTCTCTGTGGCCTGACAACAGATAGTCTCCATGGGCAGACAACAGATAGTGTCTCTGGGCTGACAACATATAGTCTCTGTGGGCTGACAACAGATAGTCTCTGTGGGCAGACAACAGATAGTCTCTGTGGGCTGACAACAGATAGTGTCTCTGTGGGCTGACAGTAGATAGTCTGTGGGCTGACAACAGATAGTCTCCGTGGGCAGACAACAGATAGTGTCTCTGTGGGCTGACAATAGAGTTTCTGTGGGCTGACAACAGAGTCTCTGTGGGCTGACAACAGATAGTCTCTGTGGGCAGACAACAGATAGTCTCTGTGAGCAGACAACAGATTAAGTATCTGTGGGAAGACAACAGATAATTTTCCCAATTGTCAGTCAGCTCCTCGTGAACTGGGGCTACATTGTCAACATTGGAGTCATTTGGTCTTATATTAAGTTTGTCATTAGCGGTTCTGACCAGCTGGCTAGCTTAACTAGTGGAATTTCATCGTCACTGTCCACACTTATCCCTTTCCTGGAGAGTCCAGCCTAGGCAAAACACTAAACTTTTACACCTCCTTAAAAGCACCATTTGTCCAGTGAATGACATCAAGCACAGTCAATGACTAAGAAATGTTTTCTGATGTCACTGAGCTGTTCTGATCAACAGCTGATGTAACGTGTTGAAGCAGAAGTTTCTTCTAGAGCTGTTTGCTGGTGTAGATAATGCCCTGGTTGATCGGCTGAAGGTTGGTTGTGCTCTTCTTGGAAGAAACACTTGGAAGTTTCACATTAGATGGTTTTAGGTTCTCAGTATGTGCTGGTGCGATATCTAGGATCAACAGCACATGTCTATCAGCTCATTTCATGTGCTCGTTAAAGCTCTTACAAAAGTTCTTAAATAGTTTCTTTGTCATCCATGCTTTCCGATTATGATACAAAGTCACTGGTAAGTCCTCAACTTTCAGGTTCTTGAAACACCTGGGCTTAGCTGCCCAACCTATCACAACAGGCTTGTCGAACTCACCTTCCATGTTTATACATAATGATAACGTTATCCTTTCTTTGGATTTCTTATGCCCCTTACACGCTTCCCTTAACACTAAGACTTTTGTCGGATAATGCACGAAAGAACAATCCAGTCTCATCCATGTAGTAAATGTCTCTAGGACTGTATCCATCAGCTATGTTGGGCAGTTTAGCTTTCCAGTTTTTAACGCGCTCCTCTGATACACAATCACTTTCATCACACACAGACAAGAAAGTAACAGTGTGTCATTGCCAAAACTGGGTCAACCACCCTGTGATTGCCTTGAATTCAGACAGTCCAAGTTCACTCGCGTACATAAGAGATTTTTTCTTAAAAAATGGGACTCGTCACCCTTATACCATTACCTCAGACTTCCTGGAACCATATCTACATGAGAGTATTAAGCTCTTCGTATGGAGTTTGGATACGGAGGGGAAGCTTACATGTAATTGATAAAATTTATGTAAGTTTTTTATATCATTCATTTGAGTCACACTGTATCCTGTATTCAAATGTACTTGTTTCAAAGATTTATTCATGATTGTTAATTTACCCATACCATACATGACAGCTAAATGTTCTTGGCTTTTGCCAGCTATCTCATTATTGTTAATCCATTTAACTTTCTCTTGTTAGCCTAATTCTTTTCGTTTAACTTCCTTATTATCCATGCTTTGTTTTAATAAAGCAGTGTTTTTGAAAGAATAAAGAAACAAGAATAAGCAGAAATAAGCCTGATGATGTGCATTTATTTTGATAGATGTCTGTCATGTGCTTAATCATTTTTACTAAATAAGACCAAAAGCCAATCAATACATTGGATAACAAGAGGGCCATGATGGCCCTTAATTGCTCACCTGATGACAATGGTTTTTGTAGGCTCAAATCTGGCATCAAGTAATTAAGAGTTATTTACTTAAGAAATCTTTGGTGAAGATTGGACCATTAGTAAGGCCACTGGGTTGCTAACATTTTCTAGAATTTTACCAAGTAACCTGCTAAATCCACATGACCCACTTCAAAACATACGTAAGATTTTATACTGGCAAACATGCTGGCCAAGTTAGGTGAAGATTGGGCCATCAATGTGGCCTCTTAAGTGTTTTCACAAGGTTTTTCTAAAATGTGACCTACTTTTTGACCTCACATGACCCAATAATATACTCATCAAAGATTTGATGCAGATAAACTGATCAAGTTTGGTGAAGATTGGGCTATGAATGTGGCCTCTAGTGTGATCACATGTTTTTTCTAAGATTTGACCTAGTGACCTACTTATCGATCCCATGTGACCCAGTTATGATCTCATCCAAGATTTCATGCAGACAAACATTCTGACCAAGTTCGATGAAGATTGGGCAATAAATGTGGTCTATAGTGTGTTCACACGCTTTTTCTAAGATTTGATCTATTTATTGACCCCATATTACCCATTTATGGACACATCCAAGATTTCATGCAGGCAAACATTCTGATCAAGTTAGGTGAACATTGGGCCATAAATGGGGCTTCTAGTGTGTTCACAAGCTTTTTCTAAGATTTGACCTAGTTACCTACTTTTTGATCCCACATAACCCAATTATGAACTCATCCACGATTTCATGCAGACAAACATTCTGAGCAAGTTTGAAGTTTGAAGAGTGACTTGCCATTTATTAAGAATGTATTGATTAGAAATCTTTTAAAAGCCTAAAAGAAATACAAAGATCCTTTGCAAGATTCAAGATGAAATTTAAAATATTTTAAAGAAACAACTGTTCATGAATGTGCTTAAATCTTAACTAAGATTTTAAAATTGTTTTAAAAATTGATTGTATGTGGTTATTTACTATAAATCTATTAGCTCAACCAAATTATAAAAGCTTAAGTATTGACTTAGAATAGCTTTAACAATTGCATAAGTAACTGTAATTTTGTTATACATGGAGCCAATGGTTATAGTAGAATAAACTCTAGAAATGTATGGTTGGAGTTTTTACAGTCTTTGCTAGTTTGAATCAAGATTTTTTTTTTCTTCAAACTTAGATTGCGAGGTGCCAAACATTAATGATGTCATATAGATCATGTGACATTCCACTGTAGTGATCCCAATTCCCAATAAAGCAGCACAGAGTCAATTTTAGACATGTTAAGACATAAATATCTGGGTTATGAAAGTGCAGATTAGCAAAAATCAAAACGGATGTCATTTTACACATTATAAATAATTGGTTGACTAAAGATGTTAAGGTTGTTGTTCCTTTAAGTAAAAAAAAAAAAATTGTGTCATATATTATTGATGTATTGTCCCTGATGGAATATTAGGATTTAAAAGGCAAGAGACTATTTTTGAAAGCATGAGGACAATTTTTAACCAGGTAAAACCACTAGGATACATGTAGCATACTGTAACACATCTATTAAGCCCTCGTTTAATTCACCTGTAATGTATCACACACAGTATAACCCTTTACCTGTATAATGTGACAAGGTAAAGCCACTGCATGCTAAAAATAGCACAGGCCATTTCCCAGCTTTGCTCTGCAAGTGATATGTGAGAAGAGAGATATTGGGGAACCAGTCTGCATTGCTTGAGGCTCATTGTGATATGTGAACAGTCTGCACAGGTGTGTATTGTGACTACCATACTTGGTCGCCTTGAAAATATAAAAGTCCCACAGTGTTTAATACTGCTTCAAATGGATAAAATTCACAATTTACATCAGTGACTTGTAAGTCAGGAATTTTCCAGTAGAATGGTAAGATTTTTAATTCGAATTGAGTGGTACAAGACAGTAGTTATCTATAATAAATTTGTTGTATTATCACATTCCTGAGTCCGGTGATTCATAGTGAAGGCATAGGTTGCATATATTATGAACAATAGGGTGGTGGAATGGGTAGTCACCCTAGCAAAGACAGTCTGTGTATTGGACTGAAGTTTAGAACGTTTCACACAGGTGTGTAGTAGTATGAAAGGTATAATGGGATGGTAAATAATGTCTGTATGGTGTGTGTCACAATTATTGATGAGTATTTATTGGAAGAGTTTCAGATAAAGGTGGGAGGCAAGGAGCAGGTTTACACAAACAAAATAAGTGCCCAGTCAATAAAGACATACAGGTCCATGCTTGAAAACAAATTACAATATCACAATGGCAGTACAAACATGTACATTAAAAGAAAAATAATTAATAAACAGAGAGGGTGATAGAGGGACGGTATATAAAGAATGGTAAAATAGAATTAAAGGTGATATCCAACACTTTTACCCAGAAATAACATCAAGGGAAACAATGTATTGTTAACTTAAAAGGTCTTGCTTTAAGCTGATTGTTAGTGCACATGTACAGGAGTTGGCACATGTAAAGGAGTTGCCTCGCAACATCAAATGATTTTAGTGGGGGTGAATCTATCTCTGCAAATGCAACTTAGTTAGCTATTTTAAGGATCTAGAGTTATCAGGAATTGGGAATCACCTGGCCACAAACACACTGATAATTAGCAATATTATCTTTTCGTTGGACACCGCCCAGAGAAAAGAAATGTGAAAATTGGGTCTTCATACCTGAGGGGAAGTAAATATGGTTAAAAAAAAACTACGGCTTGTAAAACCAACTAGCTGCATCAGTAATGATAGTTATGCTTTACATGTTAAAGTTATTATGTTAATCATGTTCTAACTATACGAGTTCAAGTGATTGTAATACAGAACTACATAGAATAGGACTTAATGAATATGAAAGAATACAGCAGCCCAGTCTTTAGTGAAGCTACTAAACCTAACAGGGATATATATTATTATCTACACTCACACAGTGAACTTTGGGATCAGGGTTTACTACGCCTTATTTTTGATCCCTACACTGTTGCTTTTAGCGGGTTATATAAAAAGTCAAGAACTTATATTTTTTTATTTGAGATGTGACAATTCCTCTTTTATACCAACAGATGATTGCAAATGTATTCTTTTGCATTATTTGTTCATTGTGAATTACAATGAAATAAAGACACAGTCCTAACAATGCTATCAATGCTTTGGTTAGAAAGTGGTGTTGAATAAAACTTACTTAGTTGCAAAATTCTGTCAATAAAAAAAATTAGATTTGCCATAAAATCCTTATTAAGCAGATATCGCTATTGCATCTATATTGAGTGGAAATCAACACATAGTCTATAAATAGATAAAAAAGTAAACAAAGTCTAAGGGTTTTAAAGAAAGAAAACTATATTGATCAAACTCTTTGTATTTATATCTGCCTGCATGATGCTTATGTTTCATTATCTGCTACATAGTACAATACAGACAGCCTGACTGGGCTCAAAGCAACAAGTAATTAGCTTTAAATCACTTTACTGAAATAGAATATAAATTACTTCCCCCTTTTTATGCTAAGATCTTTGCAGGAGTTACCCCACTTGAATGAAAATTTAGTTTAATATTTCAGTTTTAAATTAAATACATTTTAATGCCAATGAATGAAAAGATGTTTTCTACAGGAACATTTCAAATATAATGCCACTATAAGGCCACTTGTTATAGTTGCGTATGATGTATCTTCTAGTTAAAGTATCCAATAAATTATACACTTTAATGCAAAGTCTGCCATAAATTTGCCAACTATTGCCTAGGAATGTTTTTAAAAAAAATTAAGTTCAATATTTATCAGCGGCCTAGCTTCCTTTAGGCACTGTAGCATTTGCCTACACATTTTTCTCAACAACAAAAAAAAAATGTCAAAAATGCAAAAGAAAAAAACTAAAGGATGCGGGTAGGGGGTGTACAGTCATAAGCTTCACATACTCTAATTACACAATCTATTGCACCTGATATCATAGGTACTGTTACAACCGGTTTTGAAACAAAAACCCGTTTTGAAATAATTACTTCAGAAAAGTTACTTCAGCATTCATTTTGCATGTATGCCACTGTTTTTCTCTATAATAATAAATTTTTCAAACTTAAAATAAAACATTTTGATATTTTTTATGACAAAGCTAGATTTCAATTAATTGTCCTTTTTGAATTCATGGTGTATGACCGTTTCTCTCCAACAGACTGCATGAACTGGGAGGGTTTAGGAAGGATTTTTTTAAGAGTTATTTACTTTAGAAATCTTTGGTAAAGATTGGACCATTAGTGTGGCCGCTGGGCTGATAACATTTTCTAGAATTTTACCTAGTAACCTACTGAATCCACATGACCTATTTCGAAACATATATAAGATTTCATACTGGAAAACATTCTAGCCAAGATTGGTGAAGATGGCCCAATGTGGCCTCTAAGTGTTTTCACAAGTTTTTTCTAAAATTTGACCTAGTGACCTAGTTGTTGGCTTAGTGACCTTGTTACAAACTCACCCAAGATTTATTGCAGGCAAACATTCTGGCCAGGTTAAGAAAAGACTGGGCTATAAATGTGGTCCCTAGTGTGGCTTTTTTTGACCTATTTCTTGATCCCACGTGACCCAATAACGAACTCGTCCAGGATTTCATGCAGACAAACATTTTGACCAAGTTTGATGAAGATTGGCCTGTAAATCAGGCATCTAGTGTGTTCACAAGCTTTTTGTAAGACTTTACCTAGTGACCTATTTTTTGACACCACATGACCCAGTTATGAACTTTGGTTTTGTTTACCCTCGCCGTTTACCTTATGGAAGTCCAGTACTTAAGATGGTTAAAGATGTTGTAGAAGGTTATCACAGATGTAATGGGTTGTGTAGGAGTGAAATGAATTTAAAACCTAAGGATATTTAAGACATATAATGTATAAAAATCTTTGTTAATTAGAAAATCTAGAAGATTAAAATTCTAACCTCAGTTTAGAGACTGCACTAAAAATATGTAAACCCATAAAACATATAGATGTGATTATCACAGAAGTTTATACTTAACAGGAATATATTTCACAGGTGTTGTTGTTTTTTTATTGCAAGGTGTATATCACATTTGTTTTTAATTTTAGCTAGCTATTATCACAGAAATTTGATTATCACAAAAAAAATATTGTTTTAAAACGGTTGCTTATTTTAAATCATATAAAGAGCATTTTACAGGGTATTACTAAGTCGTGGAGTTTAATTTCTGTTTGATTTACTTTATATTTGCATATACGCTAGATGTGTGATATTTTATAAGTCTATCTTGGCAACAAGTAATAATATTTTTTTATGTGCACATTATGTATAGCTGGAAGATGTGATATTCCATATATACAGATAAATATAGATGTAATATAAAATATGTGTTACTATCGTCTATGATAGTTTCATAATATTGTTGAGTAGTACTGCCCAGTGGCTAATTATTTTACATGTTAAAAAATGGTTTTAAGAAAACTATAAGTAAGATATTATCACTAGTATAGTATTCACCCGGTTGACCCCTTTTAGGACTGTTTAAATAAATAGGTTGAATAAAGATATATGTGTGTTTTGTTTATATACATGTACTGGTATGATCAAGTTTGGTGAAGATTGGGCCATAAGTGGGGCCTTTAGTGTGTTCACAAGCTTTTTCTGAGATTTGACCTAGTGACCTACTTTTTGACCCCAAGTGACCAAATAATGAACTCATCCAAGATTTTATGCAGACAAACGTTCTGATCAAGATTGGTGAAGATTGGGCTATAAATGTGGTCTCTAGCGTTTTTCACAAGCTTTTTCTAAGATATAACCTAGTGACCTACTTTTTGACCCCACGTGACCCAATAACGAACTCGTCCAAGATTTTATGTAGACAAACATTCTGACCAAGATTGATGAAGATTGGACTTTAAATGAGGCCTCTATTGTGTTCACAAGTTTTTCCTAAAGTTTGACTTTTAGTCCTAGTTTTTGACCCCAGGTGACCCAATAATGAACACCTCCAAGATTTCATGCAGATGAACATTCTGACCAATTTGATGAAGACTAAATAAAAACTGTGGTCTCTAGCTTGTTCACAAGCTTAAATGTTCACGCTGCACAACAGACCACTGATAAGAAGGGGTATCAAAAAAGCTCACCTTGAGCACGTTGAGCTAAAAATATATCACATAGGATACATATCACATTAATAAGTAACACCCATTGGTTATCACAACTACCCACTAGTTTGCGAGTTGCAGATGTGATGCAAGGATGGTTCATAGTCAACAAAACATGCTGATTTATTGGCTATGTTAAAAATTGAATACAACATTTGTGTTTATTTAAATTTGAGAATATTAAACTAGTTGGGTAAAATGATAACAAGTTCAGCAGAGCCTCATTTCCTATTGTTTTACCGAACTCATTTAATTTATTTTAGAATTACAGAACACCTATGTCGGATTGTGTAATTATTTCAGGAGACAGAGGAGGTTGATGTGAAGCCATTTGAGTATGGGTTTCCCCAACTCCATCTGCTAACTACCAGTGAAAATGGACTTGGCCTAAGCCAACCACTCCAGATTGACTCCCATAATCAAGGCCTTCTCAACTTTGCTAAGCTTCAGGTGAAAGATTATTTAACTAGAAAAAATGACAACCTGCTTCAGCATAAACTTAGCGGAGCAGGCATAAAAAGGAAACACAATGGGATACCAAAAGAGATGAAACTAGCGATAACAAATGTGCGCTCTGTGTCATATAAAGATCTCTTGACGCAAACTCCAAGGAAGCCAAGAACGACCTTGACAGCAGATGTAAAGCAAGAAATAGTGGATTTTCACAAGGAACACCCTTTACTGAGACAAGGGGAGATAGCCGATATATTTGGTATGTTTTTATCCTTATCTTCTTTCTTGTATTCTATGAGCAATTTAGGCTTACCAAGGGACTTTCTGGTGTGCTGCTTTTTTTTGTTGTTATTAAATGTTTCCTTACTATGTTTCATTATCAACTTAATAGTAATAATGTTTTGTAGTAAACAATTAGACATTTAAAGAGTTAAAGGAGGTTTAAACTCATGAAATTGAGCTTGGGAGTCTCATAGTACATGGTTGCAGATCCCAAAAGGCCCACCAGTTATGGAGTTTTCAGGTGTTATGTAGAATTGTCCAGGCAGGAATATTCTTACCATCCTTAATTTTGATAAATGAAACCAAAGTTTCTTTCAATATATGTAAGATGAGGGAAAGATTTCATCAAATATAGCATTGCCAAAGTTTTCAAATACAACCCTTGTTTCAATACACAAACTTAATCATTGACAGATTTATGGTGACAATTGAAATATAGAAATTAAACTGATTGTTAAATTAATGATTAATCAATAAAGATTCTCCAGTTATTAAAGAATGAGCTAGAATAATTATTTGTAAAATAGGTAAATGAGAAATCTTACAAATAATTACAGTTCTCTAATGAACATTTAAGACATATTTTATGGGTTCTGTTGTAAAGATGAACACCCCATTTATGCCCTAATTCACTAAGGCAGTTATGCAGACAACATAAACATATGATTTGCTTGAATATTTCTTTGGAGTTACCAATCAACCGATGGATTAGTCTCACTTATTGATTACAAATCTAGCCGTTGTTTCCAGGGGGAAAAAACCCAACTAAATTCATTATTATCATTAAGCTATCTAGGTTTTTAAACACCAATGCGATTATTGATTTATTCATTTTTTATCTGTAGAAACATTTTCCCCAACTCCTTTTTAGGTATTGATAGAACCACAGTAACCAAGCTGCTGAAAAGGCGCCGACATGAAAAGCTGGTCAAGCAGGAAACTGTATGGCTGTCTGGCACAAGCCATCAGTATGAGCTTGAGGATATCCTTTACCGCTGGATCACGCGATCATGCGAGACCATAGCCGACTGGACAGATAAGCGACTCCTACAAAAGGCAGTAGAGCTGCAGGAGGACTGTGATATGAGCCTGAGTCAGTTCAGACCCACCCTGCCATGGCTCCATGAGTTCAAGAGAAAGTTCAGACTCAATTCGTTTAGCAGTCAGGAGAACAGGGGAAGAGAGAGCGAGGTTGAAGGTCAGTGGGGTATTATATTCCCTTGCGAGTCTTTTTGTGCTGTTTAAGCTTGCTTTTTTTCTCTTTCTGTTCTAATTGATACATGGTATTTTCCCAACTGTACTGTTTTATGAGTTTATTGAGTTAACTACATGTATTTCATTCCAGCTTATGGGTGTGCATTCACCAATCGCTGGACAGCCATAACTCAACATGTACTTCTGAAAAGCTTGTTGGGACACAGTCGGTTTACTTAACTCTAATCATGCTACAGTTCTCCATACACAAGACAAAATCAAAGTTATTAGGCAACAACAACAGGCAAAGGAAACAAGATATAATGATATCAAATTGTGCTAAGTAGGTTAAGACTTACGACAAGTATATTGGTTTTGAATGATAAGAGACAATGATTATTTATATTGTTGTTGTTGCAATGGTTCAAGTATGGATAAACAGTGGCTTGGTTAATGCTGCCGAAGTAAGGATACATTTGAGCTCATTGTTGGTTTTGTTGACAATACCCTCGTAATACTGCTCCAGCTGTGTAGCCCGCTCTTTGGACTTGTTGGCCAAGAACTCCTGGTAGGTCTTCTCTTGAGAGATCTGCAATTTAACATTATTTTTTTAAGAAGGTTAAATCTAGTGACTTTTTACATTTTATTTTATCCAAATGGCTTATTTCTGTCCTTATTTATATCCCATTTGCTTATACATAATATAAATTGTATTGGAAATAACTCCATAATCATTCAGTCATTAAGGCGTGTTTGATGAAAAGTGCTAAAGCATGCTTTACACATGCTGGTCACATTAACCACACACCAAAAAGTGCAGTCTTTACTTAGACTGGTTGCTGGATACAGAAGTCTATTGGGGACATATTTTTATGTTTAATATTATTTTTTCCTGTGACCTAGTAGTGCAATCCGTAAAGCGCCGGCACAGGGTGCAGTAGGCCCCGGGTTCGATCTCGTGAAAACTGGTAGTGGTATAGCTCCCTTGCTAATGCTCAAGTAAATATAAGGTTAGTTCCATGACTTCTTAGCCCTGTGTAAGAGTATGCGACTGGGTGTGGTATCATGTCAGATGTTCACGGTGCTATACACAGTGAAGTCAGCACTGTGTCTGCTTCTAGTGGGCATCGTCTCCAGATAACTGAAGTACTGTTGGTGGGACAATTAACCCAATAAACCAATCTTTACCAGTATTGATCATAGCATGAGGTGCACTTTGATCTTTTTTGTCTCTAAGAAGACCCTCTATATATTAAATTAGTGAGAAACCTTGTGTGTGTGTACAGAAAACCGGCCAGGTGGAAATGTTCAGGAATGCATTATGCAAGCAACTGCCATGTATGAGGTCATCAGATAAATTCATCCAAATGTTTTGTTCTTTTAAAATTGATAAAACAAAACAAAAATAAAATGCCAAGCTCTAAGTTAAGCTGCACTTATATAAGCCACAAAATTTCTTAATTTATTTTGGATTACCTGCTACCGGTAAAACAATTGGTCCTTACAACATTTTAAAATAATAAAATTTCCCTTAATGGCTGAGATAAAAACACCTTTTTATTACAAAGTTTGAAAAATGTGAACAAGAACAATTGTGTCAAGGCAGCTATAAAGTGTGAATTAACAGATAACCTTGAAAATTGAAAATGTTTGCAGAATGTTTGTTAAGTAATATAGTAAATCACATGCAATTTACAATAAAACTTAACACATTTACCCCTAGAACAAACCATTTTGTTTAATAAATAGGTTACCGATTGGTTAATAGTATTTTATCTGTATTGACATTTATTAAGAAAAAACATGTACATGGTAGGCATATTATAATAATGCTGAAATAAACCTGTACACACAGACATCTGTAATCTGCCCCAAATCGACTTAAGATGTCTTTACTTATGACTAAATAGTACCTGGTACTCCCAGAAGGAGATGGCTCTGGAAAATATCTCTATGATTATTTCTGGCCTCAGTCCTGCAAGAATCATCTGTGAAAAGAATTATTACAAAATTTTTACATAAGAAATAAATACGGGCATCCACGTCCATGTGCGAAGAATTGCTGAAATTAAGTGCTCTGACTGCTTGTATTTCTAGTCCTGTCAGGATGCACTGTCATGTCGGGAGGTCCTCTAGCTAACCTGTGGTGTGCTGGTGGTTCTACCCAAGCACCTGTCTGGAGTCTTCTCCACCAATAATTAGCTAGAAGATGATATGAATGATAATTAAAGTGTACCTAAACAAGGAGAAATAACTGATCTTTCATGTCTTAAGTGTTTAGACCACTGCAAGAATCATACAAAGATGATTTATTTAAGAAAACAGACATACTTACAGACTTGTATTTATGTGAAGGGTGCAGCTGATTGCGCACAATCTCAAACTTTGCAGACAGTTCTGTGTTACCTGTGAACAATAAAATATTTTTAACAGAATAAGCCTCAAAAGTAAACACTGGTTAAAAGAGAAACAAGGCAATTTAATACGAATCATTCAAGGACTGCTGGAAGCTAGTATACTAGTCTGTTAAATGGTGCCCAATATTTTGTTCATATTTTAGATTTTTATTATTTTAATTTAAAAAAAATGTTTGCCTTGAGTGAGAAAGTGTGATCACCCATCATAATGAATTTCAGAAGGCAGTGAAAGCAAAAATGTTGCAAAATAAGCCTCTTTCAGGCTATATAGTAAAACTTTAAAAATCTTCTTATGAGATATTTCCAGAGCTAGAACTTTGCTGTTTGAAAAACCTGTTTCTTGGTTAACCCTTAATCAAATGTGTTAAAAGATTTCTGATCCCTCAAAAAAACATGGCTGCCAGGGACATGGCCATGTTACAATATACTGTTGTTTTTTTTCAAAATCTTCTTTCTGTAGTCAGAAACTACAAGAGCTAGAGCTTTAATATTTGATACACATGTTTTCTGGATGACTTGCTATCAAGATTGTTCAAAGAATTTTGATTAGTCAAAAACATGGCCATTAGATAGGTAATGGCCATTTTCCTTATATGGCTCTTGTTGGAAGCTGTCAGTTTAGGACCTGTACTATTGGCTGCTGAGTAGCGAGCCAAATATCAAGGCACATTTGTGAATCAATGTAAGATGACAATACTGGTTGTTAGCAAAATAAAGGTTAAGTATGTTTTATGTTATGACTAGTATGTTATTGTAGCCAGTCTATTTCATACTGCATGCTGTGTTTAGTATACATATTAGGTAGATGCCTCACTGGGTAGAGTTAGTTACAAGTTACATGTACTCACGCTCAGATTGCATCTTTAATACCAGCTTCCATTGTTAATCTATAGTTAGTTCTCTTATATATGTGAGTTGTTATTGGAACTTAATAAACACTAGTTAGAACACGATCTTGTCGTTCTATGCTTAAAAGCTGATAACAATAGAGCATGTTTCCACGTCCAGTTGTCCTGTGGGGTATTCCTAACTTTGCTTATGAAATTTTAATATGTAGCCGTAATATTTGAATGTCTGCAGTGCATTATTTAAAATAAATGTCAAAATAGTAGAAACAAATACAATGAAAAAATAATTGTTACTGGAGAAATAAAAGGCAACTAGATTTATTCATTTAAAATCAAACAATTAAAACAATATCTTTTAAAATGTATATAAATGCCACTTAAGTTTGCTAAGCCCAAAAACAGATGTAACATGAGAAGGGTTTAAGAGAGAATTTTACAAACTTACATGCTGGACATGCGGTGGACTTGTTGAATTCTCTTGTTCCATCCTCATCACAGAATACATCTGAGCATTAGGTAAAGGACCCTAAGTTGTGTTTATTCTAGCGCATTTTTTAAATGTTGAGTAAATAATTTGTAATATGGTTATTGTCTTTTTTATGGTTTTCTTACTCAAGTACCATATTTGCTAGATCCATGATTATTTGTGTCTTCTTTCCATTGAAGTAAATATTTGAAATGCTTATGGATTGTGGTTTACAAGTTTTTTTATTTGTCCCATAAACCTGTTGGATCATCACAGTTTATAATTAAGCTAGAAATGACTTCTATCAGATTGCATGTTCATTCATTTTTACAATACTCTGCATATTTATACAAATTAAAAATGCAGTAACCACTGCAGGCATAGTGATATTATCATGGTATCATGTCTAAAATAAATCATGGATGTTGTTGTTGTTCAGAATATTTTCAGATTCATTATTGATAAAATGCTTGAAAACAATTAAATTTAATATGAAAATTTTCTGATATACTTATGCTTATTTTTTTATACTTTGCAATGACACAATTATGATCATTATAGGAACATTAAACTACTTTTTGAAGAAAGACGCCAGACTAGAACCACCATCATACTGCATAACAGGTCCGTATTTCACTGGCATATAAGTTTTTTGGTCTAGGATACGGCAACAGGCAGTAACCTGCAATAAGAAATGCCTTTATTATGGTATATAAAAGAAATTCCTCCAGAAAAGTCATAATAATTATTATTATTACAATTATAAACTGTATCTCAATTTAAAGGCCGTAAAACTCATTATCACCTCTAAAAATGTTCTTTCTTTCCAAATCTATACATAATAATAATTGGAATTTCTGGTAAAAATAGACCTCAAAGTCAGAGCAGATGATGTAGAGGAGCTAAAACGTGAGTGTTAATGTGGTGTGCCTAATTTTAAAAAAAGCTGTGCAGTGTGGCTCCAATAGAAAATACATTTTTTAATGATTGTGGCATTATGGTTCACTTTTCACATAGGTTTAGTATAACATTAAAGAACATTTCGACATAGGTTTAGGATAACATTAAACAACATTTTGTGAGATCTGTTCAGGTAACAATGATTTATTTGGATGTTTAATGAAAAGATTTTTGGTCCAAACTGTCGGATACCACCTTTAACAGGCAGTTGGAAATTTGACAAAGCTGGATATTTGGTTATCTCTCTCTATATATGTATATTTTTATATATAGAGAGAGAGACAGCAAATGTTAGGTAAAACTGTGTTCTTAGACATACGCTGAACATCTTTGTTATGATAATTAAGAACTAGAAATACATTAACTTATAAATAATTAAAAAGCAAATGTGATAGTAATTATGTTCTTCGATCATTTTGTGTCTGTTTGGGTTGCACTTACAAATTTAAGTTTTAAACACAGAATTTGCATCAGATTTTAAAAAGGTAAAATATGAAGTAAGAAATGTACGTGCATATGCTACATCTGTAATTCGTTTCCGACATTTTTTGAAATTGCAGATAAGCTCATTCGTCCCAACTTCTGAAGACATTTTGTTTAAATACAGACACGATTTCGTGCTTTCTTTTCGATTTCTATGTTACTTAGTTAATGATATCAGCGAACAATTACAAACATTGAATAGCAGACGCTTGCCGTGCCATTTATATTTTTGTAATATTGGCGCTAAGTGCTGTCAAAACATTGATCGGTTCTATTCCAAGTACCCAGAAAAAAGTCGTAGACTATTAACGAAAAGGAATGATACCCGTCTGTGACGTGTCATACCGTCTCAAAATGGCCGACTGGGCAGGTTTTTCGGATGCCGAGCTTAAGAAGGTTAAAGGTTTGAGTAATAAATCGACTGACAGACCACACAAAAGTACGAATTAGATATAATATTATAAAAAAGTCATATATACAAAATCTGATAGTGATTTTTCTCAAGGAAGCAGTTATTTATCACTGTGTATATCAAACGGTATCTTGAATTGCAGACGTGAATAGTATTCGGATATACGAGTTTCGGATAAATGTGTTACTTTAGAATGGGTTCTTTTAATTTGCATTCTTATATTTACGTTTTTTATACGAATTTAATTGACGTTAGGACCTATTAAGTCATTAAGTTTATAGAAGAAGAGCAAATACATCAGATGTTACTGATTTTTCAATTCCCCAATTTATGGACAAATCTGTTAAACCACCACAAGTTAAGGGTCAAAGATGACAAAAACTTAATGTCAAATACATGACTGTTGATAATATTGACAAGTGGAGTTGTACAGATGTCCAAGGACACTACGAGAGACGAGACGTTACAAACAAAAAGAAAAACCATTAGTTACCGCCTTGGAACGGTCAGTCAGCAAAAGGACCGACAGGGGTGCTTAAACCTGGTTTGTGGAGTGCTCCAAGCTCGCACTTCGGGAATGTTTTTTTTATCAAACAAACAGTGTAAATAAAAATATCCCATCAAAGTGAAACAGCTAACAGTAAGCACTTGCATCAGGAGTTAAAACAGATACAATATACTTATATACATTAATGAATACTATTCTGGACCATATATATTATATAAATGATTGAATAAAAAAGTGTAATAACCATTTCTCCATGATATAATGTGACTGGCTATGGTGTTCTTGAAGGCACTCATTGTTCATTGTTGGAAGGCTATGCTCTATTTGTTAATTTACATTAATGTCAGCAAATTATTTTGATAAATTGTCAAAACATCTTGTTTCAGTTAGTTAATCTCTGGACTCCCAATCTTTTAGTGCTGATATTTGGCACCTTTTCTCCAAGCCAAATATGTCACCCCCCACCCACCCTTCATTTTTAGAAAAAAAATCACCCACAAACGAAAGAAAATAGTTATGATCTGATAAATTGAGTATAAATCAAAGATTAGTCATACCCAGTTAGCAGAAGAAATAATAAATTAACCTTTCTGTCTGAATGTAATTTGGAAAAAAACATCCATAACCAAGTGTGCTGTTAAACTTTGGTTGTTTTGTAACATAGTCTCTGATGGGCTGGGATATAGATAATGAAATTTTTATTTTGCATTTCAAACAATGAAAAGGCATTGAAATCCTCCCTTTATATTTAATGTTAAGTATGCTGAAAATCGAAAGTCAAAAGAAACCTTCTGCCATTTTTTTTTAAATGCAAGCTACAGTATATAAAATTAACAATCAGTGATTGGAAGTTTAAGGATACATTGTCCCTTAGCAATTTGTATTCAAATAGTCAAACCAGTATATGTTCGTAAGAACTCTAAATACTTTATTTAAAAAGTTAAAAACAGTAACATGTGTGGTACAGTCCCTGCCATTTCAACCAAATAAGAAACATACTAAGAATTTCATAATGTAAACAACTCCTATAGACAACTGTCACTTTAGTCTTGTTTTGTTTGTAGAGCCATCTACGAGCTACAGTAGAGACATGGCACACACACAATCTGCCCCAGAACAAGAAGAACCCCTGGATTTAAAGAAGAATACCAAGATAAAACCAGTATGTGTACTTTATTCATGTTGTTATAAACCAATAGGTTCAGCAGCATCCATTATATATGCTTTTCCATTGACATTGGTTTCATATTTCCTAAGTGATGTCTTCCATTCACATTTGTTCATCTGAAACTTAAATCAGATAAAGTTGTTTATAAACCTTAAAAAATAATTCAGCAAAGAAAATTTTACTGTTTTTGGCATCACAGGTTTCTTTTAAAATGTTCCATATTAATTTGTGCAGTTTTGCTTACAATACATTTAAGATAAAAGGCAAATACTAATTGGTATGCTTAATGTGACACTTATTGTACATTTAAACAGGTATCTATGCACAAGATTCCCAGAGAGAAGCACAAAGAGACAGAAAGTTCCATCACAACTACTCCCAAGCCAGAACCAGACCCTAAACAGAAGCAAGTTATGGCAGCAGACCAAATGCAAGAGTTGACCTCAGAGCAAGGTCTTAAGTGAGTTAATATCATTTGCCATTTTTTATGACATTTAAAAATGGTTACATAGTTACATCAAGACCATCCTTTAATACTGTTGTCTACTGTTCAGAAACATTTACTAGATTTTCATTTAAAAATACACAAGGCATTTTATGTAGTGTCATTATATTGTTGATTTCGTTATAAATTTTTCTGCATTTAGGTCAGTTTTCTTTTTACTCTTAATGAGTTATAAATTCTGTTGTAGATATAGAGACAGAAATATTTGATGCATTACTTTGTCTTCAATATGCAAGAGCCATTAATCAGTTAGGTTATCAGCTTGTCTCCATGTATTATCGTTTTCTTGAAGCTAACAGCTCTCAGGATGGCTTCATACATGTATATAGATTAGGACATATCAAAATTCTCAGTTACACATGTATGTAATTTTAAAATAACATAGTTAAGTAGTGAAATTAGCTATTTTTATGCCCTTGAAGGGGGGCATATAGTAGTCAAACCATCTGTCGGTCCATCTGTCTGTATGTCCAATATTTATTTCACCTCATTAACTCTGTCATTCCTGCGTGGATTTTAAAATTACTTGGCAGAATGTCAAACTCATGAAGATGACCTGTCGTGCATAAGACTCAGGTCAGTTACGTGAAGGTAAAGGTCCCACTTAAAGGTCAAAGTCATAAACCCTGGTAGTGCACTGGTGGTCGTGTCTGCTCAGTAACTATAATGTCTGAAGGGGTTTTGAAATAACCTGGCAGAAATGTCAAACACATAAAGAAAACGTGGCCCTCACAATACCCAGGTCAGTTACTGGAAGGTCAAGGTCAAAGTCATAATCCCTAGAAATGCACTGGTGGTCGTGTCCGCTCAGTAACTCTGTCATTGCTTGAAGGATTTTGAAATAACCTGGCAGCAATGTCGAGCACATGAAGACGATGTGTCATACAAGAACCAGCATATTTAGACAATGTGACCCTGTTTTACAGCCTATTGACCTATTATGATAGTGCATTTAACTATTGAAAACAAATGATAGGAGGTAAAAAATTCAATATAGTTATATACATAAATCCGATGCTTTTGTCTTTTTAATAACTCAAATACCTCCATGACACAAAATTTGCTTTACTGGATATGACTTCAGGGGGCATATGTCTGTTTACTTGTTAAGAAATTAAAAGTATTTTGATAGAAGCTGATACTGATTAAAGAAAAACTGACATTTTATTTACAATAAGGAGAAGCTGATACTGATTAAAGAAAAACTGACATTTTATTTACAGTAAGGAGATGCAGTCCATGGAGAAGTTCCGAGAGCAACAGAAAGCAATGGAAGAGGCCAACAAACAGAAGAAAGCTCTTCTCTCAAAGACCATAACAGAAAGGTAGATAAAGAATTCCAATTACCATTTTTTCATTATTACCCCTTATAGGTCTAGGTACTGGTAGAACACAGATCTCCAAAACACAGAGTCCATGGTTTTCACTTCTGTCAAATCTCCATTTAAACACAAAACTGTTTCACTCTATCTAGGAGTCTAAATAGGAATATGTAACAGTGAGATCTCCTCTGACCATTAATACTACTGTACTTCCCTGTAAGTGTTGACTGCTAGAATTGTACGAGATTGACTAGATTTTGATAAAACTGTACTGTCTGCTGACTGAGCTTTAGTTTGAAAACAGACTATAACTTGAGTCTGCTAACCTACCTGCATGTACTTACCTTAAAGTAGATTATTATGATAATTTTGTCAGGCTCATCTTTTATCATTTGGAAGTTTCTTCTACTTGGCATTCAGATTGACGAGTTCCAGGGTCTCCTAACAGCTAAAATTTGTTAAAAAAAGACGTCTTCATGTTTAACATGACTAACAATAACTAAATATCATATGTTGTGGCTTACAGTATAATTAATATTCATTATTCTTACAGGAAGAAGAGAGCCCAAAAGGAGGCATATAAGCTAGAGCAAATACAGAAAGAGTTGTCTAAGCTAGACAGCCTTCTCACGGCAGATGTACAGGTCATCCGTGGGAAGATAGAGGAGGCAA
Organism: Sinonovacula constricta; assembly: GCA_007844125.1. Taxonomy (NCBI): domain Eukaryota; kingdom Metazoa; phylum Mollusca; class Bivalvia; order Cardiida; family Solecurtidae; genus Sinonovacula; species Sinonovacula constricta. Next base: position 43,570,882 of record CM017572.1, on the reverse strand, counting down.
GCAGGGACTTCCTGGATGCTCAGTATGTTATACTATTGTCTGCTTGATTTCAGGTTATTTTTGTGGGGATGAAAAATCAAGTTTCGCTGAATGTTCTTACAAAATCAGGCGCAGGTGTTTTACCTTATTATATGATGTTTTTGACGATTTTTATATTGCATTTATTTATTCCAATAGTTTCAATCATGAAAAAAAATCCAGTATGGGCCATGATTGTTAGCTCTGTAAGATTATGTCTTTAAAATATTTTAATTTACAATCTTTAGCTGATAGGAAGAAGGTTTAATGTTTTTTTAATAATCTTTTAAATGATATTATTGCCAAAGAAATCCTAAATCTTTATAATTAAAAAACAATCTTAAATTTTGTTTTCTAAAAAAAATCAATCTGTTATCTGAATGATGAATTATTCCATAATTACAGAAAGAGGTTTGAAAAAGCTGAAGTTGAGTACATCGCAGCAAAGCTGGAGCTACATAACAAATCAGAGATGAAGGAACAACTGACAGAGCACCTTTACACCATCATCCACCAGAATGAGGTGCGGAAGGCCAAGAAACTTGCAGAGCTTATGAAAGAACTGGAGATGGAAGCCAGCGAGGAAGACGTACACCTTCCAGAGTTACCTCCCCTGACAGCATTTCAGCCATCAACACTCCCACAACAACCCCACTCTCTCTCCCCAACAGGACCAAAATCTCCCCATCCACAAGAAGAGAAATCTCAAAGTATTGAAAATAACAGTCAACATATCCAGACTGAATGTGACCGGAAAGTGTGTCCGACAACAAATACTCTGATGGATGATCCAGAAGGAGCACCTGTTGATGGTGAAAATAAGTCTAATAATTGTGAACAGAGTGATCAATCTAAAAAATCCAAATCTGAACAGGAAGACAGTACTTCAGCACCCACATCTACCGAAAATGTTGAACCTCTGCATAATATGAAAGCATCAGAATCTACCAGTGTTAATAAAATGTCAAAAGAATCTCATGCAATGAATCCCGTTAGTGTTTCAGTGTCTGCTAAAGAATCAGACAGTGTTTCAAGTGATGCAAATGGTATATCTAAACAGGTAACATTGGAAAATCTTTTAAATGAGGGAAAGACCAAAACTGCCTGGGACTTTGATGAGTCCTTAAGGTAATTGGATTTTGCAAAAGTTTAAAAATTTACATATGTTGTCTTACTTGTACAAGAATTTTTAGTTTTTTAGAACTTTGTGAAAATTTATCAGATTACCTTTGGGATACAAGGGGAATTTCTACAGTGGGTTCATGTGATATTATATGTTGTGATCTTGGTGGATAATTTTAAATGTTGCCAAAATGTTGTATTTTGTCATCTTAAGATCGTTTTGAAACAGATTGTTTAAAGTCCATTGTCTATGCAGTGATTGATTAAATCAACGTGGAACATAATTTTTGTTATATAAAAATAAAAAAACACATAATGACCAATTTATTTTGCACCTTTTTATTAGAACATCCAAGATTTTATACCAAACCTGTGTTGTAGCAAATCTCATTACAAAAATGGAACATTTACATTTTCAATTTATTGTACCCTTTATTTTACTTTTGTTTCTCAAGTTATGTTCATAATAACGACTACTATACACTTATTTTGCTTATGATAATGGGGTGTTTTTAAATAATTGGTTATGATATTTATATAACAAGTACAATACAAATAGATTTGAACTAACTGGGCAAATTAATGCTTGTGGGTGTTTTTTATTGTTTCACAACTAACTTAAAACCGTGTTCCTAGATATATTTTAGATGTTACGGATGTCTAGAAGAAATATAGAGTGCAGAGAATTAGAAAGTTAAAAGCAAGAATGCATATCTTAAACATATCTACCAATAAAGCCTTAGTACTTACAAGTCGTTGCAATAAATAAGGACATCTAACTTGTACTTTTAAAAAGTTAGGTCTTTGTTGAAGTATAGTGTGCTATAATTACATATTGTAGCACTTCATGGACATATTGGTGTAGTCATAATAATTGATGATACCTTGTGTATTCTTTTGTAGCGCCAGTTTTCACCTATTCATATACACATATACTTAAATTAGGCATCAGCTTCTACAATAAGTATATAAATAATCAAGCATCACCAAGATTTTGACATTAAATGTGACTTGTGGGTTTCATGTTGCTGTAAAGCATAAAAAGTTTTAATATGTATGTGTTTATTTGCTTCAAGCAAGAATATTTATTGACATTGTTCTATTTACATTTATTATACCATCATGACAATGGCATGTGCTGTTTCCAAGTTTTCTGAGCTCAATCTTTTAGACAACATTATTTTATTGGCAAATTCTTTAGTTTTATGTTTGGTTGTTTATTAAGAAAATGTACACCAAATCTTTATAAGATTTACATTTCAACATTGTTAAGCTTATTGATTTTTCTTACATGTATTTTTAAAGTTCAGGTTTGCATAGGTATTATATGGCAATACTAAAAAAGACACTCGTTAGTTTCTGTAGTGAATCAGGAGCTTACTGACTGGATGTTAACAGGCATTTATTGTTTGAAATAGATAAATGAACATGTTTAACATTTGGCAGTAACATTTAAATGGTGTAATGAAATGGGTGTCTGCTATTAGCAGGTAATTAAGGTCTTAAGTTCAAATCCATTTTTAAGTTCAAATTCACTTTGGGGTTTATATTTTTGTGTTTTGAATTTCTGAAATATTATTATATTTCATCAGTAAAGATTGGCTATAAAAACATCTGGGTTCTATGTTACTGAGTATTTTTACTTTTTTTACTCTTTCTTATTTTTGTTCTATTCGTTACTTTGTTTAAAGATACCCTTGCATATTACAACAGAATTTCCATGTTTGAATCTAGCTTTTTTATACAGTTTATTGAGTAACAAAAAACAATAAACAGTTAGATTCAAACATGCAATGTTTCATAAAAATAGTTGTGAAGTTTACCCACTACGCTTGCTTACCACCCTTCTTTCTGTCCCTATGAATAGAAAAATTATGGACTTTACCACATACATTGTATTTATTTATCATTTCGTGAAGCATTCAAACTTTAATGACTATTCATCAAGTGCCATTTCTCTGTTACTAAATAAACCCTATATACTTGCTTTTTGGTTATATTTATTGTGCAACAATATTGATCCAGTACTGCCTTTGATACATAAAGCAAATTGTGGTATGTAGAATGGTATTTAATCAGGTTAATTTGGTAGTACAATACTGTCTCTTATTAGAGTATAATTGTATATAAAATATACTGGATTTATTGTTAACATAGTTTATTAAAAATGTGCATTTATATAACTATTTTTTATATTATTACATTTTATGCGGGATTTATCTACTGTGGATGTTATTGAATATATTTTAATGATTCTTGATAGGAAATAAACAAATAACAAATAATTATTTTTTTGTGCTTTTTTTATTCATTTTTTTAGTTGTTCATATATATAAACAGTAGAACAAATCTAGTTAAAATATGATTTATTGCATAAAAATGCAAAAATACATGCAAAATTTAATTACAATTCAATTCAGGCTAGGATGAAAAAAGCTCTAGTAAATTCAATGGAATTATCAAGTGTCCACAAAAATCAATACTAAAATTATAAAAAACGGGTTATTATATTTTGTACAGGTACTCGTTATGTCATAGAAAATGATGTCCAGAAACTTTTCACTAGCGCTGAAACTGATTACCAGTATCTGTATACAACCAATAAAAAGCAAATTTTAGGAAATAAAGACTGAGTGATAAAAACTGAAAAATGACAAGTGATAAAATGGCAAAGTTGTTTAAAATAGGATTTTTGGAATATACACTGAACATTTTAAGGGTAAGATTTTTCGAAACCCTGAAGAATTTTCTTTATTTTGAACATCTATTGCTATTTTTCTACTCTCTTGAGCCTAGTTTTTATGTTCCTATTTTTCCAACAATTTTATACAAAAGAACTTAACATTTTCATATCAATGAAAAAAAAAACAATAAAAAAACATTATTATTATAAAAGCTCTATCTGTTACTTACTACATAGGGACCCATCCAGTGAGAGGAAAGCATGAAGTTTAGTGTCATTTAGTATTCAATTAATGGCTGTGTTGGATTAGTATATACAATTAATTGGCAAGACAAAAGTACACTTTATTATAATTACTAATAGATATGTTTAAACAAATGACTTATTCAATTATAAGGTATTGTTAGGGCAGTTACACCTCTTGAGGGTGTCCCCTCTCACTCTACACCATGTTTTGTATGCTTAAAATTGTCACCTTCTTTCTAAAAGTGGTTATCATCTGCTCAAACTGGCTATCTGCTTAAATTTCTTATGATCATGGAATGGTTATTGACCCAAAATTGTCTTTGTAGAATAGTCACCTGTTTTTGAAATACATTGCAGCAACCAATTATTATCATTCTAGTGACATCCAGCTATCTGGTGTAGGAAGACCACAGACAAATATCTGGGACAGCCAAAAGACCTTTGCCCAGACTGGACCTTGAACCCACACGTTGAGAGGCTAAGCAATAAGAGGAATTACAAATCGGTAACTGCCACTATGCAAAGGGCACCCCAGAATAGGCATTTACCCCAAATGGTTATCTGCTTTTATTTTATGCCGCTTAAACTTGTTATCTGCTTAAATTTGTTACAATTTGTAGAAGACATAATCTGCACACAATTGGTTATTATCTGCAAACAATAGTAATACTCTGCAAAAACTTGTAATCCTCTGCTCTAAATTCTAAGAATCCGCTCACAATTATGACTTTCTGCTTAAGGTTGAGTCGTCTGCTCAGAAATTTTTACGTTTGCTCAGGAAGATTTACATCTACTCACAAACGTTAACGTCAGCTCAAAAGGGTTTTTTGTCTGCTCTTAAAAGTTTTTGTCTTCTCAGAAAGATTTACATCAGCTCAGAAAGGTTCATACTCAGATAGGTTTATGACTGCTCAGAATGGTCAACACTTGTTCCAAATGTTTCCTTTTTTTTCTGTTTAGTATGATGATCTCATCTACTTAGTCATCTGGGTGGGTGGGGTAAAGAAGCCTCCTCCTTGTTTACTGGCAGCTCTTGATGGTGCCAGACCCAGTAATTTCTGGACATTCTGTTAAAAGACAACAAAATTTATTTATTGCTTTATCAAACTTATTTAAAATAATTGTCAACTGACAACTACCTTCTTATAAAGCTATTCTTGGCATCTCTTGTAAAGAGCTTCTGATGAGTGTGGTGGGTGATTTCTTTTGCGAAGTTGTTAGTGTTTTTGTTTTTAGGTACATCACACATGTTCAGTGGTTATTTTGGCAATAACCAGCTATTTTTGAGGAATGAAGACCATAAACTTCTGGGAGGAAACACTGGCCCTTGTGAGCTTGATGACCTTCTGCAGGAAAAGTTCTCGGCCCAATTTGACTGATTTAGATTTTACATTGACTAGTGAATGGAACAAACTTACATGGATTATGGACTGGTTTTGTCAAGAATCTCCCTTTTATTTTGCTGATTTAACAGGGAAAAAATGATTAAATTTACAACAGTAAGAAATTAAAGTATGTCAAGTGTGTTGTTTTTGAATGAGTACAAGTGAATGTTATTTATCAAGAGATGTAATTGATGAGGGAACAATTCAGTGTCTCCAGCAGCTTGTGCGGGATATGTTCCTATACCAAATGAGTGCAGGCAAAAATCAGGTCATTGGACAAAATGATACTATTTTTATTTTCTATTTGTGTGTTGTTAACAAAAATACCATGGCTGGTCCTTTGAGACGCTAGTTATGTTTGGCCTGCAGACTTCATGATTTTATTTTTATCTAACCAAGTTAAATTCACAGGCAGCCAAAAATAATTTCATACATAACTTATCTGTATTCTTTTTCTAAGCCCTAAATCTGCTATATTTGATATCTCAAGTTCCAAGACACATAGCCAATAGATCTGCACAAAAAGCAATCACAGTAAGGCAGTATTTTATTTTAAGCACCCACCTGTCTAATGGACATGGTACACAGAATGTACAGAAAGATAAAAGAGCAGTCTGTGTAATCCTCTCCGGCCAGGTTACGATGAGACAACCCCTGCAGCAGCGATATCGGGGTAAATGGTAGCTTTGCGACCACCCGCCCATCAAATCTGAAATGAATGTAGCAAAAATAACAGTGCATGAGGTAAAATGGTTTAACTCCTCATGACTGAGGTCTATTACAAAGAAAAGATAGTCATAGAACTTCCCATACAAGCTGGGTGTACAGGGAGCTATTTTGGCTACAATGTTTTTACTTTGGCATATTGTGCCCGTGTGTGACATTTTGGCCAACCAGAGTTGTTGATTAAAATATTTTGTAATGTACAAAAAAAACACATTCATAAGTAATACTTTTTTTTATCATGTTAGCAAGTATAATAATTTTCAAGGAATCCGGAATAAAACTTTAGGCAAAAAAGGTTAGAATGAGCATTATGAAATTAGAAAATGATATTACTGGAATATATGCTTTTTTACCTTTGAAAATCTTCGACAATGTGAACAGAGAAAATAACTTACATAGAATTGAACATGCTCAGTAAACTTGTAAATGCAAAACCAATGGCAAACATTGACTTCATCTTCACCTGAAACAAATGGGGGTTTTAAATTAAAGACAATACTTGGTGTCTGATAAAGTCAGTATTGCACTAATGGAAATTAACGAAATAATAAGGATGTCAACAAGTACTCAACAGAAGGCCACAGCACACAAATTATAATCAATAACTGCATATCGGGAAGATAATTAAATTATTGACTGAATAATACTAATCATATTAAACCCTTCGCCCTGAGCAGGACACGAGTCCACATGGTGGGAGGCTAAGCAGTCAGAGGTATTTTATTCTATCACAAGGCAAATGGCAGCCCCTTGTAAACTTTCATCTGGTCAGACCAACCCCAATCCTTTACCATGTTGTTTTAATTTCTTGTTAATTGTCATGCCTTAACTTTGCCCACAAAGCAATTTGATAGGATCATAATTGGCCAATCAACATCTTAATAAATACGTTGGCAAAGCTTGATGATTCTGGTATATGCATGCATATTATTGTTAACATTGCACAGAATCCAATGTACAAGGCCTTGTACTGATCTCAGAGTAGAAAACAAGAGTTCTTATTCAACTAAAAAACACCAAAAGAACAATTAAGCTGCAAAATATAATTAGCATTAATTAAATATAGACAATGCAAGGAATATTAAGATAATATTGGAAAGGAAATATAAATAATATTAAGTAACAGGACATATGCAATAAACTTTTATAGTGAAGGTCAACAAGTGGTCAATGTGACAATCTACAAGACTCCAAGAGCAATGATTTAATTACTTGTTGTCATCCCAACAAAATGTGATAGGAGATCATCAATATGTTACAAAACAAAGCTCACTTTACCAGTCTGGAAGCTGATAAAATTATGTCCAATGCACCACAGGAAATGTAGTACCATAGGATGGTTTGATTTATTTTTATACATTGCACCAACACAATTATGGTAATATATGCTATGTCTAACTATATGGTGCCACCAATAAACTAATGGTGAGCTTGAACACTTGCTCACAGGTAAGAAGACTGGCAAGAACACAAGACCCGAAGCTTGAATCCCTATATCCATGTAATTTTTAATTACAAATAGTAACTCAACCAGAGGCTAAGCAGTTACAATCGATGTCTCTTTTATCTTGTACCGCTCTGTTTCATATTGTTATTGTTTTGATGTTTTTTTGCATGGAAACAGTTATGGTCATACTGGCAATGTCCAGCTTATTATTGGCGGAGAAAGACCCCGAGATATATGTCAGCTGAAGAACTACTAAGTTTTGCATGAACCCGAGTGGCGAGGGCAGAGTGGTAAAAAGCCGGTCACTCTAACCGCTGACACCCCCTCAGCTCTTACGGAAAGGTTTATCTAAAGTCAAGGCTACAAAGATGATTTTCATTTACAAACATAACATAAAATGAATATACTGCATATTTTTTAAAAATACAAGGTCAAATTACCCTGTAAAAGCAAAACATCATTCAGCCTGTTTGTCACAATTTGAGGTAATAAACAGGCAGTACCAATATCTTCAGTATTGTGACTAAGAAATAAAATATGGAAAAAAAAGGTTTAAGATTAGGGTTGGGCAAATCACTAAAGTTTTTTTGAAACGGGTGTTTTTTATGGCCAAAAGTTGCACTGAATCCAAAAATGACCTTTAAATTCATCTCAGGTGACGTTTTAGGTTTACTTTTTGCAAAAATTCAAAATGGCCGCCAAAATAACGTATATTTCCTGATGAATAATGAATTATTTAATCACAATAGGTTGTAATACATTGTTTCAAATGGTTATATGGTTGGAAAACACATTTTTGATGTTAAAAATACCAAAACATGCACTAGTAGCTATATTTCTTGAATATCAATACTGTACTCCAGCAAAACAAGATTATTTACAATCATTTTGTGTGAAAATCATTAAAAGTCAATACATAATTTGCTTTAAAATGCTGTCAATATCAATCAAAACATCATTTTCTGGTCTGATGGCATTTCTTATTGATTGTCATAGTTCGTTTGTTGAGAATTTCTCCATTTTGTATTTACCATCTTCCTTAATGCGACGCATTTGCCATATGTTCGGAGCAATGGTGGCTCTTAAATACTTTACTTCACTAATCAGTTGGTTTTCTGTCAATGTGTCTATATCATCGACTGATTTCACTGTGACAGGTCCGTTGTGCATTTTGCAATCATCCAACAGTTTTAAGAGTCGCTCTGCTTTCTTTTTCTTCAAGTCCTCTTTCTTAATTAAGGACAATTGTTTAGTCATCTGTAAGGTTAACAGAAAATTTTCTTCTATTTCCCTTGCATTTTCGCATTCATAGGAGTTTCTTGCCCATTTCCATTGCTCAGGTCGACCAGATTCATCTCGTTCTGTAAACTTATGGCTTAAAAGGTATCTATTTGTCTTCACCACATTTTCCCTAGAATGTGTTGCAACACTTGTTGAGCCCCGACATGTGTATCCAATTGTCTAATTTGGCAAATTCAGATTCAGCGCCCAAGTTTAGATTCAGCGCCTAAAGTTTATCTTCATCTATCAGGTTAGCTTTATCTTCAGATTTTCTAAAGTATGGTTCTTCAGACAGTTGCCTCTCAATTGTTTCTTTCACCTCTTCGAGTACTTTGGCATACAGTCTTTCTTCAAATTAACAACTTTCAAATAAACTATCTCTCTTTTCTTTAAGATCAGTTAGTCTTTCATTGTAAAATTCACGAATAGTTTGCCAAGTTTTAAACCGATTTGTATCTCCTTTATCATCAATTCCTAGGGCTTCCATTAATGGATAAATGATATCATTACCTAAACGTTCAAATACCTTTGCACAACTATGGAACCATGGATTTTGAATATATACTGATACAGCTAGTACAAGCTTGTTTGAATTTTCATCCACCACAGAATTAAAAAGATCAATATTGAGTCTTTATGATTGAGAAATTCACTCGCTATATCTGCTATGCGTCCGAATCTATTAGCAGTAAATCCCTTAAACCTGGCTGCTGGTATGTTATTAGTTTGTAACCACAGTTTAAAGTCATTGTACAATGAAACAGAATGAGCAGCATGACTAGGTAAAAGCAATTTTGCTATTGCTATCAATGCAAGTGTGTGGATACTAGATGAATGTGATGAAAATACCTTCTTACCAACTTTAACATCAATAAGTTTCTGTACACCTATCTTTTGTTCAGCATCACGAAACACTTTATCTGCTGCATGGTCTATACCAAGTATAACATGAGCATTACATTTTAATAATAATATCTTTTTTTCCTCTACAATCAATTCTTTAAACATTGTACCACAATCTCCAGCCCGATCACTCATCCAGAAGTCAATAGATTCTTTCATTTCATCTACAGAACTATTTCGTAGAGCAGCCAGGCATTTCAATTTTGTTTTATATGCCCTAGCACCATCAACTCTCGTGTGACTGATGTTTTTCGAAAAACCAGTTGTAAATGTCTCTCGTGGCTGATTTGATCCACAAACAGTAATGTGGCCTGTTTTAACATCAAATTTTTTTTTTTCGGCCAGCAGCTTTAGTTGTATCTTCAATGCCAACAGTAACTACACTTTCTTCTTTATTCAGTAAAATGTCAGCAACCATTCTTAAATACATGAAATGAGCGTCCTGCAGGTACCTGTTCATGGTCCTTCTACTAGAAAATACATTTTTCATATCAGTTTGATTGTCATACCTCACCTATCTACGTTTGGATTTTGACTCTTCATATATTTCATCAGTTACACTTTCACTTTCAACATAGTTTTCACATTCAATTTCTGATTCATCTAATGTCCAATTCTGATCAAATACCACATTAGCAACATTCACAAATATACTTGACAAGTCATCCATACTACTGTTAATAACAACTTACAATTCAGCTGAAACCCTGTAAAATAATAGTTGTTGTAGCTATTGTTTGAAAATTTTTAGTTTTTGGAAATAGACTTGCATAACATGATTAAAGGCCCAATTGTCTTCAATTTTTCATTGATGTAACCTTTAAGTTACCTTTGATGCATATTATGCTAAATATCACCTCAGAAATGACTTTACTAGCTATAAAAACCTATAAACTTATATACTATTAGATATGATGATAAAATGATTTCGCCATGACTAACGGAAAGCCAGCATTTTGGTGGCCATTTTGATTTTTTGCAAAAAGTAAACCTAAAACATCATCGTAGACCATTTTAAACGTCATTTTCGGATTCAGCACATTATTTGGCCTTAAAAAACACCCGTTTGGTTTGCACTTTTAAAAAAAATGTCATATTTGCCCAACCCTATTAAGATTACCATGGACAAATCTCTGTTGTTGTTTTTCAACTTTTCCTCCTGTCGTTCTAGAAACAAGTAAAACACAAAGCTTTACAAAAAGACAGGTTTCGGTGTACAATAATAAATGTGAAAAGTGTTAAATAATTGCTTATGAGTATGTTAACTTAAAGATCTTTTGCAAAGATAGTAACTCATGAAAATAAATATCTAGCTTGACTGGCAGAATTTATTCCTATAAACTGTTAAAAGGTATTTAGTCATGGCATATCATTTATGCTCAATTTATTGTTTTGTTATTTGTTATTGCACCAACAAAATTTTCGTCATATTGACAGCATCCAGCTAATTACTGGTGGAGAGAGACCCCAAATATATATCTGGGTAGGACCACCAGCGCACAGGTCAGCTGAAGACCTGCTCATATGTAAGTTCTTGCCCCAATTAGGATTTAAACCCACGTGGTAAGGAGCTGAGGATTTACACGTCAGCAACTTTAACAGCTCGGCCTTGGGCACCCTATGCTCATTTATTTAATTGAGGTTATGTTTTGTGATCAACAAACATTCTTAAATTACTAATACATACATAAAATGGTCAATTCTTACCAATTTTTTTCTTTTGGTTTCTATCTGAGGCCTCTACTTCTTTTTGCTTTTCCACTGAAAAATATCAGCATTTGTACCCGGTAGTTAATAGGTTTTCAATTACAATACAATTAGAAACAATAAATATCAATTAAATTTTTTTATATCCATTTTGGAAATTTGAAACAAATAAAAAATCAGTACTCAATGACATTTTACTGCCCTCCTCATGACCTCACAGATGTTCCTGGTATGATACCGCATATGCTGATAAAATCGTCTGAGGTTCACACAAATACATAAACACTGTCTGATGTATATGCAGGTTTTTAAGAAAAAAAAAAGAAGTCATCCCACATCAATCTCACAGTATTTAAGTGGAATATTGAATTTGTTACAGTAAGTTAAAAAATAAAAACATAGCTTACACTTTTTAGATTGCTTTTCAACTTCCGCTTTCAACTTTTTGTACTTCTCTGTTCTGTATACTAAGACCCATGTCAAACCTGAAAGAACATCCAATGTTGTATGATTAAACAAAAGCTGTCCATAGACAATGTTCTCTTTGTTTGATAGATATTTGTTAGTAAACATGATTTTAACTTTAGCAAACACCTTAATCAACACAAAACAAATTCTTCGTCAAAAAAGAGGAATAACTCTGCTTAAATAAATTTTCGGTCACCAGCCCTATTGCACTGTCACTGACCCATTATTTATTCACATACTATAATGACTCCTACTTAATTTACATCAAAATTAACAAACCATAACTTCGGGGGATTCTCCCAGCAATCAATAATTGATATTGTCAATGGAAGCTATCACTTTTGTTCATCACAATATCGCATTCCTAATTAAAGTTTTTGAGAGGAAAAGATTTTTTTTCTATTTTTAGTAACAATGACCTTGACATTGACCCCAACAGCCCCAATGTGGAACAAGACCTGTATCTTCAGATGTAGCACCTGCATTTAAATCTATCAAGCCTTTTGTAAGTTATCTGGAAAATATGAAAACCAACAGACCGATCAACTTTGTTTGTTTGGGTATAATTTGTTTCGGAATCATGGTTTTAATTACAAAAAGGAGAAATTAGACAACTACATTTACAATTTTGTTGATTTTATTGCTATTTCTGTTTTAAATGCAGGTCCAAGCGGACCTGCCATATCTGCAAAATAAAAAAATATGTGAATGTTTACAGTGAAATATGATACGCTAGGTCATATATATATATATATATAGAACTATGGTAACCCTGATAAAATGTTTTTATTGCATTCTATTGTTGTTTAATATTGTGGCAGAAATGTTTACTATATATTTTTTAGTAAATTACCATCCTTTATGATCCACCTGGTTGATTGTCATTTTATAAATATTATATGATTAGCTTGAGACCCATTTTTAATACAGATGAATACAGACACAGACACACAATTCATACCGGCTATTTGGTCATTGGCAACTTCAGGTAAATCTTACCTCCAATCTTGACCAAGTCACACTTTTCTTACTTACAATTAACATGCTCTTACCCTCTCTTGATAAAATTGTTATATTGTAAACCGTAGGGTAAATTATAAAAATTATTGATGTTACTCTTAGGTTAAACATAAAGTTTGATACTTCTTAAAAAAAATTTCTAACCCAAACACTTGAGATAAACTGACTCCCTTCTGGTAAAATAATATAAAACTGGTAATGGTGAATCCATGGAAATAGTATTAGTATGGTTACAATATCTTGAAGTGTTTCCATTGCACTATTTTACTAAGTTGCAGTTGGCCAATAAATTTTGATGGTCGAACCAAGACAACATGGACAGGACTACTGCACAATAGCGGGCGCTAAAAGTACGGTAAATTGCACGTGCTACTTTGTTGTATAGACAACATTGACTACATAATCAATATATTTTAGATACATTAACAGTGATTATTTTGCGAATTTGATAAAGACTTGCCAGCTTGGCAGTCCACGAAAACTCATTACTTAAAATTAATTGCCTCAATTTAAACGCATTGCAGCTTAAACATGCCAAATTACATAGTGTTTTCACAAACCTTCTCCTAGAAGAGCGGTACATATAGAAATAAAAACTATAAGAAGACAGTCTGCCAACATTTTGTCAATGTCTGAATTACAAATTAATTCAGCGACCGGATGGTTAACCGGAAATAGATTTTGCAGAAGCTGCCGGTGTAACGTGTGAACAATTATAAAGTAAAAGTCACACGACCCCAAGCTCCAAGGCTTACCCTATTTCGAAAGTTTAAGTTATACACTTATTTGAATGCTTTGTGAATTCATGGGTAGAAGAGTTATTATTATTTTGGAATATTTTAATATATGTGCATTTTTTTCCTGTAAAATACGTGCAAAAACGATTGAAGTACTGACCATAATCGGATAAAATTTCTTTTCATTTTCTGTCCCGGAGATCCCCGGCTCGAAAGTGTAGAAGGGGTCATTAAACTGCCGTTGTAACTATGTGTTTGTTCTTATTTGCAAGTGATTGATACACTATTAGAAATATGAGATGAAAAGATTTATCTGTCAGAATAACAAATGATATGGGCCCTATATTTTCAATTAGTGTATTATTTAAATCAGAGTTATGCTCCACTGATATAACAACAATATGCCTCACGTCTTCATTATTTTGCGTCGCCTTTGATGCTTCGCATCAACGACTTTTCTTGTACTGGTAATGTACAAGACTGTTATATGACTGTTCCATTCCGATAATATAGTTATTTGATTAAAATGTATTTACCCTATATTATTTATTTGTCTCAGTTATTTATTCGATAGAAAAAATAATGAAAATAAAGTGCATGTATATCTCATTCAAAATATTTATTCAGTATTTATAATGACAAAATATTAAGATACATATGATAACAGTTACTCCTGCTGATAGTTTTAGTACACAGCTGTAACATCACACGATGCATATCATATTCAACTTTAGGGCCGGTTGGGTTTAGCCTTTATTAAATTTATATCTCCTTCTACTTATATCTGGCTTTCTTCCTTATAGTGTGATAAATCTGTAATTACAAGTATATATATATATATATATATATATATATATATATATATATATATATATATATATATATATATATATATATATATATATATATATATATATATATATATATATATATATATATATATATATATGCATATATACAGCGAACATATATAACGACATATCAATGAATGTGTCATTGTTCAAAAAGTGATTATTTCGGAGTGATCAGGAGACTTAGTCAATGAACTATTTGTGGCTATGGAAAGCATTTTTTGTGTACATTCCGTTAATTATTAAAATGTGAAACTGTTGAAATAATCACCAGTTATGTTATTTAAAGCGTAAAATCTTGATGCAAACCTTTTTTTTTTTATTAAGATGACATATTTTGACTCATTAACCCTTCTAAATTTGACTATGAGCTATTTAGATTTTTAATATTAGCTCAGGTTTAAAAAGTGACTCTGTGAGCGGCCACGGGCCAGCTCGATCGACTATTTGTGACTGATAAAGCACTTTTTTGGATTAGCTTCATAACATTTTTCGTTAAGGTCATCTAAATGTTTAGCAAGTAAATACAGTAAAATTGTAAGTACATTCTTTAAACTGATCCAAAAGGTATAGTTTGACCAATGAACCTACTGAAACTTGACTATACGCTATTTAGTCATATGACTATTCGTGACTATTTGTCACCGTTTTTGCGCTATTTATACACATTTCTGATTAGATTTTGGTCTCAAACCAACGAAATGACCTTTGTAATGCAAAAGAACATTTATTTATTCATTCATTCATTTATGTATTAATTTATAATAAATATATTTATGATAAATGAAAACATGAAGCCTATGCCTGAAATCGACTATACGCTGTTTAGTCATTTGACTATTTGTGACTATTTGTGACCGTTTTTGCGCTATTTATGTACATTTCTGATTTCGGTCTCAAAACAACGAAATTACCTTTTCCTAATGCAAAAGAACATTTACAATAAATGAAACATGGAACATATGCCTATATAACAGCCTGTAATCGACTTTACGCTGTTTAGTCATTCGACTATTTGTGACTATTTGCTGTTTAGTCATACCGCTTGTTTACCGAAAGATACCGAAACAGACTTTGTTTTACCGAAATACACTTAATGGAATGTAATAAAAGCATCATTTTTTTGTTTTATTTAGTTAATATGTTGAAATATAAGTATATAAATTAAATGCCAAAGACTCTTTATAATTTAATGTGTTTTTAAAATTTTGCAGTACTTAGTCATGTTGCGTATTGCCTTGTTGTCTTAGTTGTTTCCCCTTTAACAAAGCCAAAGCAAAATTTTGGTGGAATGTCTTCTTGTCTATTATATTTAATTGTTTGTTTATATTTTATTGTTTGATAGCAATCAGAGCGCAGTGGGTGCTTAACAATTTATTAATTAGTGATACAATTAATTAGTGACAAACTTATTGTGTCTAATTGTAATTCGAGATACAAAGTGAATACTGTTTGTTATAACACTCCCAAGAAAAGTACAATAAAAGGGTAACATAGCTAGGGGGTCTCGAAAGCACCCTAGCCCTAGTAGAGTATATTGGTAAATTCCCTGGCCTAGCATCTCATGGGCTTTCTCATAAACAGACAGAGTTTCTTAGAACTCCAACTTTTGTCTTAAAGTTAGATGCCTCTAAAAGGCAAAGGGTGTCCAGAAAACAGGCCTGCTACAAGAGGCAAGACATTGGGAGATGAAGGTGGACCTACGACAGAAGTTGGTCTTCCCAGATGTCGTACAGACAAGTCTGCGCCCAGACATAGTCATCTGGTCTACAATTCCAAAGATGATGATACTCATGGAGCTGACAGTCCCTTGGGAAGAAAGAACGGATGAGGCAAATGAAAGGAAACGGTCGAAGTACCAAGAACTGGCAAACTTGTGCAGGGAGAAAGGATTCTCTACCTGGGTCTTCCCTGTGGAAGTAGGATGTAGGGGCTTTCCTGCCCAATCAGTTTGGAAAGCCTTGGGAGCTCTAGGCATGAAGGGCAAAACAAGGAAAAGCTCAGTACGAGCTCTCAGTATAGCAGCTGAAAGAGCGTCCAGTTGGCTCTGGCTCCGACGCAATGAAGCCACGTGGAAGCCAGCACAGACAAGCAGTGCTTGATCACCACTGTTGCCCCGCCATCACGAGGGTGTACCGAGATAAGGGGCGAAACACCTGTTGACTGATGGGCACTCGGCTGACGATGTCTGAGTTAAGCAGGAGAAGCTGTATCTAACAACATTATTATCTGGAATCCCCAGTGACCTCCAGGAAAGACTGGATGACAACCATGAAAGAATGGTGACGCTGGACAGACAGATGGCAACTAGGAAAGACTAGTACAGGTGCTATGTGGGCTGGCACCCCACTTAGCAGTCCCGTGAGGGAACAACCATCAGCAAGCTACGACAACTGAAAGAACACACCCCCTGGGTCTCCCGAGAGGGGGGGAGAATGAGAGACCCAACAGGACGGATACATTGGAAACAACCCGGAACGTAGAACGGACAACGCCCAATACAGTAATCTGCCCATGTGGGAAAGTCTGCAAGAACTTCCGAGGGCTGAAGATTCACCAGGCGAGAAGCAGCTGTCAGCGAACTGAAAGTCTGAGGCAACGCAAAGGGTTACCTGATAAGACGAGGGAGAAGACTGGTCCGGTGTCCAACCATAGTACCAGCAGTCTCTCAGCACCAGTTCTGTCACTAGCTGGAAGATGTTGCTCGCGTGAGGAACTCCAGTCCTTAGAACCAATTATAGAGACGCAAACAACTGAGGGTGGAAGTTCAAACAGTGAACAGTCGTTGACTCCCACAACCAATGAAGAGTCACCGATCTTTGGCCAATACAGAACAGAGGCATCACCAATATTCCCTCCCAGGGCCAGAGACAACCCAGAAGTTATCCCTAACCAAGACAAGGCAGAACCAGTAGCGGCTACAGAAAGCAGGAAAGCACCCAACTTTACCAAGCGCCAGAAGGTAGCATGGCCAAGAACTAATGACAATAAGTGGGATGTGTTTGATGAAGATCTAGAAGTTATTCTCCAGTCTACACTCCAAGGAAGGGTTGAAAGAAAGATCAACACCCTGACTACTATAGTCTACTCGATGGGACTTGAACGGTTTGGCTGTAAGGGGAAGGAAAGGATACAGAAACCTGAACCAATCCCAAGCAGAAGAGAAAGAGAGCGGAAGAAATTAAGGGAAGAACTCAACTCCCTGAGAAAGAGGTTTAAGAAGGCCAGCGCAGAAGAAAAGAGGGGACTGGCAGAGATAAGAGAGCAGTTACGATCAAGACTGAAGACCTTGACGACAGCTGAGCGACTTAGAAGGAAACGGAGAGAACGAACAAGAAAGAGGGCAGCCTTTATCGCAAACCCCTACAGGTTTACCAAGACTCTCCTAGGAGAAGAGAGAGGAGGAAGCCTTCAAAGTAGTGAGGAGGAGGTAGTCAAGTACCTGAGAGAAGTCCACTCGGATCCAAGCAGGGAACATCCTCTCGGTGACTGTGACAGGATATCGGCTGTTGACCCTCCCCAGTTCTCACTGAACATGAAAGAACCATCCCTCCAAGAAGTTAGAGATGTCGTCAAGAAAGCAAGAGCCTGTTCAGCACCTGGTCCAAGTGGAATACCATACAAAGTATATAAAAATTGTCCAAAATTGCTTAGAAGACTTTGGCTTCTCCTAAGAACTGTATGGAAGAGTGGCACTGTTCCAGATTGCTGGCAGGCAGCAGAGGGGTGCTTCGTACCAAAAGAGAAGCACTCGGAGAACATAAAGCAGTTCCGAACAATCTCACTGCTTAGTGTCGAGGGGAAAATATTCTTCTCTATCTTGGCAAGACGCCTCACAACATACATGACTGACAACACCTACATTGACTCATCAGTCCAGAAGGGTGGCATCCCTGGGTTCTCAGGGTGTGTCGAACACACAAGTGCTCTCACACAACTGCTACACGAGGCAAGAATCAACCACAAGAACCTAACTGTTGTGTGGCTAGACCTGGCCAACGCCTACGGCTCCATCCCACACCAGCTTATCCAAGAAGCACTGAAGCACTATCATGTGCCGGAGCAAGCAAGAAGCCTCATTCGAAGCTACTACAGCAATATCCACCTCAGGTTCTCTTGCAAGAACTACACCACATCGTGGATATCACTAGAAAAGGGCATCGTAACAGGCTGCTCCATCTCGGTGATCCTCTTTGTGATGGGAATGAACCTGATTCTCAAAGCAGCAGAGGAGGAGACAAGAGGTCCGCAGACAAACGCAGGAATCCGTCTACCAGCAAATAGGGGATTCATGGATGACCTTACCATCACAACGGAATCCCACATACAAGCTAGATGGATTCTGAAGACCCTAGATGAGACGGTGACATGGGCTAGGATGGTGTTCAAACCAAAGAAGTCACGGTGTCTGGTTGTGAAGAAGGGAAAAGTCACCAGACAGTTCAAGATGTTCATCCAAGGGGAAGAAATCCCATCATTGATTGACAACCCCATCAAGTGCTTGGGCAAGTGGTTCGATTCTTCCCTCACAGACAAGAGCAGCAAAGGAAGACTTAGGCAACAACTGGAAGAAGGCCTACGTAGAATCGACAAATCCGAACTCCCAGGGAAGTTCAAAACCTGGATTTACCAGCATGGCCTACTACCAAGGCTTGTTTGGCCACTTATGGTCAATGAAATACCAGTCAGCCTGGTTGAGCAGCTAGAACAGGCGGTAAGCAAGCACATAAGAAGATGGCTAGGCCTACCCCCATCATTCAGCTCCATAGGGCTGTACGGCAAGTCCACCAAGCTGCAGATCCCACTTACCTCGCTTGTCGAAGAGTACAAAGTAGCTAAGACCAGACTGTACTTGACGCTACGAGACTCAGAAGATGAGAAGGTCAGCAAGGCTGGAATAGAAGTAAGAACAGGGAGGAAGTGGTCAGTAACCAAGGCAGTTGAACAAGCTGAGAGTAGTCTACAACACCAGGTCATAGTAGGAGCCACCAACAAAGGTCGAGAAGGACTAGGACATGGGCAACAACCGCGATGGAATAAGGCAGATAGCCAGGAGAGATGCAGTATGGTACAGCAGGAGATCAGAAAATCAGAAGAAGCGCAGCGATCAGCAAAATCCATCCAGATGGGCCAGCAAGGAAGTTGGAACCGGTGGAACTTGCCAGAAAGAAAGCTAACATGGCAGGAGCTCTGGCAGTATGAACCCCTCCAGCTCTCCTTCCTGCTTAGATCGGTGTATGATCTGCTACCAACACCAGCAAACCTAGAGAGATGGAAGCTGAGCGAAGACCCCAGCTGTCCACTGTGCAAGCAGAGGGGAACATTACAACATGTCCTAACAGCCTGCCCTACAGCTCTCTCTCAGGGTCGATACAGATGGCGGCATGATCAAGTCCTCCGTGTACTAGCAGACATCCTGGAGAAAGAGAGAAGACAAGAAAGACAGATAAAGACCAAGGGACCAGGATTCATCAACTTTGTAAAACCAGGACAAAAGGCAAAGGGTGTCCAGAAAACAGGCCTGCTACAAGAGGCAAGACATTGGGAGATGAAGGTGGACCTACGACAGAAGTTGGTCTTCCCAGATGTCGTACAGACAAGTCTGCGCCCAGACATAGTCATCTGGTCTACAATTCCAAAGATGATGATACTCATGGAGCTGACAGTCCCTTGGGAAGAAAGAACGGATGAGGCAAATGAAAGGAAACGGTCGAAGTACCAAGAACTGGCAGACTTGTGCAGGGAGAAAGGATTCTCTACCTGGGTCTTCCCTGTGGAAGTAGGATGTAGGGGCTTTCCTGCCCAATCAGTTTGGAAAGCCTTGGGAGCTCTAGGCATGAAGGGCAAAACAAGGAAAAGCTCAGTACGAGCTCTCAGTATAGCAGCTGAAAGAGCGTCCAGTTGGCTCTGGCTCCGACGCAATGAAGCCACGTGGAAGCCAGCACAGACAAGCAGTGCTTGATCACCACTGTTGCCCCGCCATCACGAGGGTGTACCGAGATAAGGGGCGAAACACCTGTTGACTGATGGGCACTCGGCTGACGATGTTTGTGTTAAGCAGCAGAAGCTGTATCTAACAACCTCACTGGGTAGAGTTAGTTACAAGTTACATGTACTCACGCTCAGATTGCCTCTTTCAGGCGCGTATCTGGGCCGTTTTTGAAGTTACGCACAATTACAAGGGAAATAACCTTGTGTAGTAATACTTTTGAATATATTCGGTTCTTTTTTAATGAATAACAGGTAAAATGCGGATATGCGAGGAGCTTAACGCAAAATATGAACGACTAAAATCCTGACGTGTATAAGTTGAATCATTTTAAACGTTTTCAACTTGATTGGTGTGGTAATAAGATTTTATAACATAGAAACTACGGAAATAAAATATATCATTCCTAACCCGGGTTAGGCATCGACTTTCTTAGTGTTTTTTGGTACTTTTAGATTTTTGATTTTTCGAACGAAGGTTACGCACGTGCGTAAAGTGCGTAATGGCAGAAACGCGCCTGCCCTCTTTAATATCAGCTTTCATTGTTAATCTATAATTAGTTCTCTTATATATGTTGTTGTTATTGGAACTTAATAAACATTAGTTAGAACACGATCTTGTCGTTCTCTGTTTAAAAGCCGGTAACAGAATTTTCATTTTATATTTATACAGATATGCCTTCCACTGTCATACAGGGAAACCATGCAGATAACAAATGGAGACCTGAATACTGTACTAAAAATATTGGTCTGTCAATTAAAGGAAAGAGGAATCATAAAGTAACATGGCTAGCCAATCAACTTGGAATCCCTACAACACTAAGTATTCAGACTGATCCATTTTTACAGACATTAATGGACATAACACATACAGTGAAGGATGAATAAAAGATTTGAATAAAGTTGATGTTTTGAAATTCATCAGTGTAAAATGCAGTCGAAATAGATTACAAGTTGTGGAATCAGTTAATTTTGAACATTTTGACTTATATATGTAATTGCGCCTCCAGTACATAAATATATATTGAATCTAATTATTTATAAACAAAAAACAATAACGAAATGTGTGCCGGCAGGAAACAATAATTTTGTTAATTTTATCTCTGCAAAATTACCAGATCCCTTAGCCTTTCTAATAATTATATTGTTAGGTATTTTAACACTTCGCCCTTTTCACACTTCGCCCTCCCTTAACTTGTAACAGTTCGCCCCTGATCGGTAACAGCTCGCCCTTGATTTACTTTGTCATTGTGTTGTGAGACAGTAATCAAGTCAAACTGTTCTGCATTTCTAAGCAGTACAACATTTTAACTATAGAAATTACAGCATGACTTTTATCTAAAGCTATCAAGTGGAGATTAGGTCGAGCTGTGTGCTGGTCTTCCTGTGTACCAGACTGCAAAACAGAATACATTTTGGTAATTAAACATAAACATTATTTGGGTTGCATAATTTTGCATGCAGACAGACTCCAGCTCCAAAGTTCACTAGTATGTGTCTCCAGAGTTTTTTAATCAACCACCCTCTTTTTGTGTGTAAATAAGAAACGAAAATAAGTCTGCTGTTCTGTGTTTACAGGCGAGCGCATAACCGGAACCCACACCCCACTTGACATCAAATCACGGTATGACTATTTACCGGATATGAATTCATATCCGCGGATATGAATCTGGGGTACGGATATGAATGTGAAAATCATTATTTACGAGCCTTTCTTTAGATTTTTCTGTGTTCAAATGCCATATAATGTATTTGGTGGTATATAAAATAATTTAGATTAGGTATTCTAATAATTAAATAAAAAGTATGGATCGTTGGCAGGGCGGGGGAGGTACGAATGTGAACGTTTAATTATTTACCAATTATTATCTACCAATTATTTTGTAATATTCTTATATACTTCGATACACTATTATTAATGTTAACTAATGAAATTCTTTTAATGAAAGTATACACGCCTTTACATAATTATTGTATATAAATATAGCCGCACCAGTGTTTATATCCGTGGTCATGTGGGGTACGGATATGAACGTTAAAATCATTATTTACAACTTAATTTGTAATATTCTTGTTTACTTTGATGAAATATTATTATATTTAATTAATAAAACTCCCTTCTTTGAAAGTATACACGCCTTTACATAATCATTTCACATAAATATAGCCGCACCATAGTTTATATCCGTGGTCATGTGGGGTACGGATATGAATGTTAAAATCAATTTCTACAATTTAATTTGTTAGATTCTTGTTTACTTTGATACAATATTTTTGTAATTAATAAAACTCCTGTTCATAAAGTTATACATGCCTTTACATAATTATTTCATATAAATATAGCCGCTCCAGAGTTCATATCCGTGGTCATAGAGGAGTATGTATATGAACATTGTAATGTTTGTTTACTTAGATGCAATGCTTTTATTTTTACATGGGCTAGGATGCAGTTTAAACCAATGAAGTCAAGGCGATTGGTTGTTCGAAAGGGGAAAACTACAGACAGTTTCAAGCTTGTAATCCAAGGGGAATATATTCCTTCGTTAACAAACAACCCATTTAAACGTCTAGGGAAGTGGTTTGACTCCCAAATTAAAGACGGTAAATACATTCTGCAACAGCAGGCGGTAGAGGGGCTGCGCAGAATTGAAAAGTCAGACCTTCTTGGAAAGTTTAAAGGCTGGATATTCCAGCAAGGACTTCTGCCCAGATTGATATGGCCGTTATGGTGAATAAAGTTATCATCAGCACGGTTGAAAAGGTAGAGCAGACAATTAGTAAACACTTGAGAAGATGGCTGGGATTACCACCATCCTTCACAAGCTTGGGGTTCTACAGCAAATCCAACAAGCTCCAGGCGCCTTTTACCTTTCTGGTAGAGAAATTTAAAGCAGCTAAAGCCCGACTCTTCCTGACTAGATTCTTCAGACGAAAGAATCCGTCTAGCAAACATAAAATTGAGAACAGGCAGGATCAATCGGTGGAGCAGGCAGAGAGCAATCTCTCATCAGGACATTGTTAGAACAACAAACAAGGGAAGAGAAGGACTGGGCACTAGACAGAACCAAAGATGGGGAGAAGCTAACAAGATGGAGAAGGGGTCCATGGTGCAGAAAGAGATAAGGAGAGCAGAAAAGGAGTCAATGTCAGCTAAGTCTGTAAAGTTAGGCTCGCAAGGAAACTGGACTAAATGTAATGCGATACCAGAGAGGACCCTTACATGGCAGGAACTGTGGACGAACCACTACAGTTAAGCTTTCTCCTTTGTTCAGTACACGATCTTTTCCCAACTGCAGCCAACTTACACCTATGGAAACTGCCATCGTGGCAGATGACCCATCGTGCCAGCTGTGCGATCGCACACTACATCACATACAGTCTGGTTGTCCTACCGTTTTGACTCAAGGACGATACAGGTGGTGCCATGATAAAGTCCGTACGGAATTGACACACATCCTTGAAAAGGAGAGAAGGAAAAAGAGATTTCAAAAGTAAGAGAGACCAAGACCTTATCATTTTGTGAGAGAAGGGACTAAGAAACAGTCGAACACAACGCCTACCAGTATCCTTCAAGAATCAGATAGTTGGGAACTCCTGGTAGACCTTAGGAAGAGGCTCTAGTTTCCGGAGGAAGTGACCAACACAAATCTCCGACCCGACATTGTCCTGTCAAGAGATCCCAAACGAGTGGTACTGGTTGAGCTCACAGTGCCTTGGGAAGAAAGAACAGAGGAAGCACATGAGATGAAGATGACCAATTTAGCTGCTAAAAGGGTTTCTAGCTGGCTCTGGATATAGCGTGGTAAACCACGGCTGGCCAGGTGGAAACTGATCACTTCATCCACCCCTACCATTCCGAGGGTGTTCTTAGTAAGGGAGCGAAACACCTTATGACGATGGCACTTTGCGTAAGCAATTTACCAGTATTGCTCAACTCGGTTTGCATATTTATTACAGAAATTTCACGTACTTAGGTGTGAGTACATATTCGCACCCCTTATTAGTAGCCGCTGATTTTTGTGTACCTATAGTTGCATATTTGTAAACAGCGAAAAATTGGGTAATATAGCTTTTATTATACAAATGAATTGGTTATCCTTAATAAAAAGAGCACAAATATAAGTTACAGTATTGTAGTCTTTTTAACGTTTATTATCCGTATTCCATGGGTCTGTAATTCTGTAATTTGTCATGTACCTAAACTGATACATACCGATTATTATATTGTAAGGAAGAGTCATTTAGACCTTTAAACAATGGTCTAAAGAATTAAATGTAGCAATGCGAACAGAAACAATGCTGTTGATAACGATTTTCAGTGTTTAGCGTCCATGCCATATGTACAATGGTAGGAATTTCGGTTTGGCTAAACACGAAACGGATATGGCTTACCTGATGTGATAGCTTTTTTCATTAAATCACAGTTGTATGTTAAATAATAATACCTAAGTAAAATTATTGTATTGAAAGAGAATGCAACAAATGTACAACAAACACATAAATATATAATATATGCGTGTAAATAATGAATTTTGCGTTCATATCCATACCTTCTATGTCCACAGATGTGAACTCTGGTATGGTATTATTTAATAACAACAATTATGTAAAGACTCGTAGAATTTCATCAAAGTGGTTAAGTGACTTGATTAAAAAAAATTATATAACAACACAATTTACAGAAAAAAAAAATTAGGGTTGAAGATAGTAAGTTTAATTTTCATATCCGTACCCCGTATTTTCACGGATATGAAAGTATGTGCGGCTGTCAGTATATTTATTATTAGTAAGTGTGTTAAAGTACCTCTATCAAAGGATGTAAAACATTAAAACTAGTTCTATTTCTTTACAATTAACAGAATTATAAAAAGCGCTGTAGATTGCAATCTTTTTGTTCATATCCGTACCCTGTTTTGTACAAGGTTATGAATTACCATATAAAAAATGTTCGTTTAATCAGCCTCGATTGTATGTTATAGGACAAAAAGTTACATTATTTAAATTATAGAATTTTCTTCTAGAAAACACATTTATGTCACATACATGGGTGTATATAATGTGGGGTTTTTTTTTACATTCATATCCGTACCCTGTATGTCCACAGAGATAAACTCAGGCGCGGTTATGGGTTTATGTATTGCCAACAATTCTGTAAAAATCAGTAGAACTTCATACAATTTGTTAAATTATTTTTTTAATGTTACCTTAAAAATACAAAAATATACCAATTATAGGTGAAAATGTTGTTTTTTACGTTCATATCCGTACCCTTATGTCCACGGAAATGAACTTCCGTGCGGCAATCGAAATATTTATTAGCAGCAAATGTGTACACAAGTTATACTTCTTTAAAACGAGGAAAAGTAATTAAATCAATTACATTTCGTCAAAATTAACAGAAATAAAACAAACAATGCTGCAGATGGCAATTTTAATGTTCCTATCCGTACAATGTATGTCTACGGATATGAATTCCCATATGTCGGTTTTTATTACATCAATCACAATTACAATTAATACGAGAATACCTAATGTTAATTAATTTTATTTATAGAGAATACATTCATGTTACTAAAAAGACATAAATATAACATAAATGGGTGTAAATAATGTTTTAAACGTTCCTTTCCGTTTCTAGGATTCATATCCGCGGATATGAATTCATATCCGGCAAATAGTCATTCCCCACGCGATGTGTCAATCTCCCATGCAGAGTTGTCGTTCGTTCCTCTCTCATGAATGTATGAGCACTAAAATCAAGTTGGCAAGCAAATACGCTGGTTCGCATTTCCAGCAAGCAGCAAGCATTTGTAGCAGGCATCTAGGGTAGCAAAACAAATTTCATGCCAGCAAGCAATAAGTCCAGATTCGGGATGAAATTAATAACGCTTTGATGATCGTGCATTTTTTTAAATTTACTAATTGAATGGTTAAAGTATAAATATATGTGTTCTATATATTTTTTCCTTGTGATTGTTGTTCTGATGTTGATCATCTAAATTAAATACGAAAATAATAATAATAATTGAGACTTAAAATATTTTGTAATATAGTAGTTGAAATAGACGGGTTATCGTATATTAACCACCAGGTACACAAAATTCACCTACATTAAATGATTGTGACGCATTTTCTGTGCATGTTTTTTGGTATAAAATTTAGCCTTAATTCTAAAGCCGAAAAACTTTTAGATCTAGCTCTTTCTTATATTTAATTTATTTGCTATCAAAGTTATTAAAAACACTGATTATCTTATTGCAACACTGATTTTAAGGCCGGTCTCTCCTATATATAAGGAATGCGACGAATTCGTTTTGTATCTATTAATTGGTAAAAAAGCGATCTTTAGTTTTGTTTTTAAGATTCCCACGACGTCGAAATATAAGAAAGTTTACGCAACATTTCATATGCATTTGTTAAAAGAATAAGAGCTTCCAATTTACTTTTTTATGGCAACTATTTTTTATACATGATCAAATCCTACCTTATTGCTTTTTATGTGTACCTGGCTGTTCAATAAATCACACAGAAATGATCCTATTAATTGTATTAATATTCTTTGAAAGAATTTCCATGTAGCAGTATCCTGACAGTTAAACATATTGAGCTCTTCGGCCCCAGTTTGCCCTCTCCACACCGTAACCCTCTCACCACCCAACTAATTTATGGCCCTCTTATCAACTGATGAAAGTCAACAGGGAATCTTGTGATTGAGTTCTGAGATAAGGAACTCTGAGATTAGGAATAGATTTTATTTTGGTATCTTGCAATGCGGTCGGACGTGCTCGTTACTCAATATGCTAGTTGTTATTTGGTGATGTATTTGTTTTGCTGCGCTTCCTGCTGCTTCGGCTTTTACTGCTGCTGATGTTTATGCAAGACCAGTCTCTAGAGCATTTTACATTCTAAAAATCAGCTACATTCGATACGCAGAATAAACATCATGTTTTATTTTTTATGAATGCGATTCACATTAGAATTGTATACTTAACAATCAATATTGTTGGGACATTTTTAGTGTCCGTCTATGTAGAATATTTATATTGTTTGCTGGAATATGTTAGCAGCACAAAGTACAAAATCATTTATAATTGTCATCTTTCGCTTATATTTTTGTTACAATCTCTAGTATAAAACTTGATTATAACACTTGTGCTACTGTTGTGTAAAATGAATAAACAAATATGGTGTATAGCGTGAAAGAAGCTACAGTCATATTACACACAAGCGGTTGTAGATGCTACGGGTGGATAAGGCTGATCTATTATCTAAAGTTATTCAGAGCATAACCACATCAATAATCAATGTAAGGTTTGTTTGAACTACTAACGTCATCAACTTATCTGTTTATAGGATATAAAAGCACTGCACAATATTTAACAGTAGAAAACTTACAAATATACATTGTACATAACATTGTATGTTCGTCTCATGTTATTTTTCTTTTTCAAATATGTAAACTGCTTATTGTAAAAATGCATAAATAAAAATCCAAACCATTCAAATTTGTGTTTGTTCTTTTGTTTTGTTCTTTATATAAACTGCAATAATAGAAATAAATACAATATAAATACATGCAAGGAATGGACAATGTATGTTTTGAAAGAAAATATACGGACATAATAGAAAAATTCAACAACTACATCATAGCGTGGGAATGACATATAGAAATATGCATTCGAAAACAGAATTCAGATATAGAAAATCACAAAAAATAGCAAATACGGGGAAGATTCGATAGGATTCTGTAACTCACAAAAGAAATGCAAAACAACAACAAAACAACAACAAAAACAACACCTTTATATTTAAAAAGCCAGACAGTTTGGCCAAACGAAAAAATGCATCGACAAAGAAATAAATTGAGAGTGGCAAAACTAATTCACTTTACGGAAAAACATGTTGGATACAGTAAAACCATAAAAGCTTCACATCAGGTGGATATATTTCGAAAACTATAACTACTGTAGCTAGAAGATAACATATGAGTATATGCGGTCGGAAACAGACGTCGTCGCATATTATTAAATCACAGATAATTTCAAGTATCACTGAAAGTCGCTTATTATTAAAAGGAAATATGCGCCTCTTACAGGTAATGTGACGCAGAACAATACAATCAATGAACAAAACATATTCACCTAATGAAAATATGCAATAACTAAACCCCAGCTTGCGTTCGACATAAAACAATCTGAGATCAATGAGATACGTCGGAGACAGTAAAAGCGCACAGACCTACAAGTAATATTATGTACAATGTATATCTGACTTAGCGCGGTGCCTCTCACAGGAAATGTGACACCCTTAACGATATATGTTTGTATACAACATATTTATATCTAAAATAAAATGGTTACAACCATAGCCTAGCCAGGGAATGACATGAGAAAATATGCGATCGAAAACAAACGTCAAATACATAAAATAAAAGAAAATTAATTTTTTGAATTGTTTTGGAAAGTTCTCATTGCATGTCACAGGGAATGAGACGCAATGAAGTATAAAAGTTTTTCAACAAGATAGATTTACAGTTTACATCAAAGACAGCTAAAAAAAAGGAAAACTAAGCTAACATGTGTAGATTTTACAAAATCCTGTGGATTAAAAAAGGGAATGTTACGAAACACACAATACATGTTTATCAACACGATATGTTGCCGTAATGGAAAAGGGCAACAACAACACTCTAGCTTGGGGATGACATAAGCATATCTCTGATCGAAAAGAGACGTTAGTTAGAATGAAGATACAGAAAGTTACCATTAAAAGTCTGATATATTTCAATGGTCCCTGTGTCACTCACAAGGAAAGTGACGCAATTAACTGTACATGTATGCAAACAACAATAAAATAGCTAATGAAAAAACGCAGCAACAATACCCAAGCTAGGGGATGACATATAGTAATAGCCGGTCAAAAACAGACGTCAGTAACAGTAAAGTCACAGAAAATTACATTGAAAATAGAATATAATTGACAGACCCTTGTGCATTGTACAAGGAATGTGATGCAATTAACTATACATATTTGTTAAAAGGGAACATAGACTTTATGAAAATATGCAACAAGGATACTCTAGCTTGGGGAGGACATAACAACATATGCAATCAAAGCAGACGTCACAGTCAGTAAATTCACAGCCTGGAAGCCGAGTATGTTCGTATTGACGGTACTTAGTGCCTCTTACAGGGAATGTGACTCAATGAAGGATACATGTTTATTACAAGACGAATGGAACTAGTAGAAAAATGGAACATAAATAATCTATCAAGGGGGTGACATGAAGAAATACCCGATCGAACAATTACGTCAGAGACAGTTAAAATAACAGAAAACTAAGCTAACATGTGTAGATTTGAGGGATTGGGATTGGGATTAGCCGGCATTTTTGCCGATACTGCGCAGCGACATTTCTATCATTATAGCACAGGGGCACTTATGAGGTGTCCAGGGACTGAACCCGGCCGGTCCATTATACTGACACCGACGAGTCAGGCGTAATGCTGTCCCCTTAGCCCCGAGCGTTAGGAGGGAAGCCACTACTACCAACTTTAAAGTCTTTGGTTTGACCCGGACGGGGTTCGAACCCACGACCTCCCGATCCGCAAGCCGACGCTCTACCACCTGAGTGTAGATTTGACAAAGTTCTGTGGGTTAAAACAGGTAATGTGACACAATACACAATGCATGTTCATCGACACGTCATTATGCCGTAACGAAAAAGGGTAACAACAACACTCTAGCTTGGGGATGAAATGAGCATATCTCCAATTGAAAACAGACGTCAACTACAAAATTTTGCAATAAAACAGTATATAATTGACAGAGCATTGTGCCTTGTACAAGGAATGTGACGCAATAAGCTATACGTATTTGTTAAAAGGAAACATATACTTTATGAAAATATGCAACAAGGATACCCTAGCTTGGGGAGGACATAACGAAATCAGCAATCAAAAAATACGTCCAAGTCAGTAAATTCACAGCAAATTAGCCTGGAAGCCGAGTATGTTTATATTGTCGAGACACAGTGCCTCTTACAGGGAATGTGACGCAATGAACGATATATGTTTATACACAAGACGAATTGAACAAACAGAAAAATACAAAATAAATATTCTAGCTAGGGGATGACATGAAGAAATACTCGATCGAAGAATGACGTCATAGACAGCTAAAATAACGGAAAACTAAGCTAACACGTGTAGATTTGACATCAATGTGTGGATTAAAAGAGGGAATGTGACACAACACACAATACATGTTTATCAACACGACATGTTTCCATAATGGAAAAGCGCAACAACAACACTCTAGCTTGGGGATGACATAAGCATATCTCTGATTGAAAACAGACGTCAATTAAACTGAAGAAAAAGAAAGTTATCATAAAAGTCCGGTATATTTTAAAGGACCCTGTGTCCCATACAAGGAATGTGTTGCAATTATCTATACATGTTTGCAAACAACATTAAAATAGCTAATGAAAAAACGCAGCAACAATACCCAAGCTAGGGGATGACATAGAGTAATAACCGGTCAAAAACAGACGTCAGTAACAGTAAAGTCACAGAAAATTACACTGAAAATAGGATATAATTGACAGACCCTTGGGCCTTGTACAGGGAATGTAAGGCAATAAACTATACATATTTGTTGAAAGAAAACATAGACTTTATGAAAATATGCAACAAGGATACCCTAGCTTGGGGAGGACATAACGAAATCTGCAATCAAAAAACACGTCCAAGTCAGTAAATTTACAGCAAATTAGCATGGAAGCCGAGTATGTTTATATTGTCGGGACACAGTGCCTCTTACAGGGATTGTGACGCAATGAACGATATAACTTAATACACAAGACGAATTAAACTAACAGAAAAATACAAAATAAATATTCTAGCTAGGGGATGACATGAAGAAATACTCGATCGAAGAATGACGTCATAGACAGCTAAAATAACGGAAAACTAAGCTAACACGTGTAGATTTTACATCAATCTGTGGATTAAAAAAGGGAATGTGACACAACACACAATACATTTTTATCAACACGACATGTTGCCATAATGGAAAAGGGCAACAACAACACTCCAGCTTGGGGATGGCATAAGCATATCTCTGATTGAAAACAGACGTCAATTAAAATGAAGAAAAAGAAAGTTATCATAAAAGTCCGGTATATTTTAATGGTCCCTGTGTCCAATACAAGGATTGTGACGCTATTATCTATACATGTTTGCAAACAACATTAAAATAGCTAATGAAAAAACGCAGCAACAATACCCAAGCTAGGGGTTGACATAGAGTAATAGTCGGTCAACAACAGACGTCAGTAACAGTAAAGTCACAGAAAATTACACTGAAAATAGAATATAATTTACAGACCCTTGGGCCTTGTACAGGGAATGTGACGCAATAAACTATACATATTTGTTAAAAGGAAACATCGACTTTATGAAAATATGCAACAAGGATACCCTAACTTGGGGAGGACATAACGAAATCTGCAATCAAAAAAGACGTCCAAGTCAGTAAATTCACAGCAAATTAGCCTGGAAGCCGAGTATATGTTTATATTGTCGGGACACAGTGCCTCTTACAGGGAATGTGACGCAATGAACGATATATGTTTATACACAAGACGAATCGAACTAACAGAAAAATTCAAAATAAATATTCTAGCTAGGGGATGACATGAAGAAATCGAACTCGAACTCGATCGAAGAATGACGTCATAGACAGCTAAAATAACGGAAAACTAAGCAAACATGTGTAGATTTTACATAAATCTGTGGATTTAAAAAGGGAATGTGACACAACGCACAACACATGTTTATCAACACGACATGTTGCCAAAATGGAAAAGGGCAACATCTACACTCTAGCTTGTGGATGACATAAGCATATCTCCGATCGAAAACAGACGTCAATTAAAATGAAGACAGAAAGTTACCGTAAACGTCTGCTTTAGTTGAATTGTCCCTGTGTCGCTCACAAGGAATGTGACGCAACCAACTACATATGTATGTTAACAAATATAAAATAGGTAATGAAAAACCACATTAATATTACCCAAGCTTGGGTATGGCATAGGGTAATAGCCGGTCAACAACAGACGTCTGTAACAGTAATATCATACAAAATTACACTAAAAACGATATAACAAGTAGTCCTCATGAAATTATGCAGCAAGGATACCCTAGCTAGGGGATTAGATAACGAAATATGCAATCAACAAAGACGTAAAAGTCAGTAAAATCGCAATGACTTGGCCCGAAGCCGGGTATGTTGATATTATGAGATTCTGTGTCTCTTACAGGGAATGTGACGCAGTGAACGATATACGTTTATACACAAGACGAATGGAACTGATAGCAAAATGCACCATATATATTCTACCCAGGGAATGATATGAAGAAATACTCCATTGAACATAGACGTCATTGACAACTAAAATGACGGAAAACTAAGTTCACATGTTTACATCTGACTGGATTATGCGGATTTAAAAAAGGGAATGCATATTTATCAATACGACATGTTGCCGTATTGGAAAAGGGTAACAACAACACGCTGGCTTTGAGATGTCATAAGCAAATCTCCGATCGATGACAGACGTCAAGAATTTCTGTAAAAGTCAGGTGCCCTTGGCGTCACTCACAAGAAATGTGACACATTTTAATATAATTATGTTTGCAAATGAAATTAAAATAGCTAATGTACAAATACAGCAACAATACCCAAGCTAAGTGTTGGGATAAAGCACAAGACGGTCAACAACAGACGTCAGCAACAGTAAAATTAAAGAAAATTACAATAAACATAATATAATTGAATACCCTTGTGCCTGCTACAGGGAACTTTGCGCAATAAACGATACCTATTTCTAAGGTAAATATGTCCCTGAAAAATATGCATCAATGATACCCTAGCTTGGGGATGACATGACGAAATATGCAATAATAGAAAGACGTCAATGTCGGTAAAATCAGAGAAATTTAGCCTGGAAACCAGATGTGTAATATTGACGGTACTTTGTATCACTTACAGGGCATGTGACGCAGTGAACGTAATATCTTTATACACAACCCGATTTGAACTATTAGCAAAATGCAACATCAACAATGTAGCTAGGGGATGTCATGAGGAAATATTTTATCAAACATAGATGTCATAGATACCTAAAATAATAGGAAACTAAACTTAAATTTGCATCCTTGATAGCATTATTTGAGTAAGAAAGGGAATATGACACATGAAACAGTATAAGTTTATAAAAACTACATGTTGCCTTAACGGAAAAGGCAAACAGCACAATTCTAGCTTGATAATGACTTAAGCAAATTGCCGATCAAAAACAGACGTCAATTACAGTTAATGCACATAAAGATACCGTAAAATATCCCATATATAAATGAATGGTCTCTGTGTCATTCACAAGGAACGTGACGCAACAAACTATACATATTTATTAAGAGGACAACATAATCCTTATGAAAATGTGCAAAAAGGATATGCAATCAAAAATCGTCAAACTCAGTAAAATCACATAAATTAGTATGGAAGACGGGTTAGGTAATTCTGACGGTACTCAGTGTCACTTACAGGGAATGTTATGGAATGAGCGATGTATGTTTATAAATGAAAAATGCAACATCAATTATGTTTTAGGAGTTGATTGGAAGAGAAATTCGGTGGAAAATAGGCGTTATGGACAGATAACGGAAAAATTAGCTAAAATGTGTATTTTCATTCTGTAAGTTGAAAAGGGAATGTGACACAACAAACGATGTTTATTAAAACTGAAGGTTGCTGTTATGGAAAATTGAAACAACACATGGTATGAAATAAGCAAATGTCCGCTCAGAGGATTTCAATTACCACTGCGACTGAGAAAGCTACAGTAAAAAATCCTATACATTTGAATGGTCTCTGTATTATTCATAAGGAATGTAAGAGAGAGAGAGAGAGAGAGAGAGAGAGAGAGAGAGAGAGAGAGAGAGAGAGAGAAAGAGAGAGAGAGAGAGAGAGAGAGAGAGAGAGAGAGAGAGAGAGAGAGAGATTAGACAAATATTGTTTATTGCGCCACATTCCTGGTCAAATAAACATAATTATGTCAAACATAATTATGTCAAATATACCATGATTTTAATTTACTTTTCTGTGAAGTTTTGTCTTTTACGTTTGATGTGGACCATTTTGTCACTTGTCAACCCCTAGCTAGGGTTTTGGTCCTGCATTTTTCTGTTAAGGTAATTGCATTTTGTTTACATAGATATTTTTGCGTCACGTCCCATGTTTGGGACGCAGAGGCCTTTCAAATAAACTTTTTTTAAATGTTGCTTCCAGTATTTGTGTTCTATATGACCATTGTATTCGATCGTGGATTTGCCTTTCATCCTCAAGGTAGATATTGCTGTTGCCCTTTTCCATAACATCCCTGTCTCTGATGTCAATACTCGATCGCATATTTACTTAAGTTATACCCAAGCAAGAGTTTAATTGTTAATTTTTTCTTTTACGTCAATTGTATTGTTAATGACTTTATTTCGCTCAATCAAACATGCCCGTCTTTCATACTGTTTTTATTGAAGCACTTACTTTTGTCTTCCGCAAGCTAGGCTATTGTTCGGCACATTCATTAGGATTATATTTCTTCTCTATTAACATATATATAATGTAGTTCATTGCTTCATATTTGCTGTGAGAAACACGAGGTACTGCCAGCTGTTTCCGGCTTTTACCATGGATTTTTAACTGTCACCAACGTCTATAGTTGAGCACTTAATCCCTTAATGTCATCCTTAGCTAAGGTAATGTTGCTGCATTTTTTTTAAATTGAAGTTTGGTAAACAACGTGCATAGTTTATAGCCTAGCAATCCCTGAATGGGACAATGAAGCTGGTTACTTTATGTACCTTCATTGTAATTGACGTCTGTCATCCCCAATGTAGAGTGTTGTTGTTGCCGTTTTCCATTATGGCAACATGCCGTGTCGATAAACATGAATTGTGTAATGTGTCACATTCTCTTTTTTCATCCACATAATTATGTCAGATCTACATGTTAGCTTAGTTTTCCATTACTTACGCTATCTATGAAGCCACTCTTCGTATTTCGAGTATTTCTTCATGTCATTCCCTAGCTAGAATAATTATGCTTCTTTTTCTATTAATTCAATTCGTCTTGTGTATAAAATAAATATCGTTCATTGCCTCACATTCCCTGTAAGAGGCACTGTGTCCCGACAATATAAACAAACTCGGCTTTGATAAACATGTGTTGTGCGTTGTGTCACATTCCCTTTTTTAATCCACAGATTGATGTCAAATCTACACATGTTTGCTTAGTTTTCCGTTATTTTAGCTGTCTATGACGTCATTCTTCGATCGAGTATTTCTTCATGTCATCCCCTAGCTAGAATATTTATTTTGTATTTTTCTGTTAGTTTAATTCGTCTTGTGCATTAAGTTATATCGTTCATTGCGTCAAATTCCCTGTAAGAGGCACTGTGTCCCGACAATATAAACATATACTCGGCTTCCAGGCTAATTTGCTGTGAATTTACTGACTTGGACGTGTTTTTATTGCAGATTTCGTTATGTCCTCCCCAAGCTAGGGTATCCTTGTTGCATATTTTCATAAAGTCTATGTTTCCTTTTAACAAATATGTATAGTTTATTGCGTCACATTCCCTGTACAAGGCACAAGGGCCTTCAATTATATCATATTTTCAGTGTAATTTTCTGTGACTTTACTGTTACTGACGTCTGTTGTTGACCGGCTATTACTCTATGTCAACCCCTAGCTTGGGTATTGTTGCTGCGTTTTTTCATTAGCTATTTTAATGTTGTTTGCAAAAATGTATAAATAATTGCGTCACATTACTTGTATGGGACACAGGGACCATTAAAATATACCGGACTTTTATGATAACTTTCTTTTTCTTCATTTTAATTGACGTCTGTTTTCAATCAGAGATATGCTTAAGTCATCCCCAAGCTGGAGTGTTGTTGTTGCCCTTTTCCATTATGGCAACATGTCGTGTTGATAAACATGTATTGTGTGTTGTGTCACATTCCCTTTTTTAATCCACAGATTGATGTCAAATCTACACGTGTTAGCTTAGTTTTCCGTTATTTTAGCTGTCTATGACGTCATTCTTCGATCGCGTATTTCTTCATGTCATCCCCTAGCTAGAATATTTATTTTGTATTTTTGTGTTAGTTTAATTCGTCTTGTGCATTAAGTTATATCGTTCATTGCGTCACATTCCCTGTAAGAGGCACTGTGTCCCGACAATATAAACATACTCGGCTTCCAGGCTAATTTGCTGTGAATTTACTGACTTGGACGTGTTTTTTTATTGCAGATTTCGTTGTGTCCTCCCCAAGCTAGGGTATCCTTGTTGCATATTTTCATAAAGTCTATGTTTCCTTTTAAAAAATATGTATAGTTTATTGCGTCACATTCCTTGTACAAGGCACAAGGGTCTGTCAATTATATCCTATTTTCAGTGTAATTTTCTGTGACTTTACTGTTACTGACGTCTGTTGTTGACCGACTATTACTCTATGTCAACCCCTAGCTTGGGTATTGTTGCTGCGTTTTTTCATTAGCTATTTTAATGTTGTTTGCAAACATGTATAGATAATTGCGTCACATTCCTTGTATGGGACACAGAGACCATTAAAAAAATACCGGACTTTTATGATAACTTTCTTTTTCTTCATTTTAATTGACGTCTGTTTTCAATCAGAGATATGCTTATGTCATCCCCAGGCTAGAGTGTTGTTGTTGCCCTTTTCCATTATGGCAACATGTCGTGTTGATAAACATGTATTGTGTGTTGTGTCACATTCCCTTTTTTTAATCCACAAATTGATGTCAAATCTACACGTGTTAGCTTAGTTTTCCGTTATTTTAGCTGTCTATGACGTCATTCTTCGATCGAGTGTTTCTTCATGTCATCCCCTAGCTAGAATATTTATTTTGTATTTTTCTGTAAGTTCAATTCGTCTTGTGTATAAAAATATATCGTTCATTGCGACACATTCCCTGTAAGAGGTACTGTGTCCCGACAATATAAACATATACTCGGCTTCCAGGCTAATTTGCTGTGAATTTACTGACTTGGACGTCTTTTTTGATTGCAGATTTCGTTATGTCCTCCCCAAGCTAGGGTATCCTTGTTGCATATTTTCATAAAGTATATGTTTCCTTTTAACAAATACGTATAGCTTATTGCGTCACATTCCCTGTACAAGGCACAAGGGTCTGTCAATTATATCCTATTTTCAGTGTAATTTTCAGTGACTTTACTGTTACTGACGTCTGTTGTTGACCGGCTATTACTCTATGTCAACCCCTAGCTTGGGTATTGTTGCTGCGTTTTTTCATTAGCTATTTTAATGTTGTTTGCAAACATGTATAGATAATTGCGTCACATTCCTTGTATGGGACACAGGGACCATTAAAATATACCGGACTTTTATGATAACTTTCTTTTTCTTCATTTTAATTGACGTCTGTTTTCAATCAGAGATATGCTTATGACATCCCCAAGCTAGAATGTTGTTGTTGCCCTTTTCCATTATGGCAACATGTCGTGTTGATAAACATGTATTGTGTGTTGTGTCACATTCCCTTTTTTTAATCCACAGATTGATGTCAAATCTACACATGTTTGCTTAGTTTTCCGTTATTTTAGCTGTCTATGACGTCATTCTTCGATCGAGTATTTCTTCATGTCATCCCCTAGCTAGAATATTTATTTTATATTTTTCTGTTAGTTCAGTTCGTCTTGTGTATAAAAATATACCGTTCATTGCGTCACATTCCCTGTAAGAGGCACTGTGTCCCGACAATATAAACATATACTCGGCTTCCAGGCTAATTTGCTGTGAATTTACTGACTTGGACGTCTTTTTTGATTGCAGATTTCGTTATGTCCTCCCCAAGCTAGGGTATCCTTGTTGCATATTTTCATAAAGTATATGTTTCCTTTTAACAAATACGTATAGCTTATTGCGTCACATTCCCTGTACAAGGCACAAGGGTCTGTCAATTATATCCTATTTTCAGTGTAATTTTCAGTGACTTTACTGTTACTGACGTCTGTTGTTGACCGACTATTACTCTATGTCAACCCCTAGCTTGGGTATTGTTGCTGCGTTTTTTCATTAGCTATTTTAATGTTGTTTGCAAACATGTATAGATAATTGCGTCACATTCCTTGTATGGGACACAGGGACCATTAAAAAATACCGGACTTTTATGATAACTTTCTTTTTCTTCATTTTAATTGACGTCTGTTTTCAATCAGAGATATGCTTATGTCATCCCCAAGCTAGAATGTTGTTGTTGCCCTTTTCCATTATGGCAACATGTCGTGTTGATAAACATGTATTGTGTGTTGTGTCACATTCCCTTTTTTTAATCCACAGATTGATGTCATATCTACACGTGTTAGCTTAGTTTTCCGTTATTTTAGCTGTCTATGACGTCATTCTTCGATCGAGTATTTCTTCATGTCATCCCCTAGCTAGAATATTTATTTTGTATTTTTCTGTAAGTTCAATTCGTCTTGTGTATAAAAATATATCGTTCATTGCGTCACATTCCCTGTAAGAGGCACTGTGTCCCGACAATATAAACATATACTCGGCTTCCAGGCTAATTTGCTGTGAATTTACTGACTTGGACGTCTTTTTTGATTGCAGATTTCGTTATGTCCTCCCCAAGCTAGGGTATCCTTGTTGCATATTTTCATAAAGTATGTTTCCTTTTAACAAATACGTATAGCTTATTGCGTCACATTCCCTGTACAAGGCACAAGGGTCTGTCAATTATATCCTATTTTCAGTGTAATTTTCTGTGACTTTTTCTCTTGTTTTTAATTATATATTACGCAAAGAAACGCTGGATTTAAATAAGTTTTAATTACAATATAAATTTTATTTGTTATTTATACGTTTGGTACTTTTAAATAATAAATTTTTATCGTTGTAAATAGTTTGCGTTAAAAAACGCATGCTATACCCACCTTTCTTAATGTCGGCTGCTCTAATATTTCTTCGGCTACCCTGAGTTAATGCTTGTTGCTTGCTGCTTGCCAGCTTGATTTTAGTCAATTTGATTTTTGTTGATGTTGAATGCGGCATTTAATGTTAAATTACTAAGTTTAAGCTGAAAATCATTTTAATAACAAACCATTTTGTAAGAATGTGCTGAGTTTAAACATTATCGTCTCAGGTACATTGCGCTTAGGCAACACAAACGTTTTTCGTTAACTATATTTTGTTTAATGAGTTTTCGCTAGTTTGGTTTGTAGATTTGCACATTAATAGTAAGATGGCAGATATTGTGAAAAATATTAGATAAAATTTCAGCTGTTTCAGATAATTGCCATCACATCTGTCTCTTCTGACAGCATTATTGTTTAAGAATGTACATGTTTGCGGTTTATTACCAGGCAAAGTAAAAGTCTATTTTGTGGAAACCACTTTTTGGCAGGATTTCATTCACATTATTTACACTGTAATGCACAGATTATATTTGCATATTTATACAGATTTACATACACATTTGAAATCCTTATGCCATCTTTTTTATCCATGTTCAATATGTTTCATTATCATTTCTACAACTATTTGCAGAATGACAGAGAAAGGATTGCCAGCTACCAATATTTTCACGTTCAGAGATGAAAAGTTACCAAAGTTTGATACCAAGTACACCACCACAATTCAAGATCAGCATATACCACTCATTATAGATAATGGTAAGAGTGATTGAATCATGCAAATGAAAAGCCACAACATTTTTTCAAATAGGTAAAATCCATTTAGCGCCACATTTCGAGGGTAGTATCTTTGACTTGTAACTTCTCCGACTACTATCCACTCATAGCGTGGATTTGAGTTCTAGTTTGGAGAGAAGGATTTAATGTGTGAAGGTCATCCAAATGACCTGCTGTGTGCCAGTGGTTCTACCCAGACATTTGTCTGTAGTCTTTGAAATGCTTTCGCCAATTAAATGTAGCTGGATGTCACTGTTATGGCTGCAATGTATTTCTAAAAACAAAAAGCAATATTTGTGACATTTATCC
This sequence comes from Sinonovacula constricta, assembly GCA_007844125.1. Classification (NCBI taxonomy): domain Eukaryota; kingdom Metazoa; phylum Mollusca; class Bivalvia; order Cardiida; family Solecurtidae; genus Sinonovacula; species Sinonovacula constricta. The sequence continues at coordinate 43,530,184 of CM017572.1, read as the reverse complement.
AATTGTAACCTTACTTGAACATTTTTTATTATTTCTTCTTTTTTCTTTTTTTAACTGATTATTTTAAAATTATAATGGGTCAAAAGTTATAGTACTTGAATTAACTTAGAAAAATGTTGAAGGAGCAGAAGGTACAAAAATCATAATCTTTTGGCTGCAGATAATTTTCTGTTTTGTTAGGAAGCATAATTTTACAATGTAAAAACAAGGTTTAATCATTTTTTTTAAATCAGACAAATTATAAATATATGTTTTCTTTGTACCTGTCATTGCAGGGGTCTTTCATTGTAGAGCTGGCTGGGCATGTAGTGAGAAACCAGACCTGGTCTTCAAGAATGTCACAGCTAAACAACGTAGCAGGAAAGAGAAGGTAAGCTCATCAGTGATGTTACATATATTTTTTAGTTAGAAAAGAACAGTTACTGAGTCAGTGGTAACATTTTACCAAATAGATTTAGTTTATAAACTTGTGAAAACTGGATGAGCAGAGATGCAGGTAGCAATTTGCCGACTTTAAATTATCAGTTTTTATTCATAACTCAAATAACTTATTAATAATAAAAACATATTTAGCATGCGATGCGCAAGAACCATCACTTTTGCCTGCCCATTTTTTTTTTTTATTCTTTCCTTCTAGAAATTTTGTTAAGTTTTTGTTGTTGTTTTTTCATTTTATACACCTGAAAGGTCAAAATATAATATGGCACATGTAGTTTGTCAGTCTATCCAAAGGTTAGTGTCTAGTGTGGATAGCTGCTTCTTCATAACTCGTCAAATTTCTAAACATTACCATAGTTTATTGATATTTATTTAAGTGAGATATATATATGTACTCAGATTGAATAATTCGTTCTGGAGTACCGGACCTGGTAGCGCAATCGGTAGAGCGTCGGCTCCAGGTACGGGAGGCCCAGGGTTCGATCCTGGGCCGCGACATACCAAAGTCGTTAAAAATGGTAGTGGTATAGCTTCCTTGCTAACGCTCAAGCAAATATAAGGGTAGTTCCACGACTGGTTGGCCCGGTGTCAGGATAATGTGACTGGGTGTGGTATCATGCCAGGTGTTCACGGCATGCTATACACCGTGAAGGCAGCACTATATCTGCTTCAAGTGGACACCGTCTCCAGATAACTGAAATACTGTTGGTGGAACGATAAACTGAAAAAACAAATAAACATTCTGGAGTTATTGTCCATTGCTCTTCAACTTGTGGCACTTTCGAGCATATAATGTTCTGCCTAGTTTTAGTTTATTTCCCTGTAATGGGTCAGAGAGGACTGAAGCCTTCCCATTTCATTTTTTGTTTCTTTTTAGAAATACAACACAGCGACTAATTATGATCATTATAGTTACGTGCTGCCATTTTAATGGAGAAAGACCTCAGACAAATGTCTGGGAAGAATCACTGGTGCACTGCCGGTCAGCTCGAAGCTCTTCCCACATTAAAGGATTGGACTGGAACCCACTCATATTTTCCTTTTTCATTTCTGTGTAAATTGTTTTTTGTTTTTGTTTTGTTTTTCAGGAAGCTGAACTTCAGATAGGTAATGATATTGCCAATTTTGATGTGATGCGCCTGATGATGCGGTCTCAGTTTGACAGAAATCTTGTGGCCCAGCTCGATGTACAGGTAACCATTGTTACATAACAGTAGGAATAGGTATGGCAAGAAGTTCCAGGTTACGAAATATCACAATATTTTAGGAGCGTATCATGATATATCACTATATTCTTGGAACATATCACAATATGTATTGCTTGCAAAAAGTGAACAAATAATTGGGTCAAAAGCTGCTTGGTTTTATACAAATTTGGTTTGATTTGAGTAGTTTTTACAGTTACTAACCTGTTTTAACCAGTATGATAGAAAACTAAGTCAAAAGAGAGCACACAAAAAAAACCACTGAAAAATCTGCACTACCAACTTTTGCTGCAAACCAGATGTGTAAAGTCTAAATCACTGAAGTCAAAGCCTTCATCAAACTATTTGTTACTGTCGATCTGCAAAGGTATAGTATGTAATTTAAGTAAACAGAAAAATAATATATCTAAATATTATTTATAAAAAATCATTATTTATATTGTGCAAAGTATATGATCTGAACTCACATTTGAAGTGGACTTATATTGTCATAAAGAATTTTTTTTAAGGTTTGAATGGATCTCATGTCAAAATGTATGGGTCCCAATTTTTGTCAGTTAGTTTTAATAAAATTGAAACACTTTTTGGCATTTTATGCCTGCCATAGTTGGATATGCATTTATAAACACTGTGAAGTAAAACTTGTATTTGCTTGTATTGTTGTGCTATGACATTTACAAACATTGTACATTGAGGTGATTATGAGTCTTACATAAACATGCACTATCGTCGATGGACACTTATATTTTATCAAAATATTGGACCCTATACAGAAAACCCTCACGACAATGCATCCAAAAGAATGCTTATCTTTAAAACTATGTGTCTGGCAAAATTATGCATATACGACACAGGATGCAGATGTTGATTATTCACTGTTAGATAAATGAACAAGTTAACTATCAGTATTGCCCCAACATGGTACTGAAACATACTGGGCTGGGTTATATATCTGTACATATGTCAGTGATACCGCTCATTCCTAACTATCTGTATATAAAAGGATCAAATTATGAAAGGGTTTTGATCCTTACAGTACAATACTATCAATAAATACGGTAGCAGATAAAATTAAAAAAATCTTCCATCATCTGCACTTACAATCAGAAAAAAACTTGACAAAAATTATGTTCATTGTGTAAATTTTTCATGTTATACCTTTAATAGAATGAATTAAATATTTTCTACTAAGCATTCAGTGTTTGGGTCATTTCTTAAACTCTTTAACTTGCACATGTTTCATTTTTGGAATATTTTAGGAAAGATTGAGATATGCAAGCTGCAGTTGAAGTTTTAATAATTAAAAACATATTGAAATACATCTTGTACAGCATATTACTTACAGAAATGGATTTTGAATTTGGTAACCATTATGTTGCAAACAACCTTTTATTATTTCAAAAGACCATATGAAACAATGATTTTTTTTTGGCCAATTTTCAGTAATGAATTGCTAGATAGTGATGAAAAGCAAGATTACATCTAGCGCATTACCTCAGAAATGTATCAAAACAAGGCCAAATGCATAGTATGTTGTCCATGACTGCATACCGTAAAGTTTTATAGATAAGACGCAGTTTTTTGCCCCAAATAATGATAAAAAAAGTGGGGGTGCGTCTTATACATGCGAATTTAAGTTTTCCCCTTTTTTCCCAGACCAAAATTGACCCTTAGACTAATCCGACCGCAGAGAATATCGCCGATAGTATCGGCCATAGACAACTGTATTGTGCTATTTTAAGGGAAAGGTTACGTTGTTTTTACCTAAAATTTGACATTAAACATAAAAAGAGACATTTAAATTCGTTTGTGTATACATTAAACAACAATATACAATAGATATTTGCATAAATATCAATTTATTCTAACAAAATCGGCGAAGTTTCATAATCCGGAAACGGTTATTGAGTTTTAGTGGAACGGGCATATTCATTGACGACGCTGTTATTATCATCGTCTAAGTAATATGGTATTATTCAATTGATCAATTTTGAATTTAAATTTGTTTTATTTTAAATGTTAACTACGAATAAATTTTAAGTTGAAATTAAAAACCCACTTAACAACAATAAAATGTGCATCGGCTATTTGCGCAGACAAGTTTTCACACCTCTTTTGGGTGTTAATAGATCGTCCATTATCCGTAAGTAATTACAAAGGTGCATAGAACTAATTTGTTGGTAAGCGGTCACTTAAATAGCATGGTGTGAAAATGAACATATAAAAGCCTTTAGTTGTTATTTTAAATGTCATTTGTGTGTTTGTCCCATGTGTCGAGAACTTAATTTTATGACATGCTGCCGCGTGAAACAGGATGTTCTCTCATGTGTAGGGCTGGGATAGCCGCGAGAATATCCTGTCTAGCGTGTAAACGATATATTGGGGTAGAGTGTCATGACGTAACACAATACACACGGTCTCACTAGGCAAACAGTCGCGACGTATTATTCAAGACACTTAGAGAATAATAAGCACCCGGCGCAAACACCGATTTACGGAACAATTGGAACATGTTCCCTCGAGTCAAATCGAGCGATGCGGCGACGCGGGAATTTCGTAATGGCGGCCAGATGGATTAGTGAATCGGGGATGCGTCTTGTCTTTGAGAATTTGCTTTTTTCCTTGATTCTAGACCTCGAAGAGGGGGTGCGTCTTATCTTTGTGTGCGTCTTATATATAAAACTTTACGGTAGTTTATCTATGATCTGGACTTATATTTGCAAGAAGAACATGGTTTAGAGATTGTAACATTCTAATACCTATTCAGGGATATGCTTAATACAAAGAAGGGCTCTATTTTATGACAATCAGGAGCAGATCCTAGACTATCTGTTTACCAACCTTGGCATCAACACAGAAGGGAGCGTCAACCATCCTATAGTCATGTCAGAGCCGCCAGTCAATCCAAACCACTGCAGGCAGCGTAAGCTACAATAGTGTTGAATTATTGTTACAAGGACAAAAATGGGCCATTAGTCTGGGGATTATACCCACGACCCTTAGCACCATCCTCTGAGCTCACCGTATTGCTAACAAGTTATTTCCGCCATCATCTTGGGGTTTTATCTTGTAGCATATTTTCTCTTTCAAAGACTTGATAATGGGAATCATTTCAGTTATAAGATGAATGTAGGCAAGGTAGAATAAATAGAATTTGTTTCTCCCATTTGAAAAATATTTAGCAAATGTTGGTAGGTTTGTCAGTCCAACAATCCTCAAACTTGGTAGGAACATTGATCTTAATGAGTAGATGACCCTTATTGGTTTTAGGGACAGTGGGGCAAAGGTCAAGGTATCAGCGACCTTCTATTTAATATCTTAATGAAGCATGAGCCTACAATCTCCATTCTGGGTAAGGACTTTGGTCATAATGTAATGATGGCCCATATTGGTTGTGGGGTCAGTGGTGCAAAGGTCATGGTCAGAGCAAGATGATTTTGGTTTTGGTCAGTAGGTGAAACCAGACAGCAAGAGGACCATATATGGTTAAATTAGCATGTTAAGACTATATTCTGCTAGAGGTTAAAATTGTGACCCTCTGTACCTGGGGTCATAGCTTGATTGCTTCAGACTAAGTATGATTAGTTAAGACTTAACCCCGACTGTTCAATGTGTCTTTCATCCAAACTACTTAAATGTTTGTCACATGATGACATTTTCTAGCTGTATTAAATATTAACTCTGACTCTATCTGGGCTAGTATTTGTTAAAAAAGATGACTGTAAATTGACTTTATATTTTGGCTTTATGTATCAAAATTGATTGATTTCAGAGATGTCGGAGCTGCTGTTTGAGTGTTACAATGTCCCTAAAGTGGCTTATGGCATTGATTCACTCTTCAGTCTCTACCAGAATCATCCTAACCCAGGTATTAATCTTTCTTAACTTAGATATTTGGAAAAAAATTCTGGGTTCAAAATTCCACTAAACATCCATCAGTTATATGAGGACAGTGTTCACTTGAACAATCATACACAGTCTCCTCGCAACAACAAAAAAAAAAACAATAAAAAAAATAATTAATAAAAAAAAAAAAAAAATACAATTTAGGTTTCTTAAAACCCAATGTTCCCCACTAACATGTTATAACTTCCTACTGGTTACCTTAAATGCAGCTAGCAACAAAAACAATGCACACAGAAATTCAACCTTTGTTTCAGAATGGGTAAATAATTTGCTGCTTATCAACTAATTCCTGGTTTTGTTTTCCCAGCAACAATATAAGAACTGCCTTACCTTAGAGTCAAAAAAGAGTGTTTTATTTTAACTCTTGTCACTTATTTTATACATTTTATAATGGTTACGGTACCTTTTCCAGCTAATGCCAATGCTATGGTGGTCGACTGCGGGTATCAAACGACCCACATTCTGCCTGTGTTGAATGGACGACTGGATCCCTCACAGTGTCGTCGTATAAACCTTGGAGGCGCTCATCTTGACTACTTCATGCAGCGACTACTTCAGCTGAAATATCCTGGACATGTGAACTCTCTGACACTAAGCAGGGCAGAGGTAGGCTGCAGTTGTATTTGTTTCATGAGTTAAATTTTTCAACAAAAAAATAGGGAGTTAAAATGTACAAATTAAAGGAAAATATCCTTTGATAAGTCTTCCATGACTGCTAAGGCTTTCAACATGTGGCTTTGAGTCCTGTTTGGGGCGAAAGACTTTTAGTGGGAAGGTCTTCCAAAAAGGAAGACTTAATGTGAGAATGACTTTCAGCAGACCTGCGGTGCACCGCAGTTCTACTAAGACAAATTCGTCTTGGTTCTCCCTCCACCAAATAGCTGGCATCCCTGGATCATAATTAATCATTGTGGTGTATTTCAAAAACAAAACAAACAGGCTTCTTTAAATCAAAAATATTTAACAAATACTATTAGTACCTGCCATTGCAAATGTTAATGTAAAAGTTAAAATCAATCATTAACACATGTTGCACATGCAACATTGAACAGGGAGAAAGCAAGTAATTGTCAGCCTTTATACAACTCATTATTTTTAATTTCATTTGTTTGTAGGAGTTGGTACGAGAACACACTCACATTGCGGTGGACTATCTATCTGAGCTGAATGATTGGAACTCTCATGAATACTATGATGAACATGTTCACAAAATACAGTTGCCCTTTGCAAATGTAAGTAAACCTCTGCCATATTTATCAGTAAGGGGCGCCAATGGCCAAACATTTACAGTCACTGACTTGTCACACCTCAGCCCCTTAGCCACAATGGCTAAAGTCCCAGTTGGGGCAAAAACTGTCATGTGAGGAGGTTTTCCAGTTAATCTGCAATGCGCCAGTGGATCAATCCAGACTTAAGTCTGGGGTCTTCTTCTACCAATAATTAGCTGGATGTTGCCAATATGACCATAATTCTGTCAGTGCAATGTAACAAACAAGCATTTATCAGTGATAGTTTGTCTTTCAAAGAGGCCTCACTAAACAAGTTTCAGATATGTAAATAAATCTCAATGCATTTCTAGAAATAAAACTATGTTGCCTAGCAATAGTTTTTTTAAAATTCAATGGATATTTTACTTATTTACCAAACAAAGCCTAACAAAGAGTTTTTTGTTGAAGGCTTTGAAAAGGCCTTCGTATAATAATTATTATTATAAATATAATAATTATTATAGTAATATAGTTCTGTTGATATTGCCTAATTCAGTTATTATAAACATTTCTCACCATATTGTATTTTGTAATTTAGATTTTTTTCTTACATTACATTCTAGATTGTATAACATTGTTTTTATAATTAAGTTTCTGTTTTTCTGCTCATTGTCATTATAAAACTGAACTGTTGTAGTTTTCCTTTCTTTTATTATGTTTGGTTTTATCTATTACTCTGACAGGATGCAGTGTTTCCACTTTTGTTTACCTTATAAAGAAGGGTTCATGGAGAGTAAGCCCAATTTTCCCCTAAAAATGGAAATTCCACTCTGATAAAATTCAATATTTCATTGCAAAAATGCGGAAATTAGATGCACTGATGTCAATCAGTGACTACAGGTATTTAACACAACAAATTAATTTCCCTTAACATTACATACACGATATAAATCTTAATGACATCAATAAAAAGCAAATACACATGTTCTGTATAAGCCATGGGAAACTGCATATACCTACCACATCCCACCGGTTTTATTACAAAACAATAATCATCATCTTCTTTCATGAGAATGCAATGTTACTGTTAGCATACATTAAAAACACTCTTGGCCTGTCAAGAAAAAGGTACATCTTTGCAGGTAAGCTACCCAAGGTTGAATGAATAATCAGAACACCTCATGCTAAAGACACGCGCTTAACAGTGCCATCTATAATGGCTTATATACCAAGGGAAATTAATTTTTGTATTATTAAATTTTGTTCAAATAATGAAACTTGCATTTTCATCCTAATAAACCCATATCAAACATATTTATTATGTCTACAACAAACAAGGAAGGACATTAAAGAACATCCTCTGTTGCTTGATGATGTCCTGAATATACAGGACCCCAAAGTTAAACAGCACCTTTCGCAAGTAAACCATAGCTCTGTAGTATACAAGTGAATATATAAAAAAATTAACCTCTTTGGCATACAGCAATTTGTGGTTTGAATCTTGATTTTTTTGCCAATATATTATGAAAACAACAATATTTTCCAAGTCTGCATTTCAGGCCCCTGGAAGTATGGTATCACCAAGGAAACAACAGCCTTTTCCATTTGTAAATTTCAGGCCCCTGGTAGTGTGGTATTACCAAGGAAACAACAGCCTTTTCCAATTGTAAATTTCAGGCCCCTGGTATTCTGGTATTACCAAGGAAACAACAATATTTTCCAATTCTGCATTTCAGGCCCCTGGTAGTATGGTATTTCCAAGGAAATAACAACCTTTTCCAATTCTGCATTTCAGGCCCCTGGTAGTATGGTATTTCCAAGGAAATAACAACCTTTTCCAATTCTGCATTTCAGGCCCCTGGTAGTCTGATATTACCAAGGAAATAACAGCCTTTTCGAATTAAGAATTTCAGGCCCCTGGTAGTCTGATATTACCAAGGAAATAACAGCCTTTTCGAATTGAGAATTTCAGGCCCCTGGTAGTCTGATATCACCAAGGAAACAAGAGCCTTTTTCTAATGGTAAATTTCAGGCCCCTGGTTGTGTGGTATTATGAAGGAAACAACATTATTTTCCAATTCTGCATTTCAGGCCCCTGGTAGTCTGATATCTGCTCAGCAACAGAAGGAGAGAAGAGAACAGCAGGTTAGACGTCTAAAGGAGCTCAACCTGAAACGGAGAACTGAGAAGGTCTATCAATAATTTTGTCTCATTTTGTATGTTAATGTTTTAATGAAATTTGTTTTATCCAAATATTGTGGTAACCTTGGATTTTTTCTCCTCTTCCATATGTTTACAATATCCATAATTTCATTAATATCCTAATGATAAATACCAGGAATAGTTTCTGCTAAAATGATTGTACACTAGAATTATATACATGATGTAAAAAAGTATTTGGAAAGACAAATGAGGTCTATTTAATAAGATATTTATAAAGTATTTCTTCTTATGGTCATTTGTTTCCTAGCTGGCTGAGGAAGAGCAAGAACTACTGGAATTGCTGCAAGTCCAGGAGTTACTCAATGATGACGATGATGAGGAGTTCAGTGTAAGTTAGCTCTCATTAGTTTTTATATATATATATATATATATATATAGAGAGAGAGAGAGAGAGAGAGAGAGAGAGAGAGAGAGAGAGAGAGAGAGAGAGAGAGAGAGAGAAGAGAGAGAGTTTATCATATGATATGCTGCTGCACAAATGGCTGTTGTCAAGTCTGTCTGTCTCTCCATGGATAAAAAAAGTCATAATTTTTGTTATCATTAACAGGCAAACGGTCCATATTTTAATATGTTAAAAACAATTGAGAAGTTTTGTCCATAATGCTCTTTTCTTTTCCTGACACACTAATGTTGTTTCAGAATGCCCTGAAGGAGCGGGGATATGAGGATGAGGAGGAACTTCAGGCTGTCATTAGCAAACTGTCACTGAACATACAGAGGTTGAAGGCAAGACTCCAGGGGACAGAACCTCCCCCAGAGGAAACTCCAGAGGTACTTTAGAAGTTATCTCCCTTGAATAAAAAAAAAAATGTCCTGATTCTTTGTTGCAAATACATTTACTTATTTTTGTTTTGTCTTAATTTGATGTGGGAGATCGTATTTAATCATGAATTAGTATTGATTTGAGTCCTTAACTTGATTTACATTCTGTAGGAAATAAAGAAAGAAATACAGATTTTTTGTATGTACTTAGTAAGCTTAAACATGGTGGCACAGTTATAATTAGAGACCGTTTATTCACCTGTTCTTTTGTCAGTAACAGTGTTCTACCTTTAATCCTGCTGTGTTGATACCTTCAAATAATATGACATGTATGTAATTTAGATACAGGCATGTTCTTTTAATTTTATTTTTTAAAAAAAAATATATTGAGATTTATTTATAATCTTACAAGAATATCAGTAAGTAACAGAAAATGGATAAATTACCTAAAATTAATTAACTAATTTAATGGCCAAAACCATAAAAACTGTTAAAAACATCATTGCCAACTCAGTATGCCATATATAAATTAAAAGAACAGAGACAAATAAATAGATGGAAATGTTCCATTTTTTGTCTGGGAGTTGCTTTGGTCTGGGATTTATCAAATATTAATTTTCACTTGCAAAAAAGACTACTAATAATAGCTTGTTAATTATCCCCTAAATAATATTGATAACTGATAGGGTTCTTGTGTTTGTAATGTATGCACTTATTAGCATATATTGTCTTCCATCAGAAAAAGCCTGCTGTTTATGACCTATTAAACATCCCAGATGAGCAGCTGACACCAGAACTACTGGCGAAAAAGAAGCGACAGTACATCTTGAAGAAAGCATGTGAGGGACGTCTTAAGGCTCAAGCACTTCAAAGGGAGAAAAGACAGAAGGTGAGCAAAACAAAATAAGCAAAAACCATAAATAAACACACAAAAAACAACAGTAAATTACCATAAGAAAATAAACAGCAATGACAAATGACCACAATGAAATAAAAGCAGCAAATTTTTTTCAGTTTTCCCCAATTACATTTTTGTCTGTTCATTCTTTTTTTTCCCACAGGCTAAACTATTTACAACTTAAACATAGACAGATCCAGTTTTATTGTATCATCTTTGAACTACAGATCATTTAAACCTTTTCAAACTGGTAAAACCAAAATTTCCTGTGAGTTAAAATGAGAAACATTAGGTGATAGTCTCCCCTGAACATTCTCTAAACGCAATGGAGGTTCTTCTGTTTGGATTATTTATTGCGTGTACTCTTGGAAGTGTATGGTGACTTTACTGTATGCATTATTATACCCAGATCAAACACCATTAACAAGCCTGTCTGTTAATTGTCTTGTTTCAGTAACATATATCCGTAAGTATTAAAACAGATTTAGAACCCATTTTCATGCAAAAGTAAGAAATGTTTCTGTTTGTAATGGCACTTTCTCTAAAAGAATAGACAACAAAGTCTGACGATTTCAAATAAAAGGACCTACTTAATCTTTGGACTACCTTGGATATTATCTAACAAGAGAGACAACTTTCATTTACTGGACCTGGTGGCGCAGTTGGTTGAGCGTCGGCTCCAAGTATGGGAGGCCCCGGGTTCGATCCCTTGCCGGGACATACCAAAGTATTTAAAAAATGGTAGTGGTATAGCTCCCTTGCTAATGTTCAAGCAAATATAAGTGTAGTTCCATGACTGGTTGGTCCGGTGTCAGGATAATGCGACTCGGTGTGGTATCATGCCAGGTGTTCACGACATGCTATACACAGTGAAGGCAGCCCTATATATGCTTAAAGCAGACACCTGAAATATTGTTGGTGGGACAATAAAATTAACAAACAAACAACTTTCATTTAACCAGTGTTCCCCATTGTTTAAATGCACATTTGATAACAAAAGATTATTCATCAATTAATGTTAGCTGGCATGTGTTACAGGAAATGGAGGCTGAGAAACTTCTGGAGCAGAAGAGATTGACAGACTTCCAAGGTTGGCTGGCTGAGGTCCGCAGTAAAAGACAGGTATGGCATACTGTTGGTGGGACGATAAACCCAACAAACAAACCTACAAACAACATTAAAAAATTATATATAGTACAAAAAACATGTACAAACTAATACAAGATGAGGATAATGAAAAACAACTACTATTATATTGTAGTTACCATATGCTTTTATTATTTTCATGTATCTATGTATGCCATATTTACAGAAACTGTTGGAGATCCGCAGCCATCGTAAACAGCGTAAGAGTGACATGGCAAAGCGTAAAACATTTGCTGCCCAGCAGAGGATGAGGATCATTTCACAGCTTGCAAAAAGTAAATATGTATGCCTTTTGTTGACCAATCTGTTTAAGAATGATTGAGGGGGGTGCTCTTGGTCGAGCGGTTAAAGTCGCTTGTTGGTTCAATATGATTTTGGACCATGTTACAGGATTCCACATTTTACTGTACCTAACTTGGTAGTGCAATCAGGCACGGGAGGAGACATCATACCATAATCGTTAAAGTGATAGTAGTATAGCTCTCTTGCTAACACTCGAGCAAATATAAGGGTAGTTCCACGACTGGTTGGCCCGGTGTTGGGATAATGTGACTGGGTGTGGTATCATGCCAGGTGTCCACAGCATGATATACACAGTGAAGGCAGCACTAAATCTGCTTCAAGAGGACAGTGTCTACAAATAACTGAAATAGGGTTGGTTAAACAATAAACCTATTAAACATTTTACTGTTGCTTTACTTTTATAGACACAAAGAAAGAAGACACATTTGGTGAGAATGATAAGGACTGGGATGTATACAAAGAAATTGTAAGTATCTGCCTTCAGTACATCAGTCATTTGTTGTTGTTTTGTTTAAGGTACATCAACAAATTTATTGTTTTGTCTGATAACTAAGATTAATATACCAGCATATTTTAATCATTGAAAAACAAATGTAAAGCTACAGGAATGCAATTGACATATGTTTGACCTATGGATATTTCTTACTTGTAAGTTCAGGGAAAAAACAGTGTAGAGAGGTTACAACAACAGGGTATTGTCATTACCAAAATAAAAAACAAAATCTGCAATGTACAGTGTTAAATCTTGTATGATTTTTTAAGAAAAAACACAAACAGCTTTGCCAATATTTCTTTCAATAACCGCATACATATTATTTTGTTTGTTTAATGTGCTTTTACTCCTAAAGCCAACTCACATCAGTTATGGCATGATGTATAGAGGATCTTACATGATAAAACAAACATTAATTAAATGAGTTTTAGAAAAGTAATAGTTTTTGAAAAAGTTATAGTAAGTGAGCCTATGGCGAGCTAACTATCTTTTTTTCCTGGATGAGTTTTATAAATGATTGTATAAAATGACCACATGTGTCAGATTCTTTTTATCACATTGTTTAATCACCAATATAGGATTTTATGAAATTTAACAACAATACTTGGTGAAACAGTTAAATTAGAGCAGTTGTATTATGATGACATTGATGATGTCTTCAATCAAAAAGCTGTTTTACACTAATGTGATATAACAAAATAAGTAAAGTATATATTGAGTGGAAAACAAGGTGAATCATGTGAAAAATAAAATAAATGCTGTTGCCTCTAGATGTAATTATTGATGAATGCCATTAAAGTTATATATTCCTTTCTGTTAAGTGATATCACTTTAAGCATTAAAGATGGTTAAATCAAAATCCAACATTTCTTGAACATTGATTATGTTAAACATTTTTTTACATGTGTCTTAACATAGATATATTATAAATAGTACTGGCAAGTACAGTATGTGTATGTCATATCTTCATTTTTAACTGCTCTCACTTTATTTTAAACTTGGTTATATTTACAACTAAAGTCATTTGTATTAAAACCTTAAAAACAAAATCTTCCAGATTGCCCGGTAACCATAGCGACAGAAATTAAACTATAATTGCTCTGTATGAATATGATCACAGATGATTTTATTTTTCCTTGTTATTTTTTCTTTGTTTACCTTTGTGTACTCAGAATCCAAACAACAGTGACAGTGACTCAGAGGGAGAGGAAGAACAGCTGGAGGAACTTGAGACCATGTTAAAGGAACATGACCCAGAGTTCCAGAAGTAAGTATCTGGGGCATGTTTGACTAGATAAACATAATACAAGGGTAAATTAAACAAACTCAGAAGTTCTTTACCCTTCATACCTGGAGAGATTTGTTGAAACCTATAGCTAATGACCTTTGTATTTATCACTGCTTTTACTTCAGACAACAATGGAAACAAAAACTTGGATCCCAGCCACAAATTTAATGAGGGACATAGTCTACCCTGAATAATCCCTAAATTTATGTAGGACCATTCATCTGGATTATTCCAGTTTTGTGCTTTTGCTATTTGGAGTGTATGTTGACTTTTCTGCCTTTCTTGTAATATCCATGTTAATCATCCTCAACAAAGCCTTCCATTTTCTTGTTTAAACAAAACATCTCTATAAGTATTTAAATGGATTTTAAGCTAATATTTATTTATAAGTAAGACATTTCAATATTTGTAATTGCACCATCTGCAACAGAACAGCAATTAAGACCAAGAAGTCCAACTAAAAGGACCTACTTACTGGGAGACAATTTCCATTTAACCAATATACCCCATTAAGAAAAGAAGTGATGTAGCACCCCTGCTTACAGTTGCTCAATTTTAACAGTAGTTCCTTGAATGGTTTTGGTAGATAGCAGATTCTGTTCTTGTTTCAGGATTATGTGACTAGGTGTGATTTCATTTACATATCTTCTGGTATGATATGGCAGTGAAGACAGCACTTGATCCAACTTAAATAACATTACAGTACCAATTCAGACATTGAATACTTTTTTGTATTTTCCTTACAGAGAGATTGATGAGGCTGCAGGAGAGTTTGACATTGCAGAGTATTACAGACTACATATTGCAGTTGAACGTATCAGGTGAGTGGCGGTTGTCATATAACTTGATATATCACATACCTTTTAAATTTAAAGCATTTTGATTGGTCGAGCAATGGTCATGTTTGAGTCAGTATAAAGTGATATTGACTCGAGAGTGTTTTCATATGAGCACCGAGAACATGATACTGACAAACCGGTTTTTTATGATGCGCACTGTTGCTACAATAACATGGCATGTAGTAAAAAAAATTGACAGTGTGTCAGTGATGATGATTTTTGGTAATATTTTTGGAAAATAAAACATTGAAAAGAACAAAAATGTGTAACCTCAGTAGCAATAAATGCTTTTCATGATTATCTATCGAGGAAAAATGTGAGAACAGACCTTGAGGAAATGAACGCTCACGATTGAATCAACATCTTGGCATCCTTTATGTTGAAATGAAAAGTGTAGAAGGGTTGTAGTACAAAAAACAACAATACAAGCATAATTTCATAGGGTTTGTGATACAACAAGAAAAGGTTTATGTTTCATATAGTTTTGCGGACCTGGCTAATGTTTTATTGAATGTGGACCCTGGTCTGCAAAACTATATATTCATCTCAACACAAGTCTTTATTTGTGTATTAACATGTGGGTTTATTTCCCTTTCAAAATAGGCTTTTGCTAATTTTTGTGAACACAGTCCTGATATAAGAAGAATTATCTGTTAATATTGAAGTTAAAGCCTAGATTTTAGCTTCACTTATTGAGGACAAAAGGTGGAGCTGTTGTCATGACCCCCTCATCATTATTGGCATTGGTTTACTTTCTGTTAATGTCCATTTATTGAAAAAACAAGATATTCACTTCAAACTCAGAATACATGTTTGCCCATTTCAAAAAGGCACAAAACCCTGAACAATATAAATTTTGGCAGAGTTATGCATTTATTTTCTGTTATGGTAAAGGGTTTTATTGGGTCTATTTCTCAATAACCGGATATTCACTTAAAACATGAAATCATTGGTGAAAGTATTCCAGATTATGCCAGAATTCTGGATGCTTTATTTTTCTAATTCTCTTAAATCCGCTGAGAAAAAATGGTGTATGTGTGTGGGGTGCTGCAGTTTATACGTAAATTGATTGAATGAAGTTGGTGGGTTACCATGGACCTAAATAGTTCTGACTTAATAACAGCCAATCATAATTGATCATTTAAAAATATCAGCTAAATAATCGATTAATCGACATCAATTTGCCCATTTGCTCTCAACATTTATGACTGCAGAAAAGCCATCAGTGTTTTTAAACTGCAAAGTGTCGAAGCCAACTGCAATATATATTTTCAATAATGAAGTACTTATCCCCAGGGAACAATACAAAAGAGCTTGAAAAAGATGTTAAAAACAAGTGGTGATGGGAATGCAAACAAGAAGTACCTCAGAAATAAGTTCCTTGGTTTTGTTGGTCTTCTCTGCCTCACTTTCACACATAAATCAGTGGTAATGCTTGGGTGTCCTATTATTTTGGCCAATAGTGTCTTCATCTTTTTAACTGTCAGAGTAGTTGTAATTGTTTCACACGGAGTTTTAAAATAGCTATTTTTCAAGAGCTTCTTGGGGCTTTGCTCAAATTGGGCCACAGCTACAACCTGGACCCCCAGCTCAGTTTTCAAGATTTCCATTTTTACAAACATTCACTCATGTGCAATAAATGTTAAATATCAAAAACAGTCCAATTTCAGTTGGGAATGTAAACCTATAATCAGTTTTCCACAGTAATGTCACTTTTTTTTACCTGTTCTATGTTTTGTTAAGGTTATTAACAACAAACATTATATCATCTAGCCCTGGTATGAATTTAGTGCAATGTCCATGGACAGCTGTTGTTAGAATAGTATAGTAGAAGTCAGAACTCAAGCTAAACATAGCATTTCCTTAATGCTTCTATGGAAAAATTTAATGAATACCATTACATATTGCTTTATTGAAATTTATAGGATGTTCTGTAATCTAAAATAAGATATTTAATTAGCTGTTTTTTGGAGCATTGAAATATTTTCTTTGTTACAAATCCCCTAAAATGGTTACTGTGGAATTTTCACATTTATAAAATGAAAAATGTTGAAAATTATTAGCACTTCAGACTTTTTCATCATTAGCTGAACACAAGTCAGCAGCTTTGTTTTAGGTATAAATCAAAAACAACTGTATTGTATTCTACCCTGGAAAGTTTTGCATCATTAAGATACATACAAATTCTATGAATCCCATTATACAAAAAGCATTTTTGTTCTATTATCACATAGGGTACCAGAGCTATTGTTTCAACCCTCCATGATTGGATTGGAGCAAGCTGGAATTGCTGAGACCCTGGACTTTGTCTTCCACAAATATGATGAAGACACACAGAACAAACTAGCTCAGGTGACAATTTTGTAATAGGAAATACATTGAATGAACATCAATATAGGACATAGGGGTGCCCATGGCCAAGGGGTCACCATCTTCTAACCTAGCATCGTCATTATGTGGGTTCCAGTCCCTGTAGGGGCATGAACTTTCATGTGGGGAATTCTTCCAGCTGATTTGTCTGTAAGTAGTTCTAACAAGGCATATATATCTGCCGTTTATTAGTGGACGTGGCCAATACGACTATCATTGTGTCCTATGGGACATTATCTCGTGAAGTTAAAATTAGAATGCTGGTTTTTCACAATCATATAACCAGTTGAGCTAACTACATCATGCATAAAGTCTGAGTCAGTGAGTGCTTTTTAAAATTTGTCCATTGCAGTCATTCCGGCACTTGAATTGTTTACCAAACAACATTTTGGTTCGATATTACAAATTATTTTATTGCAATATTTGATATAATAAAATAAATATCACATCCCACCTGTTGACATTTCTTGTCATTGGCGAACATTCACCCTCTGTGAGATGTGTTATTATAGTGTGTATGCTATATGGTGTGTATATATATACTACAGTATGTGTTCCTGACGGGAGGGTGTGCTAACTTCAAAAACCTGGAGGAGAGAATGAGGAGAGAAGTTCTACAGATGAGACCCTTCCAGTCAGCCTTCAGTATCTTCACTGCAGGTGTGTTGAGGAGCAGATTATTTCAGTGGTTTTATTCATCCTTGCAACTATGTCTAACAAGTTAAAGTATATATGCTACCACATTCTCAGCAATGCTCACTGCTAGGATTTTGTTAAAATGCGCATCATTTTCATTGCATTAATATATGAATTAGTAATGGATAAAGATCCATATGTCACTAAGTTGCATAGGTGTGTATTAAAAGTTTGTTGTTGTTTTTTCCAATTAGTCCACATCCATTCTTATACATACATGCATAGCCAGTAAAGCTTCGGACCCAAATGTTATTGGGACCACTGCATACCAAAGTTGTAATAAAAGGTAAATACTAATGTTTCCACAACTACGCAGAATACTAAGACAGAGTGTGGTCATGACATGCAATGAAATTATAGGCAGCACCATAATTATCTTCTTCTAGTGACCACCATTTTTGGATAACTAAGGTAAATGGTGGGGCATTAAAGCCAACAAAAATCACAGCAACACATGTAGGGTCTATATAGTGCCACCTAGTTATTATTGGAGTGGGAAGACCCAAGACATGTATTTAGGAACAGTAACAACGGTACAGCCACTATGCTGGAAACATTTCTCACAAGACCATTTGGGGTCATGAGAGAGACTTTAACCCGTAAATTGAGGAGTTAATAGTGCTTTTTTAGAACCAATTTCTTCTACATGGAAGCATGGGGAGTACTATCGACCCACCTAAAGCTGAGCTATTATAAGTCTTCAGCACATCACTGGATGGGTTTATTTAGGGGGATAATGACATTGGGTTTATCCAGATTACCAATGATGAACATGTTTAGTTCTTCTGAGGTTTTCCTTTTCCAATAATAGCTGGTGCAAAAAAATGATGTTTTACACATGCATACATGCCCAAAGTGACCATAGTTGTGAAGATCATAATACTGTATTAATTGCTTTCTTTCTTGAGTTAATTATCTTGTTGCTCTGTTATAGTTGCTGACATGTAACTCCTCAGCCCCTCACTATGTGACAAGGTTTTCCAGCTAACCTGCAGGGCAGCAGTGGTTCTACCCAGACATAAGTCTGTGATCTCCCTCCACCAATAAATATTGGGATGTTGTCAATCTGATCATAATTGTGTTGGTGCGATTTACACAACAAAAAAAACAACACAATTATGTCCATATAACAGCATAAAAAAAAATTTATAGCTCCAAGAAGTGTTACATTATTTGTTGACAATTGTATACATACTTAAAATAATCCTAGTTATTATCAAATGACTATGACACTAAATTGATTAATCCATTTCTTATTCTGATTCATAATTTTCACTTGTCATGATTCATCACTTCTCCCAGGCAATCCCAGTCAGGATGCATGGTATGGTGCCAGGAAGTGGGTTGCCTCCCCTGTGGTGGCAGATTATTGGATCTCGCGGGCAGAGTACCAGGAGAAAGGAGGCGACTATTTAAAAGAGTTCACTGCTTCGAACAAATTCCTGCCTAGACCTGTCCTGACTCCCAAGTGAAGATACCTGCATCACTTCAGGGTCTATGTCAAAAGTCGAAGGACAAAGAAAAAAATGACCTTGTTACAAGTGTGTTTCCAGCAAAATTGAGACAAAACTTCATAAGGTTAAACAAATATCTGCCCAGACTTGTCCAGACTTATTAAGTGAATATCTTTTAGATGGGCTTCATATACAGTCATTATGAGTCAATCTCTCAAGAGTCACATTTGCACAGTATCGGGAGATGGGAGGAATATTAATGTTTTAAAAACAGTTTACATCATCAAACAAGTACATCCCTAGACATGTACTTGTAGCCAGGTTAAGCTCACATACAGTCTAGTGGGTATGTAGTGTATACCTGAAGTATGTGTATGTAGTACATTGCTGTAGTAGTACTTTCTAATTGTGTGTATTTTTATTGTATAAAATATGGCAAAAAATTAAAAAAGAAATTTCCTATTTTTGAGCGATCAAAATATATTGGCAAAAATCGTTATAGCTAAGCACATTAGTATTCCCAAAGTAAGTAAAGAGTTCTAAGCCTAGGGTTGTGAACTATAGTTTAAGCTGATCCAGTTGGTCAGTTAATTCAAACACAATTAAATTTTACCAGACAAATGCTGCAACATAATTTTATACTTATACATATTCTTATAACCATGGCTGTATCAATTACTGATCTGTTTTTGTGTATAATTATGACTTTTTCACAGTAAATACTATTTTGTTTGCTTTATCATGTTGATGATATGTATCAAATTGTTTAAATGACAAACTTTTTAAGTACTGTATGTATAGAGATCTACATGTACTAAGTGGTTTACAGATGTTACAGAGTTTCCTTATGAAATTTGTTGTCAATGTTACCATGTTCATGTAACATACTGTTGTAATTGTAGAAATCCTACATTTATTTGGTACCTTTTTCTTATTTGCATCTCTGGTCAAGCTGCTGTTTTCATAAATTGGGGGGAAAAACATAGCTGATAAAAGTTGTACTGCAAACCCTATGTTCGAGTGTTGGAATGAAAAATTGTATTCCAGCTGTGGCTCTTTCATGACATTTGCACTTAAAATTGGTCTGTTCCTTTTTACAATTCATGTCAATTTGTCCCTTATCAATAAAGTTCTTCGAACATATACACATTCTAAACATAATGTTTGTGCTTTTTTTAATTAAATTCAATCAATAATATAGTTTAGTTTGTTTAAAAACTAATTCAATAAAATGTTGCTTATTTATTAAATTACTCAATAACCTTTCTGATTATACCCATTCAATGAGTCTATTTGATTACAGATATTATTATGTCCCTTTAACCTTTGTTGAAAAGCTAAAAGTACATTTTAAATGTTTGTTCATATAACTTAAATAACATTCTTGTATTGACAACAGTTGCATTATTGCGCATTTAATTAAAATATATTAAGGGAAGTAACTATAACTGCATTGTATTTGTCCGTTTGGGTTATTTCCCCTGACTCACGTTCTCCGACGCGATCTCTTATTCGTTCCTTTTTTCATACAAGTCTGTATACAAGAAAAGTCGTTAATGCGAAGAAAAAGAAAAAAATCTGGAGAAAAAAAAATATGTATAACGTATTGACCTATTCATGAGACCATAGAATGGTTAAAGACAAAATAAAAGCAAAACCCGACACCATTTAATAGGTTTTCCAAGAGGTTACGTGTATAGAAAAAAGTTGCAAAAATTATTATAAATAACAATGAAACCAAAATGTACAAGCAGAAATTAAAAATGTATAGCAGCCTCACATTACACAAATAATTATTGTTCATGTAGTTCATTTCTGGAACATAGTATTATGTATACAAAGAACAGTGTTTAATATTTCCTAAACTGAACCTACTTCTCACATTTAAAGTGACATGAGATAAACAGTAAAGACAAAACGATCTAGTATGCCCTTAATCCCGATGGAACTTATGTTGTAACAAAGCAATGTTATTACCTAAGTGTGTGCTACTGCGGTTAATAATTACACACTGAGCTAACATTCAGAATACAAGTTAACAAAAAGTTGTTGTCAAGTGAGAGGTAGTTTGTCATTCAATAGAGGAAAGAAATAATGCAAAAACTAATCTTATTGTCCTAGATGGATATTACTTTCTAGTAAATCTGACTGTAAGGACGTAATAATTAGATCGAACATATTCTGTTTTTGCAAGATGTTTGTGTAATAAAAGTCTGGAAAAGGAATAAATGTCAGGTCTAGGGTTTGAACCCACAACCCTCCGATACTGGGTCTATAACCTTAACCTCTTGACCAAGAACACTTCAAGCAAAGTATATTATGTTTCCTTGATATGTTGAACGTTTCTCTTATGCAAGTGAAGTAAACATCCGAATCTTTAATAAGATCCTTTTGAAAACTAAACTTGTGACGGGGTTAAGGATTGAATTTGAAACCGATCCAGAGTCGAAAAAACATAATCAATTGACCACAAACACTTCACATGTACTATAAAATTATTCCTGCACGCTGGCAACACTGGAAATGCTATTTTTAGGTTTGCGGGGACCTTACAGAAATCGTTAATGTTTCGTTAATGTATCTTAAAATGTTGCATAAACATTGCATCTAAAGTCATATTTTACCATGCATACTCAATAGAGTAGACCGAAGAGCATTCGTATCTTGAGTAAGGGCGTAGAGAGTCTCCATGTACATTTAGTTAAAGGTTTAGAATTTTTAATATAAAAATAAATAAACCAACGTATCTAGTTTTTAGCATGTTTGCATAAAAGTTAGACATACAAAAATAAAAAAGTAATCGATCAAAAAAAGAACGCCGTTTACCGAATTAGGACCCGTATATTGTCAATGTTAGAAGGGGCAGTAAGCGTAAATGTGCACCGGAAGTAGTACCCCTGACAGTTTGTTGTTGTTGATATTTTAAGATTGATTCTTTTATTTTTGACGGATTTGCTATAATGAAGATAATATCGAGCAATTTGGTGAAAAAACAAAGCTAAAACATTGTGAAGTTCAACGTAACTGCACACTTAATATGCTCAATAATGGACTGATCCATTTAGGCCGGAACTGATAATTTCACTGAAATGTGTAAGTTTTCAGTGGTGGTAAGCGTTTTTGCAACACAACTTTTCTTCGCAGAGGCCCCTTTAATTGCTCTTTCTCAGTATATGTAGTTTTGTGGTTTCTCAAAAAATGGTTCGCTGTTAACTTGCTTCCAAAGTTGCGGCATTTACTATACAGTAAAGAACAAATTCATTTATTGTCGTGTAACCTATAAAAACCCGCAATACAAACTTTTCCCATGTGCACATTTTAGTGAGCATTCCATATTCACTTATTCAATCACCCAGGCCTTAATTCATTTTTTCCTTCATATGTTCGTTCTTTCTTATTCAATATTGTTACACTACCGTGTATATTTTGCAAAAAGAAACAATTACCATTCCTAATTCTATTGTATGTTTACAAATATGTTTTTATCTACATTTAAAATAATGTTCAGTACATTTTTTGTATAAAGAAATCTTTGTGTAAATCCTTTGGAGAAGATATTAAACACGATTGACAAACAAAAACAGCCATATTTATCATAAAATACTGTAGCAGATTCTAAGCTTCCCATCGATATCACTTTTGTGGTATGGTACATTTATTAAATAAGAGAACAGTGAAGCTCGACTAATGAATAGCTAGAAAGTATTTTGTAAGCTTGATAGTACTTGCATGCAAAATTGTAACCTATCATAAAGGCCTTTCTGGAACTATCAAATGATATATGTAGGTATGGTAAATAGGACGGCATTTGTAAAATTGTATTCTAATCTATTAGCACATAGTCCTGATTTGTAATACTACTGCGTTCATTCACTTTAAACCAAGTATAAATAGATAACACGTTTATTAATATGGAAACATAAATTGTATATGGAGTTGATAAATGCACCCGAAGCTGCAGGTATGGCTCTGACCTTGGTTTTTTTGCTCTGGCCAATTGTATGCGCGAGACATATTAAAGAGTGTGCTTTTCAGAGTGTGAAGTTTGATTGAATACATAAGAAAAATGGCAAAGCTATGACCGAGGCATCAATACATAGCATATGAATGAATTTAAATATGGCATTTAATCTGATATAGGCCTTGACGAATGCACGTGTAATTGTTATTCGTGGCATACTTTCATGTGTGTGACTTGGAAAGGTCCTATAATGGTTACTATAGAATTCGACATTTCAGTGACGCAATGTGCAACTTTAACATATAGAACGCCTGATTTCATTTGGATGGCATATATTTGTCTATTAGCTTTAAAGTTGAAGCTTAAATTTTCTCATATGTACCGCCTTGGATAATCAATTAAATATCATCCAGCAATTATCTTGCGTAGTCAATGCAGTATGTGCATGCTAAAAGTAACTAAGCACCGAAATGGAAAGACATTTTTATATCAATTCGCAATGGTTAATTACCTGTGTCAGTCACTGAAACTGGCATGTAGGTGGTGGTTCTCCACGTAAAAACACAATCTTACCATTCTTTAGGCTAGCATTGGCATTGTTGTAATAAATAGTTGTCTTGCAGATGTGTTTCTTCTGGGAATAATACAGTTTCTACTTGTCCGATGAAAAGAAAATACCAATAAGCCAGTTTAGACTTATTTTCTTGTTCTGCTATTCAACATTTCTTTTTGACTGCCATATGTCTTCATCGTTTTTATTGTATTTAACGTGTGTGCATTCATTGGCATTATGATATGTTGTACTGAAAACACGTTATAGGTTTAGCTCGACAATAAAGGAATAATTCAGGAACAAGAGACCTGTTATGTACATACACTTAATGTTAGCCAGATCACTCTA